>CM071926.1:13409556-13836010 GCA_016081115.2 Rehmannia glutinosa
TGATCTCTACACTTGGGGCGACGGTTAAACTTAACTGTGGTTTGCTTCTTGGCACGGAAGTGGGGCGAGTCATTGATCCCGAAAAGGTCTGTGGGCCCATCGTGGCTTACAAGTGTCATTCGTCTCTTGCGGGCCCTGGCATACGGCTTTGTTGACATCCGCGGGCCGTTGTTTACGTTTGGAGATGGGACTTTTGGCGCGCTAGGGCATGGAGATCGTAGTGGTACAAATATTCCACGAGAAGTGGAAGCTTTAAAGGGATTACAGACGACGAGGGTCGCTTGTGGCGTATGGCACACTGCGGCGGTTGTTGAGGTAGCGTCTAATTCTGGGCAATCGCCTAACCAAACTTTAGTCGGAACGCTCTTCACGTGGGGGGACGGAGATAAAGGACAGCTAGGGCATGGTGATAATAAACCGAGACTAGTTCCCGAGTGTGTTTCTTCGTTGGTCGACACAGGTTTTTCTCAGGTAGTTTGTGGTAATAACCTTACGGTCGCTCTGACTACGTCGGGACGAAAGTGTACACCATGGGAAGTACTAGTTATGGACAACAAGGAAGTTGTCTAGCCGATGGAAAGATTCCGATTTGTGTAAGAGGTAATATCGCTGACAGTTGTATGGAAGAGATTGCTTGTGGTTCACATCACGTTGCGGTTTTGACTTCGAAAGCCGAGGTTTATACGTGGGGTAAGGGTTTTAATGGTCAACTAGGCCACGGTGATAATGGCGACCAAATGTACCCACACTTGTCGACTTTTTGAAAGATAAGCAAGTAAAGAGGATAGCGTGTGGTTCGAATTTTACTGCTGTTATATGTCTTCATAAGTGGATATCGACTGCCGATAATTCCGTGTGCTCCGGCTGTCATAATCCCTTTAATTTCATACGAAAAACGCCCATAACTGTTATAATTGCGGACTCGTTTTTTGCAAAGCGTGTAGCACTAGGAAGTCCCTTAAAGCCTCGTTAGCCCCTAGCGCGAATAAGCCGTATCGTGTTTGTGACGATTGTTTCACCAAATTACAGAAGACGATAGATTCTGCGTCTGTTCATCGAATTCCAAATGTGAAAACCGGAGGTTTACTAAATAAGCCGAGTGAATCTACTGAAAAGGAGAGTGGGGGGGTTCCTCGTATTTCCAGACTCTCGTCTGCTGAGTCGTTCAAGTCCGATCGAAATTCCACGTTCAATGTGAAATTCGAATTGAGTGACAACCGTGTGTTTCCTTTCCAGAATGGAAATGTTCAGAGGCTAACACGTCTTGAAATCACCAACTAGCCCGTTTGGATCTTCGCAGAATTTTCTTTCGTTTTTTCGTACCTGATTCTAGAATGCTTTCTCGATCGCCATCTCCTGTACTGGGGAAGAACCTCGGAGGTCTACAACACCATCACCATCTACATCACTCTCGTTTCGGACATCAGAAGCAAATCCAGATGATGTAAAGTTTAGCAATGATAGCTTAAGCTTGGAGGTCAAAAGTCTAAGGGCACAGGTAAGCCTCTTTTTGACTTTGTCTAAGTTAAGTTTTGCAAATTTCTGCATTGCTTCTATAAAATATATCATTTCTTTTTGTACATTCAGAGATTACATTATAGCAATTCCATTTTCTGTTGTGATAAGTTTTAATATGACATATCAAGAATAACATAATTTATGTGATTTCCTGTCTGTAACTAAATAGGAATCGTAGTTATCGGTAAAACAAAGCTTCAATCATCAGATAAATTATGTATTCTATCGCAATTATCAAACTCAGGATCCTCCAACTTGTTCAGAGTTTTTTCTCGCGTCGCTCTTGATAGCGAGGAATTTTAGACTGGATTAATGATACTTCATTCACATTTGAATGACCGTTCAAAATTCTAGTTCTACAATGCGATCTAAATATTACTGTCTATAGTAGTTGTATAAGAGTCTAAATGGTTGCCAGTTTTCTTTTAGTGTACCATTTACTCTCTCGGATTTGATTGATCTGTAACAATATCTTGTGCAGCCAAAAATAGGCCCTAAACACAAATACCCTGCATTTAGGGAGTGTTTGCAAAAATTTCTGCTTTTAGAAGAAATGATTTATTATAGCAGAAGTAAAAGTTGTTGAGAATCAGAAGTTGGTAGTGTTTGCAAATAGAATAAGAAGTTGAAAGTGTTTGATGAAAAGTTGTAAAAGTGCTTATTTGTTTGTAAAAGTCAACCGAAGCAAAATCAAAAATCTAAAGCGCCCATCTCCCTACTTTTATATTCTGATCAAATGAAGAATTATCAGAAGCAGAAGTAGACATTTGCAAAAAGTGGTTTTTTTCCAGTCAAAAGCTGAGAATCACTTTTTTTTAGTGATTGCAAACACTCCCTTAAACACCTCCACAGAAGTTAATATCAATTGTTACCATCATTTTCTTACTAGAATTTGGCTTCATATGTTTCAGGTAGAAAATCTAACTAGCAAATCCCAACTTCTCGAAGCTGAACTGGAAAGAAAATCGAAGCAACTGAAGGAGATGACTGCACGGGCAGCAGATGAAGCTGAAAAAAGCAAAGCTGCAAAAGAAGTGATCAAGTCTCTGACTATTCAGGTCGATTGTTTGCTATATTCAGAATTTTAGCACTTTGTAAATACATATATACTGCATGTTCTAATAATTTATCAGATTAGAACTTATTCGTAATCAATGCAAAAGTGTAACGAAATCGATGATCCTAAATTCTGTGCAGTTAAAAGAGATGGCTGAAAAAGTGCCAGAGGACCAAGTTGCCTGCAGCCACTTGGATGCTAATGAACAAGTGATGAATGATTTTAATCGTCCATCCAACGGCAGCAGTGTGACGAGCATAACCTCTCCTAAGAGTGAGTCCAGTGACAATTCAAATACTCCACCGCTGCCAAATGGAACTAAGGGTCCACTGCAGAAATCTAAACGAATTATACAAGACGAGCCTGGTGTGTATATAACTCTCGTCACCTTACCAAACGGCGTCAATGAACTAAGACGAGTTCGTTTCAGGTAGTGTTTCTCTTTATTTCTTGCATCTATTTTTCACCTCAAATATGTTGCATCTGGAAGAAACATAACTTGTTGACACATTTATATAAGAAGTGGATTAATTGGAGAGCGTAATCTTTAAAAAACTATAGGGATAATTAAAAAAAACGTTTTTTGAAAATAGCAAAAACTGCCTTGAGGTTTGATCCGTCTTACAATTTTCCCCTTCATAAGATAAAGACGTTTCAAACCCCTCCCCCAACATTTATAAAAATCTTACAGTTACCCCTTTAAATTTAAGACATAATTAAAACTGGGGGGTCTTTCTGTAATTATGAAACATCTTTGGGTTCTTTTTTAACTAACCCAACTCCCCCCCACCCACCATATGCTGATTATGTCTTACATTTATAGAAATATTACAATTACTCCCTTAAATTTGAAAGACAAAATAAACCTCAAAGGGGTTATTGTAATTTTGAAACTTCTCTGGATTTTTTTTGTAAATATCTTGTTTTCTTTTTCTTACTTATCCCTTTGATTTTCTGCACCTCCATATTGTTCAGCTACTTGGTTTTTTATGAATAAAGAACTCAAAGTTTTCACTTAAAATGTTCTTACACATGAAAAATGGAGCAAACTTTAGTTGCATGCAAGAATGTAAGCTGAAATTTTTTTTGGTCCCCAACAGTAGGAAACGTTTCACGGAGGATCAGGCGGAGAAGTGGTGGGCTGAAAACGGGACGAGGGTATGCGAGCGACACAATGTAAGAACTTTACAGTAGAGCTTGACCACAACCTGCTTTGTTGATTGCTAAAACAGCAGAAACTCATGAAAGCTAGTAACTGTAAATTCTTTCTCAGTTGTTTTTGATTGTTAGTAGAACTCAAACATCATTGGGTTTGGGTGTTCTCATGTTTGTGCAGATGTAATTTTTTTTTCTCTCTCCACATTTTATTTTTGTTTATACTTAGAATTTGCTAGTGTAGCTGTATAACTTGAGAGGAATCAAGAAATTTTCAGATTACTCAGATGATCTTATGTGGATTTCAGTTCTTTTGAAGGCCTACAAGAATTTGGCTTGTTAAACTCAAATATTGCAAATTTTGTTTTGCTGGTTTTGTTAAACCACCTTCACTTTTATGCCATAAAAGAGGAGAATAGAGAGGAAAGTAAAAAAGTATTAAATAAATAAATGTCAGCAACATTTTTTTTTCACTTCTTTCATTTCAAAGATGGATAATTACAAAAACTACCCCTCATGTTTGATTATGCCTTACTTCTCTAATGGGCTAACTGTAATATTTCTATAAATGTGTGGGGACTTTTGAATTTTTTTTTTCATAAAAATGTAATACGGAATCAAACCTCAAATGATTTTTTGTAATTTTGAAACTTTTATGAGTTTGTTGTAATTACTTTAAACCTCGGGGGTAGTTTTATAAGTATCCCTTTCAAAGATGATCAAGCTCAACAAGGACAAACTGCAGCATAAAAATACAACAGGGGAAGTTAACATAAAATCAGAATGAGAGAGCGTTTTCATTTGCATTAGCAAAATTGTTGTCTTTTACTTTAGTGATTACACATTTATAGTAAAACCTAGCACTTGCATACAACTTTCGCATATTTCATCGCCCTTTAGAGGAAGAATAAGTGCTGGCAAATGAAGCCTTCTCCTCTTTGAAAGGTTGAGTTGATTCATCTGATACACTAGGCAATCTCGAAACACTCCCTTTCCCTTTCTTCGCATTCGGTCCAATTTCTTCTATCATGTATTTCCATCCGTCTATGGGCCTCCTACGGCTAAATATGTGTGTTTTTATAAAGCTTGCAATCTGAAACTCAATGTAAGGCAAGAGCGGAAAGAAAAATGAGAAGGAAATAAAAGAAAACGGCATCAACATAAACAACATAAAAAGTTTAAGCTTTAAATGGTTGGTTACTTATGGTGTTGAAATATACGAACCTGGAACTTATTGAAAGCAATTCGACGCTCAAATTCTTGAACCAGGATGTCTTCTTCTCTTTGTGACATATCCCATATATTGCCATCTGCAGCTTTTGATATTGTTTCCCAGCCATCAGGTTTGTTTTTGAACTCAGAGCCGGGAATTTTCGGATCTCCCAAGTCATTGTTTGCAGAATCAAATATTCTGTATTTATTGAACACAAGAAGTTTAGTTTGGACTGAAAAACAAACCAAACTAGTACACACTGGACTTCAGATTGATCGTTAAAAGTTCGGTTCGTTAATATAATGAACCATGTTTGAACACATTTTTTCGTCAATAAATTCAGCTCGGCTCGACTTGATTAGTAAAAAATAATAAATTATGAATAGAAATATCAAGCTATCCAAGCTCAATTGGTGTTCACTTTAAGGCTAAAGCTCGACTCAATTAATAATCAAACTAGATTCAAACACAAGTTTTAAAGCTCAATGAAAATTCAATCAATCTTGAACTTTACTATGTTCGGTTCTACTGGATTCATTTACACCTCTAACTTTAGACATGTCCTTATATCTAAATTTTCCAAAAATGAGCAATTTTAAGGCATGACTGCAATGACACAAAAATGATTTTGTGTATATGCACTCTCGCCTAAAAATTCAACAAAGACAAGTTTTTCGAGTGGCCCATTCTTAGCAGAAAAGAATCTTCCACCAGTTAAGAACTTCAAAAAAATCTCAAAAGAAAAAAATTGTATCACCACAAACTTAGCTTAATTCGTGAGGTAAACATGGCCAAAGGAGACAAAGTACACAGTGTGATGCACATACCCGGAACCCAAAATTTCATCCGATATGAAGAGCTCACTTAATTTTTTTACCTTTCAAGTAAAATTGCACTTAATGTGCTTCAGGAAAATCCCAAGCAAATTAAAAACAACGATGATGCTCTTAAACAAATCAAAACTTTGTAGAATTGACATGAAAAATTCAACTCCCAAGTAAACTTCCCAACACTTTTAAAATGCTAGGTTGTTTGCTAAATGCACAAATGACCAAACGATGAGCAACAATCAAAAACACAAATTAACGATGTACACGAACCTAAAGCAAATTTCCCTAATGCGAAAAAATCATATTCGTAAGTAAAACATAAAGCAAGAACAACCATTCAAGACCTATTACAGCCACACCTATTATCTGCTAATAGTCGCGTGCACAATATTTTTAAATTGACATCCACAATGGAAGCTTAATCTGACACCTAGGAGATTTTAATGTGTACATCAGATAGATTATTCTTAGAAGGTCCTGGTAGGGGTGTAAGTAAATCGAGTAGAGTCGAACATAGTACTGTTCAAGCTTGTTTGGATTTTATTGAGCTTCGAAAATTGTGTTTGAGCTTGGTTTGATTATTAATCAAATCGAGCTTGAACGAGATTTAGCCGAACTGAACATCAATCGAGCTAGAGAGTAGCTTGATTTTTACACATTTCGTTATTTTTCCACTAATTGAAACGAGCTCGAGCTGAGCTCTGTATTTTATCCAACGAAAAACATGTAAGCTTGGTTCGAGATGATAACAAACTCAGCTTAAACGAGTTTATCGATTTCGAGTTCGAGTTTTAGCCCTAGGTCCTGGAATGTATCCTATGTTTGGGAAAATCACAACCATCTGTGTAGAGGATCAAATTAGGTTTAAAATACTACAATATGATTACTAAAATTGAACAAAAAATTACATCTTTACAAGATAACGAAGTGACTCAAAATCAAAAGTAAAGCACGGAAAAGAGTACATACTCAGAGGCGCTATCGAGCAATTTCTCAATATCGTCGCCGCCAGAAATGGAGTTCCCCAATTTAGCCTCCTCCAATTTCTCAATCTCCTTCACCCACAGCCCCGCGTGTACTTTCTGCTTCGTCAGTCTATAGTCCCTCTTAATATTCTCCAAGCTATAAAGCGCAGAAGAAGAAGAAGATGATGATGATGATTCTGATGGGCCCACATTCCTGTCGGCATCTTTTTTGACCGACTTGCCCTTCCTTTGATCCCAATTATCGTTCATGTCCTCCACGAAAGCCTGGGTTTCGGGGTCTATTGCTTCTGGCGGGGAGGAGAGTGTAGTTTGGGGGTTTTCGGCGGTGGTGGTGGGGAGGGAAAAGTTGACGTCGGATTCCCATGGGGCGCGTGGGGATTTTCCGGAGAGGTCGTCGGGGAGCCAGGCGGTTTCCCACGCGTCATTCCACTCCTCCTCGCCGGTTTTGTTGCTTTTTGTAGTTCGATTGGTCGAATAAAGGCGGACGGCAGTTGTGGCGGCGCCGCCGCGGTGGTGGGGTTTAGTTGGGGGTTTTGAGAACGGAGGTTAGCCTGTGAATTAGCGTCATTTTTCTGGGTATGGGCAGCAGGGCAGATCTCCATGTTTGTGTTACTTGTATTCCAACCGTGCGATGCGGAGTGTGTATTAAGTATTTTTTTAAATTTTTTTAGAAAATGCAAATGAGTATAATACATATAAAATTTAAAATATAAAAAGTATATAAATAATATTAAAGAGTACTCAGTAGTAATTTATAAGGCAAAGATAAAAAAAAGGTTTACGGGAAAATATATATTATAAATTTTGAAAAAATCTTTAAATACAACATTTGTTGTTGATCATGTACCATTGCTATCATTATCACAAATCAAAATTTTAAGATCATTTGGGTTGATAACTCTCGACACATCAATATATATGATATAACTAATCGTGACTAAAAACAGGTTTTTTCAAGAGTAACCCTATATTAGACAAAGATTGATTCTAACTCTTGTTGATAGACATTGCATAAGACACCATTAGTGGAAATTGTCGTCGTTGAAACTTGAATCGGAAGTGTTGGATCGTATAGCGTCAACGATATTCTTGGTATAAGGACTTTAGTACCAAGGTTCCTCTGTAAGAACTCGTTTTTTAGAATATTGTTGCCAAGCTCAGAATACAAATTTTTATTGTCTGTGATTAACAAACAAGAAAATAGTACAAATTGAATATATATAAATCAAAATATTAAATATGGATTACAATCTCTAGAAAATCCTCCGATTCTTTTCTTCAAGAATATAATATCCTGAATTTGATAATTCGGAGATGAACTCTTCACTTGGTCTTCTTCAAACTTGAACTTGAATTTGAATAACGTTAATTCGAGGGCTTGATAAACTAATCCCGAATCAAACATGATATATTTTGACGATATTTGGCTTGAATATGAGACATTCTTGGTGGATTTGAATCTTCGATCTTCCTCCAAGATGGATTTGACTTCAATAACATTAACTCGAGGGCTTGGAAGCTTATTCCCGAATCAAACGGCGTGATTTGAGTGGACTCGCAATGAACGCCTTGAATTTCGCCAACACCGCGGTCCTCCTTGAATATGTTATTCTTTACTTGAGAGAATTTCCTCCACCGCCTTCGCTGGATTTCTTTTCTTCTTTGAATTGTGATTTAATTCCTTGAGAATGACCCTTATTTATACTTGTAGGAGATGGAGTCTTTGGATAACTCATGTATAGTAAGGACTTAATTTGATTGGTCCTTCAAGATTTAATATCATTTCTTTAATCATAAATCGTGATAATTATCAAAAGAAATAATAATAAATCAATATAACTTTTGATTTGTAAGAATTTGACATTTGGCAATCTTTAATTGGTCAATAAAATATATATTAAAATATTAATTAATTAACTATTTAAATTAGAATTAAATTTGATTAAATTCTCAAATATAAATAGAAAATATATAATTGATATTTAATATAAAATTACACATGTGTCACCATTTGATTGGTGCAAATTTAGTTTGTCTATAAATGCGCTTCGAGACTTGCTCACTGGGACAACGCGTGTCTTAGAGTGAATGAGACGCGACAAATAATTACGCTGGTAGGCTTTGGAATTTAAACACATGAATCATAGAATTCGACATATGATACATAAGAACTTGATCCCAGACTTTGAAATTTGAAAGCCGCGTGTATCAGTATGAATCGCTAATCAGGCCAATTTCTTTCAAGTGAATGCAGAAACCAACTGGCCTACTCAAATTAATTTGGCCTATTAATTTAATTGGAATCCAATAAACTCATTTGGGCTCAAGAAGATAATGGCCATGAAAGGTGTTTGCATTAGCCGTGTACTAAAGCCTTCAATAAACAATGTTCAGCTACTCAACTGGAGTCTTCATTTTTGAACTTCCAACTTTCAAGTTTTAACTTTCTGGGCCCACATGAATCTTTAGAAATAATCAATTTTTTCTTAGTCCAAGAAAATAGCAGATTGTTTAACAGATTTAAAACAACTTTGGATTGAGAGACCCACCATGACTTTATCTCCTTTTTTCCACAACTTTTGCAACGTTAAGATATTTAATTGCAACATATCTTCTTTTCGGTGTAGAGTTCTCCAATTAATCGACTCTCTCAAATTCCGCGGTGCATTCGAATTCATCCAAAATAATGCTATAACTCACAATTCCTTCCCTGATTAAACTTTGTATTCTGATTTAGAGTATAAACCGACATCCTCTAATATATTTCCTTCTTTAGTTTCAATTAGCCTGATCCTCTCTCCACGTAGCCCCAAAAGTACAACCATTAGAGCCTTTCTTGCGTAGTATGGATTTAAAACTGAAAGTCTGTTCCTAGTTGGAATCTATTTCTTCTCAACAAGAACATCTATAAAAAGGCCCTCAATGTTTTCTTTTTTTCTCACACTCGGACGAAAACATCTGGTCCATTGCTATCAATCATTCCTCATCTTGTGTTTCTTGCGTTTTTGTTTTTGTCGCAAGTTCTAGTCGGGTAAGCACTTTGAATCTTGATGATATACTTTACTTTCGTATTTTTGCATTTCAAAATTCGGTACCCTTTTCTGATTCCTCTTTTTTTTTGAATCGCAGCAACTCGACTATGTTGACGGTTTTCTAGATTGCAGCGGTGTTTTTCGATTTTGTCTATGTGTGTTGTTATTGTCTTGAATCGGGTAGAATCGGGTAAGTTCAGTCTTTGTATATGTTGTAACGACTCTTTCACGATTCTACGCTCCATGTGTTCGATGAATTGATAGAAAGAAAAAATACAAAAATTGCTTCACCGCTTTGAGCCATACCGTCAGATGTTGATCTTATGCTTTTAGTTGTGCACTGATGGCTTGTAAAAATATGTGTATAGCATACATGCTCATGGTTCTTCAATAAACGTCATATTCTGAGTACCTTTGGAGCTCAAATTATTTGCGATACGCATTCATGCCCTTTTTTCAGATTTACGATGGTGTTCTTCAAGCCCGGTGTGCAACACTTGGTAATTCTTGATGACGAGAGTCATGACATAGAACGGAGTCTTATTTTGGCGGTTTATGATCCACTTGTTGGTCGATATGCAAAGAATACGGCCAAAGTTGACGAATCAACTTCACTTAAGGGAATGATCTCGCGAGATTCCACCAATCAATGAATCCAAGCAAAGGTCTTTGCAAGCAACTTATCATTGACAATTGGATGAGCCAACTTCCTTGATAATTTTAAGGCGTCGTACCATCAAAGTCAAAGCCATGTAGTGGAGATGCCAATGTCAAGATATTCCAAACGACTTGCCGCCATCAACTCGACTCGCCACGGGGAAAAGCCGTAAAGGATGTGGATTTCGCTATCAAGCATCATTCAAAATTAAGCTAAGCAGATAGATGCCATGCGAAGCAACTCGTCAAGTGGACAAATCCATATAGATCTCTGAGCAACTCGTCAAAGTAGGGAGAATCCATGTAGGTCTCGAAATTAACCCATTAAAGTAGGGAGCATCCATGTAGGTCTCGAAAGCAATTTGTCGAAGTGTGGAGATGCCTTCAGGATGTGAAATTCGCAAGTAAGCATCATTCAATACCAAGTCAAACGGAGAGGCACCATGTAGATCTCGCATGCATCTCGCCAAGTGAGAAACGCCATCATGATGTGAATTTTGCAAATAACTCATCGCCCCGAAGGACTTGCCAAGTGAGAAACGCTATCAATGATGTGAATTTCGCAAATAACTCATTGCCACCGAAGGACTCGCCAAGTGGAGAAACGCCATCGTGATGTGAATTTCGCAAATAACTCATCACCACCGAAGGACTTGCCAAGTGGAGAAATGCCATGAAGGATATGGATTTTGCAAATGACTCACCGCCACCGATAGACTTGCCAGGGGAGAAACACCATTGCCGCCATCAATCGACTTGCCACGTGTGGAGAAACGCCATGAAGGATATGGATTTTGCAAATGATTTGCCGCCACCGATAGACTTTCCAGGTGGAGAAACGCCATCGCCGCCATCAATGGACTTGCCACGTGGAGAAACGCCATGAAGGATATGGATTTTGCAAATGACTTGCCGCCACCGATAGACTTGCCAGGTGGAGAAATGCCATCGCCGCCATCAATGGACTTGCCAAGTGCGTAAATGCCATCAAGGATGTGGATTTGCAAATAACTCGCCGCCACCTGCTGCACTCGCTAGGTGGGAGAAATCCATATAGGACATGGATTTTGCAACCATCGAGGATGTGGATTCATTAAGCAAATGTCATTCAAGATCAATCTAAATGGAGAGACACCATGGAGATATCACAAGCAACTCGTTGCCAATGACAAACTTGCCAAACAGGGAAACATCATCAAGCAATCGGTCATCAACAATAGGCTCGCCATGTGGGAGGCATTGTCGGGTGTGAAACTCGTTGCCAACAATAGACTCGCCAAGCAATGAGACATCATCAATGGTGTGGAATTAGCAAGCAACTCATCATCGAGGATAGACTATCGCCAAGTAAGGAGATACCATCAAGCGGCATGGAGTTCATAAGCAATTCATCAACAACTAGCACAAGAGTCGATTTCAGGGCCACACCGTTGCATTATTGAAGGTCGGGCCGGTGAGCGAGAGAAGAAGATTCCCCACTAAGCGTCCCCCGGAAGGGATTAAAAAGAGTCCCAAATCTCCTGAGCCACGAGAAGCCATGTAGATGATATTGTACACCACAAAGCACAGGGAACATTGTTGAAGGGGTTCGTTTCCTAACTCCCATTTATTTTCTACAATGAACATAATTCATCACAATAGTATGACCGAACTTATAAATATCTAAGTTGCCTACGTACCCTAACAAAGAGATCAAGTCAAACGTAGTTCATAAAACATATTTTTTTGGAGTGCCATAAACAGCTTATACTCATGTGGGCCAGAAACATGCGGTTTAGGCTCGTGCGTCATAGAGCATTCATTTAAATTTGAGATGATTGTTTATACTCATATGAAGGAGGCTTCATTTAAATTTGAGATATATTGATAGTTTATACTCGTATCAAGGAGCAGACATTTGAACTTGAGATATGTTGATAGTTTAAACTCGTATCGAAGGAGTCCCGATTTGAATGTGAAATATATTGATAGTTTATACTCATATCAAAGAGTAATCATTTGAATATGAGACATATATATAGTTCATACTCGTATCAAGGAGTAATCATTTGAAATTGAGACATGTTGATAGTTTATACTGTATCAAGGAGTAAACATTTGAGTTTGAGATATGGACCTTTATACCATGTCAAGGAGTGTTATTGATAGTTTATGCTCTTATCAAGAGCACTTGGGCATATTTTATTTTGACAATTTTAGATGGTTTATGCTCGCATCTAGGAGCATTGAGAAGTTAAAGATGACTCCACTTCATCATCATTATCATCATTGACATCACTTGGGCATTCTTGTTGGTCAAAGTTCAAACCTATCTCAATGGTATGTGCTCGCGTTGCTAACTCTTCAAAGGTTTTCGCTTTATTCCTTGAAGTATGTAGCATAGGCTCCAATGCATTCCTTGATGCACATTTCAATTGGCGAGGTCTCCGACAATTGATCTTTGCGATTGAGGCTTAAGTCCCTCCAACGATTGATATAGTCAATGACGGACTCTCCCTTCCACCGGCATGAATTTGAGAGTTCAATCATACTAACAAAATGTCGTGTGTGCTATAGAAACGGTTAAGAAATTCTCGTTCTAATCGTTCCCCAGTGTCAATCGAATTTGCCCCCAAATCGATGTACCAATCAAAGCACTTCCTCTCGAGGATCGGACAATTTACTTCACTAAGTGATTATCGTAAGTCCCAAATCATTGCACGTTTTAATAAAGTGAGGCACATGTCTTTGGATTGCCAATGCCATCAAATTGTTGGAACTTTGGAGGTTGGTAACCATCGGGCATCTTCAAGTTGTCAATTCTCTGTGTGTACGGCTTGGCGTAAGTCAAACACGATTTGGAACTTCCATCAATCTTATCTTTGATAGTCCCCATGATGAACTCTTTGAGTTGGTCAATCATGTCGGACCATCGAGACGAGACTTGCAACTCCTTTGCGGGAGACTCTTCTTTTTTTGTTTGGTTGTTGCCTTGTGGATGTTTCAACATCATCTTGAGCTTCGACTTCTTTGCCCATCACACGACTTGAATCAACTTCATGATTTGGGAGTCTCGCTCTTGAACATGTTTTGTAAGTCCTTCAATGACCTTCACAAATTTGCAAGTTGCTCTTGAGTGAAGTAGCTTGACCACCATGGTCGCTGCTGATTTCAAATCTTGAGCTTGTAGAATGTGCGTGCACGTCGAGCGAGCCTAACGATTCTTTATTTGAAGCTCCATATTTGCCACTTTGTTTCCATGCCCCTTCGTCTTGGAGGAGGAGTAACTTCATGGTTCGATGACTTGCCATATTTCCTTGCCCCTTATGCTTGTATATTGGAGCAAAAAGGCTTCGTGTTCGACATTGAATGGTTAACATTTATGGACTTGGAATGGTTGGTCATATTCATTGATATATGAACTTAGTTTAAAGAGAAGAGATGAGAGGTAGAGATTGTCCCATCAAGGCGTGCCAAAAATTTTAACACAAATTTTTATTGTCGCAAATTAACAAACATGAAAAATAGTACAAATTAGATATATATAAATCAAAATATTATATATGGATTACAATCTCTAGAAAATCCTCCGATTCTTTTCTTCAAGAATATAATATCCGGAATTTGATAATTCGGAGATGTACTCTTCAAATTTGGTCTTCTTCAAACTTGAATTTGAATTTGAATAACGTTAATTCGAGGGCTTGGCGCTTAATCCCGAATCAAACGCGTGATATATTTGACGATATTTGGCTTGAATATGAGACATTCTTGGTGGATTTGACTCTTCGATCTTCCTCCAAGATGGATTTGACTTCAATAACATTAACTTGAGGGCGTGAAAGCTTATTCCCGAATCAAACGGCGTTATTTGAGTGTACTCTGCGATGAACGCCTTGAATTTTGCCTTGAACACCGTGGGTATCCTTGAATATGTTCTTCTTGCCTTGAGAATTTCCTCCACCGACTTCTTGCTTGGATTTCTTCTCTTTGAATTGTGATTTAATTCCTTGAGAATGGCCCCTATTTATACTTGTAGGAGAGGGTATTTGGATAACTCATATGGTGAGGACTCTAATTTGATTAGTCCTTAAAGATTTAATATCATTTCTTTAATCACAAACTCGTGACAATTATCAAAAGAAATAATAATAAATCAAGATAACTCTTGATTTATAAGTTGACATTTAACAATCTTTAATTGGTCAATAAAATATATATTAAAATATCAATTAATTAACTATTTAAATTAGGAATTAAATTCGATTAAATTCCCAAATATAAATAGAAAATATATAATTGATATTTAATATAAAATTACACATGTGTCACCATTTGATTGGTGCAAATTTAGTTTGTCTACACTCGCAACAATCAATATGTTGTCATTGCATAATCCAAGAGAATGATTTATGTTGCATAATAGCATAACATGAGTTCCAACCTTAGTAACTCATAATTTGGAACTCTAGAACATTTAATTCCATTTAAATATTTGGGCGTATGAACATCATTCAAGAGATCAATATTTCTATCGAATGACATGCGAATCGAACTCAAATATAGTATTCCCTCTAATTGTTCATCGCAACCATATAATCATTCACGAATTGAACAACATCAAGAGTGAGAGCTAATATTACTCTTTGTTGAAATATGACGTATGATCAACATTGCTTTCAAACAATGGATATGTGCTATTCACAATTGCTACGATCGGATCGATAAATATTTCAACAAAAACTCATCGAATATTAATTATATCATATTCTTCATTTGGTTCCCCAATTTTTCCATCTCCTATCTTTGCCATCCAATCAACAAATTGTTTCAATTCTTCACAACTCTCATTAGATTCCATGTTTTGTAATCTCATATTTTTGTCAATCTCAAAACAAGATAATGTTTCCACAAATCCGAAGAATTTATAGTGGCATGAAAGATATCTTGTGGTGGGGTTTAATTTGGAATTGGTGGTTTTGACGAAAATCTCCTCCAAACACAATTGTATTTCCTCCAAAATGAATTTCATTCTGATAAGATCCATTCTTTCATGATGTCTTATCATGGTTTTGTCCAATGCTTCAAAAAATAATACATATGCATCATTGAAGCCTCATCCCAAATTATAAGCTTTGGTTTGAATATAAGCTCTCCAAGAGGACTTCCAAGTTTTATATTGCAAGTGGAATCCTCAATTAGATTAAACGAAATAGCAAATCTAGAATGCACATCTTCCCACCAAAGCGATAGAAGGGATACAATACATTATCGGATGAAAATTATCCTCGTTATTAATTTGCAATGACTTTCCAAGCTACAAACAACTGGAATATATTTAAATATAATGCATGGATAACGCAAATAGACTCTTCACATGGCTCAATGAATTAATAAAATAACTAATTTATGAATTTACAATACAAAACATGCACAACTAAGAAGCATAGGTAAAACAAACAAACTACGCACATGGCTCAATGAATAAATAAAATAACAAATTTATGAATTACAATGCAAAACGGCATAATTAAAAAGCATAGGTAACACAAAAGATCGTATCTTCGGATATTATTTTTAAAAAACACCAAATTTATGGTTTTACAATGCAAAATCGCCGTATAATTATTGAACACGACTTACCGGATATGGCACACAAAGTGTTATGGAGGAACTTTCAATATTTGGAATGTTTTCTTGCTTATATATATAATGAGTAGGTCTCTTGTAAAGACTGTCTCACGAATCTAAATCGTGAGACGGATCCACCCGACCCAAACCCATATGCTATTATCCAACTTAAAAGAAAAAAAAAAAAAACTCCTAAAAAGAGGATCACGCTCTCCTCTGAGAATTAAAAATGGATCTCTCTCTCTCTCTCTCTCTCTCTCCTCCCCTGCTTCCCACGTAATCTTTTCTTCTCAATTTGTATTCTCTTCTCCTCCACCATTGTTACCCCAACTTCTTTCGTCTCATATTTCTTCCTTTTTTTGTCACATCATCTCTCTTTAATCTAGTAAAATAAAAAATCATCCATTAGGCACAATCCACACCCACCTTATTCAATTTCTTCAATGATTAATTTTTGGTGAATCTAGAAGATGAAATTGATTGGTGGAAATGCCACATACCTAAGAAATTGTGAATACACTAGAAGAAGATTGTTGCTAATCTTTGTATAATTCTCTTGATTTTTCTTTTGACAGAACACTATATTTTAAAAGAAAAAAACAAGTCATGACCTTTTGGAAGAGAAAAAAGGTTGAATGGAGCCTTGGTTCACCAAGCGGAGACTAGCCCTTTTTACGTGGACATCACATACAAACTTCTAGTATATTCACATATGCAAGAATATTTTTTAATTCGGGGTGATTTAGGCACACTACTACGCGTTGTGGTTAGAAATAATACTTTTGGCCCAAAAATAATACTTTGAAGTAAAAAAGGATACTTTTAAATAACAAGTATTACTTTTTGTTTTAGGTGACAATTAATAAAAATGATGTTTTTCATGTAACAACTAATACTTTTAAGGTAAAAATGTAATACTAGTAAATTAAAAGGTATTACTAAATTATTATAAAACTTAACTTGATACTATACATATTTTTTATATTGTCATTACATACTTTTAAGTGACAATTAATAAATAAAAGTGATACTTTTTGAATATATAGTAATACTTTTGAAGAAAAATAATACTTTTATGTATATCACTAGTTAGATAATTTTAAATGAAAAACTAATAAAAGTGATACTTTTTAAATAAAGAGTAATAATTTTAAATGAAAAATAATACTTTTTCCTTGCTAATAGTTTTAAGTGACAATTAAGAAATGTGATACTTTTTGAATAAAAGTAATACTTTTGAAGAAAAAAATAATACATCGCCAATTATAGTCGAACCACCATTTAACACTATTATCATGTCTTTGTCTTCAATACCATGACAACAACTAAGAAATTAGGAACATTATCACCCCTTCATCATTGGCACTCTCTCCGTCGACTATACAAATTTGGGTGCCCCATATTCACAAAAAAAACCTTCACCGTGTTTGAGTACTTCAAAATTTACATCGGCATGCCACCATCAATTTCATAGGCTTTCTATCGATACCAATTCCATGGTCGGCGGTGGCGCGAAACAAAGCAAAATAAGATAGAGAAAGAGATAGAGAGATATATAGATAAATCGAGGAGAAAGAGCGGGAAAAAGAACTAGTAGAAAAAAACTCAAAGAGAGAGAAAGCAAAAAAAACAACGTAAAGAGAAAGAGAGAGCATAAAAACTACAAAGAAGAGAGAGAAAGATATAGAGAGCGGACAAGAACGTAGAAAGAAGAGAGAAGAGAGCGAAATTGGGAAGAAAAAGCAATGAAGAAGGAAAGAGAACCAGTGGGAAAAAAGAAGGATGAACCAAATATATCGATTGGGGCAAGTGCGATCTGTCTTACGAAAAAACGATCAATAATGATGGTCAAGTTTATGTCATAGATTATGGTATATTTAATTTTTATCCAATATGCTTATTTGGTTGATATATTATTTATTGAATGCAACATATTAAACACTATATTTAATTACAAATCTTTATTTGATAAACTCAATTAGAAAATTTGGTATGTTATTGTAACATCCCAATTTCATAAAACAACAATATACGAAATTTATAAAATGCTAAAAACAAGTCAAAGCTTGAAAAAGCATTTTAAGGGGAAAATAATATTATGACTTATCCAAAAACTCGACAAAAATCCCAAAGAAAAACAATGTCAAGTTGTTGGAAATTATTCGTCTCGGATCTAATTCGGTCAAATAAGATCCGGCTTTTCAATCAAATTGAACGGAGCGGAAGCGATAGATTTCAAAAATCGAATTTTAGATATAAGAACACAAGATCATGCTTATTAAATTTATTCAAACTAAAGAAAGAAAAGAAAATTTACCTCTTTCGACGATTTTCTTGTTCTTCACTTTTTCTTCACAATCCTTAGAATCCCCGAAGCTCATAGACACCATGATCTTTCAATTTGATCATTCCTATCAACGACGGTGTGTGGGCACCCAAATAATAATTCTAAGTTCCTAACCTTTATTTTCCTATGATGTACTCAACTCATGAGCTCGTAGGATTGGGCTACCTGGATAGGAGGAAATTGAACTAGACTTAAAATTAAACCGCAAAATCTTACAATTTGAAAGATATACGAAAAGACCTTCTCAAAAGGTGGCGTTCTTGCTGCCGTGAAACATTAACTACTTGAGTTGGTCAAAAACAAAAAGAACTTTTCCAATTGTTGAATCTTATTGCATGTGTGTCGACCAACAAAGTATTTATAGAACAAAACAATAGTTTTTCAATGGCTTGGAAGAAAAGTGGGTCGAAATTTTTATTCCAACTTTGCAAGAAAACTCTTTTCAATTTGTAGAGAAGTGCCGAAAAGAAATCTCTTTTAGGGGGCGAAAAATAGTTTTATCGAATGAGATGGGCGGTTGAAATTCGTGTGTTCCAATTGTGAGATGTGGTCCCTTTTATAGGCATTGTTCAATCGCTTTCCCATTCCAACTTAGTATCTATCTAATCTAGAATTCATAATTCTAGATAGACTCAAACTCTAATTGATAATTATCCAATATAATTATCAATTTTACAATTATATTAATATCATAAATATCTTATATTAATTTAATTCCCAATACAAAAAAATCGTAGAATATCGATATTCCCAAATTAACTAATATTAATATATTAGCCCAAATATTTTGGAAAACTCTTTTCCATAAACCCTTAGGAACTGAAAATATTATTTCTAACTCGTTTACTCTATTGAAGACGAACCATGGACCATGGACCTATAATAATAAGCTCCAATAAATTGAATAAATAATTAAACTCTTTAATTAATTTAATCAACTTATTAATTCCGATATTACTCCACTATAAATTCGAATGGCACTCTTATAATTATAGAATATCTTACTCTCTACGAATTGAGCAAATCATCGATATAATCATTACATATAGATTAATCCTCCATAGACAATTCGTAATTGAAGCTAGGTATTATCCGTTAAACCTCTTCAATTACATCTTATCCTCATTTACTATTAATTCACTAGCGAATGGTAATTTATAATCGGATTATAAATTAGAGATCTCAAACCATTCAGTTCGAATTAACAAATGAGAGAATCGTCTTTCTACTTCTCGCAAAGAAGAATGGATTCCATATCTATGAATTTATATTCCCAACTATTTAATTCAAATATGAATCTAAAATGCAAGTATTGGGAATGTCGTAGGACAAATTTAAACGAGCAAATTAAGAATCACACAAAATAAACAGAGTCTATAATCACTCAGGATTAAGATTTATCCATATATGATCATCTTGTGATTTAATTTGATTTTCCATTTCCACAACGAAATTTGTATGAAAAATTCAAATCAAATCGGTCCGAGTCATATATGATCAAATCATATATAAATGCCCCCACTAAGATGTCTCCACATCGACGGTCAGATAAGACAATCACATTCAAAATGTTCTGGCCGCATTAATGGTGTTTTAATTAAAGATCTCATACTTTAATTAATTTCATCAAGACTTATTTTTAGTTTATTATCTATAATTTTAATCCCCGTATATAACACTTATATACTAAGATTATGGTTACATAAATAAACTAGAGATTTTCATGATGTTCAAGAAAATACATACAATATGTAAAAAGAGTTCGAAAATAAATGTCGTCTTTATTAATAATAAAAACAATTCACAATTTCTTTAAGGGCACTACCCCTAACAATCTCCCACTTGCCTAAAAGCATATGGGGCATGTCTCCTATCCTATATTTTTGTGCCTCTAATCGGGTCTTGTTGACAGGATCAACAAGAATGCACACTTACCTAGATATCGACTTTCGAGTATCATTGTCTAACTAGAAGTCAAAATCGGTGTAGTTGTCTATTTAAGGTCACCACCTAAATAGACAGGCATTTTATTCTCAAACATACTTGAGAAAGTTCTTGACTATTATTTAATGAAACATTTCTAGATTAGATTGAAATCGGTTGGCTATCCATATCCCATATCAAATACCGAGCCTAGTACACAACATATCATACATAAGTGCTACCTCCATGGAGGCATAGGGAATACATCTCATGTCCTCTTCCTCCCGAGGTGTCTTAGATACTAATCTTTGGAGAGAATGACTCCATATCGAGTTGGTAGGTAACCCTTCTTGGAGTATTGTATTCTATAATGCAACCGCATCTTATCGATATAAGAAGTCCGAGACAATGCCAATAATTTGTTCTTGTGATTTTGAACGATTCAAATTTCAAGAACATAATCCACTTCTCCCAAATCTATCATTTTGAATTGCTTGGCAAACCAACCTTTAACCGCACTAACATCTCTACTTTATTCTCAATTTAGTAGAATGTCATTTACGTAAATCACTAAAAATGCCACTTTACCATCCTTGATATGCTTGTATACACAAGATTCATTAACACTTTGGTAAAAACCAAGACGTGATCGTCTCATCAAATCTATGGTACCATGACCTTGAGGCTTGCTTTAATTCATAAATGAATCTAAGCAATTTGCGACTTTCTGTTCTTGATCTTTGACTACAAAACCCTATGGTCCGAATCCATTTCATGGTTCAAAACTTCAAGCCACATTTCTTTATTAGAATCCTCCATCACTTGTCGAAAAGACAATGGATCATCGTCTACCCCATCGGAGACCTCTTCGATTTGACGATAGCGATTGGTGGTTTAATCACCCTCCCATCGCTCGAGCCGTCATGACATTCTCGATCGTGTATAGTGGTAGTTTTAACGATTTCCCAACAACTCTTGTTGGTTGTGGTCCGATCTCATCGAAAGTAACTCCTCGAGTACAATTTTACTTGAGGTCGGAAGTTTTCTATATAATCGTTCTCAAGAAAGATAGCATTAGTCGAAACTATTACTTTCTTTTCTTGCGGATCATAAAACAAACCTCATCTCGTTCCTTTGGGATATCCAATGAATAGATACACTTATGAACATAGATGCAACTTTCCGGTCATTCTTTTCAAAGACATGTGATGGGCACCCCCATATGCGTGGCGTAAACTAACTTTACTCCCATTCCACAACTCTAGTGGTGTCTTTTGGATTGACTTAGATTTTAACTACATTCAAAATGTAAACCGTTGTTTGCAATGTATACCCCCAAAACGGATCGGCAAAGTTGTCGTGTAGTTTATCATCTACCTAACCATATCAAGCAACGTTCGGTTTCTCCTTTCAAAGAACACCGTTTTGTTGAAGGGTGCCAGTGCTTTGAGTTGGTACAAAATACCACGCTCTAGCAAATAATATTTGAACTCGGATCGACATACTTGCCCCTTTGATTGGATCGAAGGCACTTCAAAGATTTGCCTAGTCGCTTAGCTTTTCCGCATGAAATTCCTTGAACTTTTTCAAAAGTCTCGGATTTTCTATGCATGAAATAAACATATCCATATATGGTCATCTTGAGAAACGTTTTGCCTTTTTGGTTTAGGATGTTCTACTCTAAATATCTCGGTATTTAGCGTGGTTGTTCATTTGGCTTAATTAAATAGAGTCCATTTTCCAATATTGCACTACAAATATCACGCATTCTTAGAAATAATAATCGAATTATCATTAAAAGATAGTGAAAATAAATGTTCATGCAACTTTGAAATAGAAATCAAATTTCTACGAAAACTAGGAATAACATAGACATTGTTTAAAATTAAAATCCTATCTCTAATATTAAGCCTAACTACTCCCATTGCTTTTGCCAAACCACTACACCATGGCCAACTTGTCTTTGTGAAAGACCCTCGGCAAGCTCTTCATAAGAACTAAGTACATGTAAAGAAGAACACACATGATTAGTAGCGCTACCAATCAACTACCCAAGTAGAAGAGTTTTTAGCTACCAAACAATTTTCAAGAATAAGTAAATCATATTTACCTTTCTTTTTCTCCTTTAGATCGGCGAGGTACTTGGGGAAGTTCCTCTTCCAATGTCCCTCTCCACAAAGGAAAACACTTTTCCTTTGGTTGGGAGGAACCTTTCTTCTTGCCTTTGGAACTCTTCCTTTCATTTTGTTTTGATTCACCCTTTTCCCCCTGGCCCTTCCTCTTCTTGGAGGAAGTTGGCTTATCCGTAGCAACATTTGCCTCCCCTTCTTACATCTTTCCAATGGAAATGGCCTCCAAAGTTTGCAATTCATTGAGTAAATATGTCAATGAATAAGACAATTTATTCATGACATAGTTGCTCTTGAATCGGAGGAAAGCCGGTGAGAGTGATTCCAAAATCATACTCACTTGTGTACGATCATCAATAGTCACACCATGGATCTCGGCTTGAAAAAAGTAGTTGATCATGTTCAAAACATGCTCACCTCTTCGACTTTCTTCATCTTAGCATTCATAGCCGTTTTTACTGACTTCATGCCTCGATTAATCGGAAGGTGACCAAACATAGCTTGTAGAGACTCCATTATCTCATAAGCGATCTCTGTGTGCTCGTGCTTCAACCTAAGCACGTTCATTCATGCCTAATAAGTAAGCCCGAGCTTTGTTATTAGCGGCAATCCATTTTTCATATATCTATCGCATTAATCGCGCGTCTTTGCATTAATGGGGTTCATAGGACATTCCTCCATCAAAATAAATTTGAGGTTCCCGCAAATGAGTGCAATGTTCATGTTTCTTTTCCACTTAATAAAATTATCTCCGATTAATGTAACATTCAATCACCAAGCATAGGACCAAACATGATTCTTTAAAATAAAATAAAGCGACATAAATAAGTGAACGAATATCATAAATCATTCAATTTAGGAATCATAATTTTAATCAACTTTAAAAGCCCCTAAATTATCAATATAATTAAGGGAATAGAGATAAAACAAAAAAATTTCATGAAAGAATAAAGGAAACGACGCGCTTATCGAAAATGGGACTGTCAAAAGCCTGTCCCGACTCCGCCGGACTTGCCCGACCTCGCCGCCCGAGGTGCCCCGACCTACCCGGACGCCTGGGTGCTCGACGCTGTCCGGATCGCCAGGCGTGAATCCAAATTATTTTATTTCTAAAACATGTAATTGAGATTTTTCATAAAAACCTGATCCATTTTTCACAAATTTAATTCCAAACAATTATCCCAATTTTAAAATCATATAAACACTTTCATACAAAATTTAAAAAATTTATATAAAACACTTTTATACAAAATTTTAAAAATTATATAAAATACTTTTATATCAATTTTAATCCATCTCATAGATCTATCATAACAATTAAACAATTCAATTATCAAGATGCATGGCATGCTTGGGAGTGGGTTCCATAAATGACATACCAATATGCATGGCACGTATATCACATATACATCACATAAATATTAATTCGCGAAATAGTAAATATGACGATTTGGATCGATGCCTTAAATTCAAAAATGCCCATGCATCCATATATCAAAATATGTAAGATCAAATCCTAAACCCAATCCAAAATATATTTAATAAAGTAGATCTAGTTCTTATATCAAAACTAAATGGCACCGATACCATTTGTTGCAAATTATCAAATAAGATCCGACTTTTCAATCAAATTGAACGGAAGCGGAAACGAGAGATTTCAAAAAATCGAGTTTTAGATATAAGAACACAAGATCATGCTTATTAAATTTATTCAAACTAAAGAAAGAAAAGAAAATTTACCTCTTTCGACGATTTTCTTGTTCTTCGCTTTTCCCCGTCAATCCTTCAATCCCCGGCTCGTAGACACCACGATCTTCCACCCGATCCTCCCTATCAACATCGTGTGTGGGCACCCAAATAATAATTCTAAGTTCCTAACTTTTATTTTCTACGATGTACTCAACTTATGAGATCGTAGGAGTGGGCTAATCGTATATGAGGAAATTGACTAGACTTAAAATTAAACCGCAAAATCTTACAATTTGAAAGATATACGAAAAGACCTTTCTCGAAAGGTGGCGTTGTGCCCGTGAAACATTAACTACTTGAGTTGGTCAAAAACAAAAAGAACTTTTCCAATTGTTGAATCTTATTGCATGTGTGTCGACCAACAAAGTATTTATAGAACAAAACAATAGTTTTTCAATGGCTTGGAAGAAAAGTGGGTCGAAATTTTTATTCCAACTTTGCAAGAAAACTCTTTTCAAATCATATATAAATACCTCCACTAAGATGTCTCCACATCGACAAATCCAGGATAAGACAATCACATTCAAAATATTTTGGGCATTAATGATCTTAATCATCTCGTATATAACACTTATATACTAAGATTATGGTTACATAAATAATTTAGGGATTCTCATGATGTTCAAGAAAATACATACAATATGTAAAAGAGTTTGAAAATAAATATCGCTTTTATTAATAATAAAAATAATTCACAAAGAAAGGTTTTAAGGGCACTATCCCTAATACAAGTCTCGTGCATCATCAAAAATTTAAACTAAGTCGCTTTAAAATTCCTAGATCGACTACCACCGTCCCCTCTCGCACACGCTCCGACTCTTTTCATTCATCTCGTGGAAATTATACATAGGGTGAGCATTCAACAATCGAGTGGGGTCAAACAATGTCCAAACTAAATATAATTAAGCATATCAAAATGAACATGAATTTCCATGGCAATAGTTAGTACTGCAGAGTTTCACCGGAGGATTTTTTTCCCCGGACTACTTTTGTCCCTCACATCAATAGCAATGACAATAGTTAGCACTGGCCGGAGTTTTTCTGGAGGGATTCTTTCTCCTGAGTCATTTTTCGTCCCTCGCGTCCATAGTCAATAGTAATAGTTTAATAGACAATAGCACATACTCATAAGATATACAATAAAAATATTTAATAAGGACATAAAAAACCAAAATGCAAAGGTAGCTTTGTGAAATAAATGCAAACGTGATTGCCTAGTATTCAAGTTCCTCGTCTCCTTTTTTTTTTTTTTCGGGGACGTGGTGGCGCCGTCCGGAGGTGACGACTCCTCTTCATGTCTCCTCTATTTCTTTTTTTTTTTTTTTTTGGTTTTTATCTTTGAGTTTTGATTTTGGGGCTTAGGGTTAGAGAAGGCGGTGACCATGGTGGGGGTGACGGTGGCGCGGTGTTTGGGGAGAAGAAGAAAAAGAATTTACCTTATTACTTTGGCGTAGAAATTGTGAGGAAAAACCCTAGTGGAGGCTTTCATTTATAGGCCAAAGATTCGAATATATATGGTAAGGGATTTTGCTGAAATTTCAATGCCAAAATACTTGATTTACATGCCTTTAATGCATATCCGATTTGTTTCTCTTATTAACATGATTTTCCATTTTGTGAAAATTGACCTTTCTTTATTCTTGAAAGTGAATCGAAATTAAATCTCCAAAATTAGGGACGTTAGGGTTTCAAAATTCCTAAAGTCATTCCCAAAATTAGTTCTAATCAAACCTCAATTTATCCCTTATTTTATCCCCAATTAATGGGACACGGGTATTACAATTATAATTAAATATCAAACTATAAACATCCATTACATCGACTAGTGACAACTATGAGATGAGTTTTAATATCCCATTAGTAAGCACAATAGACGTTTAATATTTTTTTTTTTTTTTTAAGATTCAAAATGAATTTCATTCACCAATCAAGAAACTTACAACCGATTACAACATCGATAAAGATCATAAACCTATATAGATCTAATATTTTTTTAAATCTAAATAGATCTTACTTGATTCATAGAATCGAGAACATTGCAATGAAACCGTTGAACAAACCACACATAAAATAAATTGGTCTTCATTATATCACTATCATTATGACTTATCCGAATTTTCTGAATATTATTTACATATGACACGAATTTATTAACCGAATAAACCACCTATTAGGGACAAATAAAAGTCTCCAATTGGGGACAAATATATTAAGACTTGACGCATAAACAATTACTTCCCACATCATTCATAGGATGATGATGGAAGAAAAAAAGATGGAGAAGCAAATCGCATTGCAACTTAACTAAAATGTTAATAATAATACAAAAACAAAAATTATAATTTTTATGATTAATTTGTAAGAGTTCATATATTATTTCGGCTCTAATAATATTTATTACGGATCAATAGTTTCCAAAAAAAATTATTTGTATTTTGATAGTTGATGGTTATAAATTATTGATCAAAACTGATTTGTAGCTTAATTATTTATTTTCTTTTCTTCTCTTTTCATTTTTAGTTGAATATTTATGACCAAGCTGAAGCCTGAAGCAAATGAATTCTAATTTAGTAATATTACATTTGGGCCGTATCTATGTGAGAAACAACCCAATTAAGCAGCTTCGTCAGAATCCCACCAGGCCCACTAGGGTTTGGCCCGAAAAAGAAGTATATAAATCGTCGTCAAATTTACCAACCCGAAACCCTAGTCTTTCATTTCTACTACGATCAGCAGATCGGACTAAGGACGCAGGCGGGGAAAATCATGGTGCACGTCTCGTTTTACCGCAACTGTAAGCATCCGTAGCCTCTTCTCTGAACAAACAACAAATTAGTTCATACATTGTGAAATATCTGTATGCCTGTAATTAATATGACTGCAATTGTGTGTGTGACTGTGTATAAGCATGGTCATTTGTGCATTTGATGATTTATGCTTGTTTTTCTTCTGCTGAATATCTGATCGATGTTATGCTATTCAGTTCCTGCTTCTTTTCGAGAATGTTGAGTTTTAAAGTTTGTATTTATAGTGTATGTTTTTGAGTGATTTTTCTGCTGCTAATTGGAAAAGTATTCCTTTTTCTCGTTTCGGAAATTTGGATTATCTTTAAGGTTAAGTTGTGATTTTCGTTTATTTGCAGCTGATAAATCATAGTTCCGTAAAAGGAAACTTTTGGAAATTAGGATCATTTGCTGCCCGACCTAGAAATAAATTTTCGGGCGGCCTTGTTAATTGTCGAAAGTAATTTGAGAATGTTGTTTGCAATTTTTTTCGTATGCTAAGTCATTTGAAATGTAGGATCATTCTCGACTTGCTGCAAAGATGAATTATTCTTTGTATTACATTGTTGTATCAGATTTAATATCTAAATTGTTTGTGAAAGGGGTTGCTTATGTCAGCTGGACCTTTGATCCTTTAAAGCATGAAAGAATGCTTCTAGTAGCATTTCTTGCAAGTGGATTTATGCCTTTGATATTCGTATGTGCTTACAGATGGGAAGACTTTTAAGAAGCCTCGTCGTCCCTATGAGAAGGAGCGACTGGATGCTGAGCTAAAACTCGTTGGAGAATATGGTCTCAGGTGCAAGAGGGAGCTGTGGAGGGTTCAGTATGCACTGAGCCGCATTAGAAATAATGCTAGAATGCTTTTGACTCTTGGCGAGAAGGATCCGCGTCGTATTTTTGAGGGTGAAGCCCTTCTGAGGAGGATGAACAGATATGCGCTGCTCGATGAGAGCCAGAACAAGCTTGATTATGTCTTGGCCCTCACTGTTGAGAACTTCCTTGAACGCCGCCTCCAAACTCTTGTGTTTAAGGCTGGTATGGCCAAGTCCATTCACCATGCCAGAGTGCTTATCAGGCAAAGGCATATCAGGTATACATGATAACTCGGTTTATAACTCCCAATGAGCCTTAGGTTCCATAACTACTATGTTTCACAAATTGACATAGCTTGTTTGGAGAATTAATATCTTGACTACCATGTTTATGAATGCATACACAATTACACACCTCTATATAGATTCTCCATTAAAAGTTTCATATATTAGACTGTGCCAGATGGGCGGTGTCAGGTCCCTGCTAAATGACTTGATAATGATTTC
This sequence comes from Rehmannia glutinosa, assembly GCA_016081115.2. Taxonomy (NCBI): domain Eukaryota; kingdom Viridiplantae; phylum Streptophyta; class Magnoliopsida; order Lamiales; family Orobanchaceae; genus Rehmannia; species Rehmannia glutinosa. The sequence continues at coordinate 13,437,868 of CM071926.1, forward strand.
TTTTAATTCACTTGTATTGAGCTACATTCATCTATATTAGGGCTATGCGTGCATCAGGATATTTATTTTTGTTGTGCTTGGAAATACTTATAATGTACATTCCACGAGTAAATGCTTTTGTGGACAGTCCTGTTTTCTTCTGGTTTACTGCAAATGTGAAATCTATTAGATTGCGCCATCAGAAATTGACAAATCTGAGTTCTTTCTCAAGGCATTGTAATCAACCCGCAAGTCTGTTGTGGTTACCCGTTATTATCTATTTCCCTTGATAATAATGTTTTTATTCATCAATGAGTTTTTGTACATGCTAATGTCAGCTGTCCTATATGCATCACGTTTTTTGCCATTAATTCATCATTGATCATAGTTATAACCATCCTGTGGCACTTTTGTCAGAATGCAGTTTCCCAATTTTCAGATAGTTGATGCCCGAGTATCTATAATAGAAACACTATCCATATTTTTGGAAATTCTGCAATCTAGAAGCTGAATGCTTTTTCACCTACTCATGTTACCTGCAGGGTTGGAAGGCAAGTTGTAAACGTGCCTTCCTTCATGGTGAAGGTGGACTCACAGAAACACATCGATTTCTCTCTCACAAGTCCATTTGGTGGTGGCCGTCCTGGTAGAGTGAAGAGAAAGAATCAGAAGGCAGCTGCAAAGAAAGCTTCTGGTGGTGATGGAGATGAGGATGATGAGGAGTGAGGTGTAGTTTGTTTATCTACGTAATGATAATGGTAGAAATCAATGTTATCAGCGTTTTTGGTTGAGATATTCAGATTTAGAATGATTTATAAGCTTTTGGCACGCTCGTATAACTAGTGATGTCTATTTTTGTTTTTATGCCCGGTTGAACTTTTTTAGATCTTGTTCAAGACAGGTTTTTCAATTGACTGTAAGAATTTTTCTGATATTCTACCTGTGAAATGCACTAGTTTCCGTCCATTGTTGCATATGTTATTTGTGTCATGATTACTTTTATAGTTGATTATGCAATTTTTTAGTGGCGTATAAGAGGAAAAATTAATAAACCCCCAAACTATACGCGATTTTCTACATTGCCCCTAAACTATTTTTTTCTATGTAACCCCTTTAATTACACAAAAATTTCTACCCTCCCCGTTGGCGCTTCGATGGGAATATTCCGTTGGCGAGGAGGAGAAGAGGGTAGCGTAGAAAATTTTATGTAGTTTAAGCGGTTAAATAGAAGAAAATAGTTTAGGAGTTGGTTTCAAAATTGTGCATAGTTTGGGGGTACATTAAAATTTTCATAGATTTTTATATTTATACTTATTGAAACTAACTCCTAAACTATTTTCTTCTATTTAACCCCCTAACTACATATTGTGCATTTGTATACAACTAAAGTATTAAATTAAATCATAGTTTTATAATTTCACAAGTTATTATGCATGATTTTCAAACGAATTACTCGACTAAAAAATTTTAGACAATAAAATAAACATTTTTTAAAGCAAAATAAAGAATACAAGCTTTGAAAACCTAATCAAATATAGAAATGACATTCATCTCCACTATATAACTATTTTTATTCGATGCATAAGCAATAGAATGGTCAAGAATAGAGATGACAATTTCGACACACGACCCGGGCGAGTACCTACCCCGCCCCGCCCCGCCTATGTTTTTTAATATATTTAATAATTTTTGTAAAAATATTTTATAAGTATATTAAAAAAAAAAATTTATTCATTTTTTCTATTTAAATTTATTTAATGTGGGGTAGGAGGGGCCGACTGACTCACCCGTGCCCCACGCTGGCCTGCCATCCCTAATTAAGAACCCAACAATCAAAACACCATTTTGACAAAACCAATGAAAATATAATCTGTTTGACCGCTAAACACCTATAAAAGTCTAACAATCCTCGCAAGAGAACGAGATCAATCAGTAGGGTAGCAAGTTAACCACAAGTCGTCTCTCAAGGAAGACTTAGCCGACAAATAATTATTATGTATCACAATAGACATAAAATAAATCCTAAACACTCTAACCGCATTTGTTGGTTTTATTTAAACTAAAAGAAAATAATTAAAATGTATTTAATTAAAACTAAGCACGAGTAAAATTGGAAAAAGATATGGAAGAAAGTCTAGGATCATGGATTCATCTCATCAAACTTGCAAGCGAGAATATCAATTAATTGATCATGCGGTTAACAAATATAACAATCATGTAAAGACTGATGTCTAGATCTCATAACTTTCGTGATTCGAGATTAGGGCTATCCCAACATAATTTGCTATTTTCATTAAGCCTGAGTTAGATAATACATTTATGATTCATATCTAACTCCCGAATAAATTTAATACAGGATAATATCTTCGATCGATCTCAATTATCCCCTTAAACAATCAAGAGTTGGCCAAACAATCAATCAACAAGTAAAACAATTTATTCAGAAAGCGGATCAATTAATCAATACTCATGCTTGTCTGCTTGAATCAAATCATCATAATCCTAGAACAAGGAAATTAGTTCATGCTTGGGGATGAGATCATAATCTCAATTGAAGGAAAGAAAACAATCGAGATCATGCAACATAACACTAAAACATGCAAATGCAAATAAAACATGCCAAAAATATGTATAAATCATCACACAAAACACAAACAAAAACATGCAAAACAATAACATATTATATAAGTATGCATACATATTTATGGGCACACATAATTTACAATTTGATGTGCATACGGGGAAAAGTCGAACCTAGTAAGCTAGTAAATCTAAAATTGAGGAAGAATTAAATGAAATATTAAAGTTGATTTAACTACTAGAGGAAATTTTAATATACCCCTTAACTATGCATGATTTTGACATTACCCTCTAAACTATTTTTTTTTACTTAACCCCTGAACTAGACGACCCTTCGCACTTTACCAAAAATAGTCCCATCTCTTTCCACCCGCTCGGCGAATCGCGTAATATTCCGCCGGGGGAGAGAGATGGGACCATATAAATTTTCTTGTAGTTTAGGGGTTAAGTAGAAAAAAATTAGTTTAGTGGGCAATGTTGAAAATCGCGTATAGTTTGGGGGTTCATTAATTTTTCCTCGGCGTATAATTATAAATGTAGTTCCGAGTAATATAGCTTGTCGAAATTGAACTCGAATTGTTCTCGAGATTGTAACACGTAAAACGATATGGCATAAAAGTGGAGACATCTATCTTTTTGCATATATATGTAGAGTAGGTCTCTGTAGGACCGTCTTACGGATCCTATTCCGTAAGACGGATCCCCCCCCAATCCACGACCCACGCCCCACCCCTCGGCCAACCAACGCGCCGCCCGGCCCAAATTCGGCTCCACCAACGCACGCCGCCCACGCCACCCCACCACCCGCACCTCTTATTTACAAAAAAAAAAAACTCCGCTCCACAAATGAATTGAACTCGCGACCTTAATAGACTTAAAGTGGTGTTCTACCACTACACCACTAGTACTTATTGTGCAATTTTAGTATAATAATTTATATAAACCCATTCATAAATACGCCTGTAATTAAACAAAAAAATAAAAACGCCTATAAATGTAAAGGCTAAGAATCGAACTAAAGTCTATTAAAAAATATGATACATTATCTCTCAATAAATGGATACTTATAAAAGTGTTACTTTAACTACATCATATTTATTTTTTATTTTTCCTCTTTTTTTGTTCCTAATTTGTAAATCAGTATTACGAAATCGATACTTTATCTCAACAAACGGATACTTTTACTTATAAAAGTGTTACTTTAACTATATCATATTTATTTTTTTTTTTTTCTTCTTTTCTTCATTTCTAATTTGTGATTATATTAAAAACATGATACTTTAAATCTCGAAGGAAAAATTAATTATTGCAATTAAAAAAATATTAGCGGATCTAGCAGATTAGACCCGCCAACGGTTTTGGAGCAACATGGGGGGCGGGTCTTGGGGGCGAGCAGGCGAGTCCCTGGTTTGGCCAAATCTACCCGTGCCATCCCTAGCCTTGGTAAAGTCAAAGTAATTATATATGACGTGTTTTAAACACCTCGGACATAATTAGAGACTCATTGATGGGGACCGTAAATGCCCAACCTATTAAAGGAGGAAAACCAAACCCCTTAATGAGCCAAATTAATAAATGGGCCTAAATGAGTTAGGGCCGACCTATAGTAGGATACCGATGTTCAAATGGATGCCTTGCGCGCACCCGCTTGAGATAATCGATGGGTCGAGTGGTCAAGAAGACAACGGAAATTAGTCAAGCCCGAGTCAGAAGACCAATCAAAACCCAAAAGAAAAGTTAGCAAGACAAGTGAACTTAAGGACCTTTTAGGGCGAACTATTAGCCCAAAGACCGACCTGGGGCTGAATTGATTCTAAGAGCCCTTGGATCGAGCTAGTGGACCAAGAATGGTCCGACCCTTGCCAGATACATGGTTAACTCCGTCGATTTATCAGGCCTCTCTAACCAATTTTAATAGTCATAACTAAGGGTTAAGTTGGCCTCATTGCAAACAAAGCTATGGTCCTCCCGATCGGATTACCTTGAGAGACTTGAAGCTCACGAAAAGTGGCAAGCCCAATTCAATGATTGACAAGTTAGGGTTTTTAACCAAACTTGTTGGGCATGGAACCTTAATCACAAACCTATAAATAGCTCGTAAAAGAGTATGCCTCGGTTAGACTACTTACTCACATTATTCCTAATATTCTATTTTCATACTTTTCTCACAAGAGGTGATTGTGACTTGAGCTTTGGAGAGAGTACGCCGAAAAACTCTTCCGACCTCTTTTAAAGTGATTTTGCAAGCTCCGGTAAGTCGTGCATCGAATTTATTTTATTGACTACGGGTAAACTCCGACCAACTAATACATATATGGCAAAAACTTATATAAGACCGTCTTACGGATCCTATTCTCAAGACGGATCCCCTGGCACCCGCCCGACCCACGAGCATATAAAAAATAGAAAATCGCATCTAATACAAGTTGCACGCTGGCCCACCCGCCCCACCCGCGACCCGCACACCGGGTCCAATAGACCAGCCTGTTGGGCGCCCGCCCGCCAAGACGCTGGATGGGCCAGGATGGCTGATCCGCTTAATCAAAAAATTAACAAATTTGCACCATCCGGGAATTGAACTCGGTCCGCACTGAAAGCAAGGTGCTATTCTACCGCTAGGCCACTGGTGCTTGTTGTGCATATCTAGTATAACCATGAATATAACCATGGATATAAAGCTTCATTATCATCCCTTCATTTTAAAAATTTAAATTCTCTGAATACCAAGTGATACTTTATCCGAAAATAGTGATACTTTTGAGTAATAAATATAATACTTTTAAGGTGAACATTGATACTTTAATTTTTACATATTCAAAAAAATAAGATTTTTTGATATACTCATTCTAGTCTCATAGCTAATGTTTTTTACTTAATGGGAAATTTATTGTTTAGATTTTGATGAATGCCATGTAAAACTTAGAATAGGAAGTTGGCACCCTATTTTTTGTTGTAAACTCGCATTGTAATAAATAGACCGGTCAAGCCGAGTTAAGTCGACTATGCCTAAACATGCAAGAAGACAAACTGGAGACTAGAAGGAAGACTCACGCGACAAAGTGAGTATGGCAAAAGAAGAGAAGACGGAACTCTATCAAGGTGCAAACGGTGAGATGCAAACAGTAAAGTATCAATCAAGTCAACTCAAGATAGCCAAGTCTCAAGTTGAAGTGACAAAGAGTCATCCATGATTGGAAGTCGACTCTAAGTCACCCGAGGAAAACAAGGAAATGCAACAAGTCGAGATAATCGAAAGAGATCCATTGCACAAATCAAGAGAATTACTTAAACAAGTAATACCTCCATGCTACCTTTCTTGAAGTGCTCACCCCGAAGCGTGCAAGAGAAATAAACCAATGGGAAGCACTCGCACCGTGTCGAACTCAAAAGTGAAAAACAATTCATACGAGGAAGTGGCAATGGCAATCCAAGGATCGCAACAAGATAAGCCAACGACCACAAGTGACTTTCAAAAATAAGCCTATCTCTTCAACGAGCAGATTTTTGAAAGATCACTATAAAAGGCCGAGGAATGACTCTAAGAGAAGGTTACCTCAACCACGAATATTCAAGTATACATTTGAACTCAGTAACCTAAGATATTCTAAAATCATTCAAGATTAATCCTCAAGCCCATACTACGAAGAAAATCAATCCAACACTCACCGTGAAGGAAAGATAGCTTCAATCGCTTGAAGAGGAAACTTTTGAAGAAAAGGGGTCTACATTCCACGGAGGATTGTAGGAAGGTTCAAGGTCGAACCAGTCTCAAGTTTTTGGAGGGCTTCGTGATCAAATCCAAAGAGCTTGAGCAAGTGAGTCAGTAGTAGCAAGCAAAATACTTTCTGTGAAGAAGGTTCGAGTCGTTTGAGAAGCCAATCACGTGACCAAGGCGCCTCAGTTGAGTCCCAAAGGATCAAGTCACCGTGTGATCAAGACTTGTATCCGGATCATTACCACTCAGATATCTTGATCAATACTTAGTGGATTCCTCCAAGAGTTGGAGAAGAGAGGAGTAGAAGAATTACCCCATCTTCGAACCTCTATAAAACTTATCGTGCCATTTACATTACAACACTTTAATTTCTCGCATCTTATTTGTTTAACTCTGCGATAAATTTGCTATCCACTTGATAATCTCTAAGTACTAAAACCAAGTATTAAATCAAAACTAAAACATATTTAAGGGTGTTAAGTCTTCCGTTGAATACAAACTACAGCTTGAGCTAAGTCTTGATCTTAGCAAACTGAGTTATCCTATCAACAAACTCACGAGTCATTGAGTGACTAACTCTACTTGATTAACTAAATTAGCAGTCCACCAAGGACACAAATTGAGTAGTATCAACTCCGAACTTTTAAAAGGACTAAATCGGAAAGTTGGTAAGATTTATTCAACCCCCTTCTAAACCTTACACTCACACCCCTTGGGACCTACAAGTGGTATCGTGAGCGGTTGGTTCATTGAGCCTTCCGCACTAGTTACTTGAACTAGATCTCCAAATTTTTCAAAGTCTTTTTAGTACTTAAGTTTTCAAAACTCTTTTTATCATCAAAAGTTATTATCATGGAAGCAAATTTGACACGCATCCCTATGTTCACAATTGAAGAATTTGATGATTGGAAAATTCGTATGCATGCTCATCTATCAAAGATTACATGATGAGATGTGGATAGTGATAGAGGATGGGCCACTCGCAAATTTTAAAAGTGAACACATCTCAGTAAGGAGAGCTGCAAATGAAGGTGAAGAGGATGTTGCTCTAGACCACTATGGTTGAAAAACCAAGAACAAAATGGACAAATGATGACAAAAAGATACAATCCGGACAATGTGGCCAAGGACATTCTTTACAAAACCTTGACAAAGCCATGTTCAATAAAGTCAAATCATGCAAAACGGCTAAAGAAATGGGACAAGCTAACATTGATTTGTGAAGGCTCGAGCAAATCAAGGAAAATAAATTATCGGTGGTATTACGTAAATTTGAGAATTTCAAAATGATCGCAGGAGAGAACCTGGATCAACTGGATGCTCGTTCACGAAATTACCAACGAGCTATATCCGCACTTGGAAAAGAATATACACAGAAGAAATGTGTATGAAGATCCTAAAAAGTCTCCCAAATGAATGGGAAATGAAGGTCATGGCACTAAGACACTCCATGGACCTATCGAAGACATCCAACCATGAGCTATTCTCGGATCTCAAAGCCTACAAATTTGAGCCGAGAAGAAAAGACCAGGAAGAGACAATTGTACCCAAAATAATCGCTCTAATTGTTAAGGATAACAAGAGAGCCGAGGTCAAAGTCATTGACCCGGAGGAAATAGCCCCGATGGTTAAAAGGTTCAACAAGTTCTTCAATAAGAACTACAAGAGAGGCAAGGGCGAATCCTCCGTAGAAGACACTCGGCTCCTCCAAGTCAAGGAAGATAGGCCAACCAAGAGAACAGATCATCAAAAAGTCAATATCAAAGGGCCGACAATCCAAGAATGGAAAGAGTGATCAAAAGGTTGAATATCTATGCTGAACCGCAGCAACCAGGTCACTATGCCATTGATTGCCCATATCCTCGTAGTCAACAAATACATGAATGAAGAAGAAAGAAAGGTCTTCAGAGAAAGAAGACAAGAAAAGAAAAAGGCAATGTTGGCTGCAGAGACTGCTGAGACAACCAAGTCAAGAGACATAGCTGATTCAGAGAGTAGTGAAGCTGACTACTCAAGTGACTCTGAAGAAGAAGCCTTGATCTGTTTGATGGCCAAGGAACAAGACCAACCTGACCAAGAAGATGAGGTACACTCTGACTCATCACACTCAGATTCTAGTGATAGTGACTGTGACACACACACTTCATCACCCACTGATCTTTATGATTCATTAGGCAAAATGATGAAAGATTTTGAACACATTAAATCCTCACACACACTACTAAATGAGGAGAACATCCTACTCAAGAGCCAAAACTCACAAATTGACTAAGGAGCCGAGTACTCTAAGTCAAATAGTCGATGAGAATGAAAGTTTAAAGACTGAAAATACTAAGCTAATAGCGAAAATAGCCGCTATAGAAAAGAGGGAAAATGACCTCAAAATGTGATTGCCTCATTCACTAAGGCATCTAAATCATTGGATGATCTTATTATGAGTCAAAGAGAATGTGGAGACAAGACAGCAGTCTTAGGATTTAATTCCTCTATGCTATGTCAAGCTCCAAAAGTGATTTTGGAAAAAGGATCTTCAAGCAATGAAGATCTCAAAAATCCAAAACTCCAAATGGTGCACACACATTTGTTCCAAAGCACAATTACAAGCAAACTGGCCTTGGTTATAAAGGAAAAGGAAAACAACTACTTGAGTGTCTTTGAGAGGACAACCGACAAGAAAAATCCAAATGAGTTCCTCAAAGAACTCCAAACAGAAATCTCTTTGTGTAAAGAAGAAACAGAGCTACCAAAAACCCTTAAGTTCTATAAAAGAAATACATATGAAGGGAATGGTAGAAAATACCCAAGCCAAGCCGATTGGGATAATGTGAACTATCAAAGAAAAGACCTATGGAATATAAGCCAAAATGGCAAAGGCTTAGAACTCAAAGAAAGGCCATTCCAAAGGTATAAGAGCTTTCATCAAAGACACATATGCACCTAGGCACTACACTCGAGATACCACAACTACCCAAAGAAGGCAATTGCTAAAACACATATACAGCATACGAGACAAAAGAGACAAATTGTATGAACCTAGAATCCTGCAATTTGCCAAAATTAATTATGATTATGGCACCGATAGATGGAAACCCCTTAGAGTCAAACCATTTGGCTATAGGTTGGCTGGATCATCTTACAATACTAACCCCTCGGACCCGCATAAGTATGGGTACCTAAAACTTAATTTCCTTGATTGCGGTTCAAGAATGTGAGTGCCAAGGAACCTGGTACATGGATAGTGGTCATTCCAGGACATATGACAGAAACAAGAAAAATCTCAAAAATTCAAGGAAGTCAAAGGAGCAAAAGTCATATTTGGTGGAAATGAAGCTCCAGGAGAAATAAGAGGCATTGGATCCATCAAGAAAAATGGATTAGAAATCACGGATGTTGCATATGTTGAAGGACTCAACTTCAACTTGCTAAGCATCACCAACTCTGTGACAAGGGTTATAATGTTGGATTTAACATGAGTATATGCCAAATCAAGGATACCAATCAAATGAAGTTGTGTTGCAAGGATGCGCATAAAAGAACATGTATATCGTGGATTGATCAACCGCAACACCCAAAGACTGCCTATTAGCAAAGAGCACAAATTGAATCAAGTTGGTGGCACAAAAAAGCCGAGAGTCACCCAATTTCAAAACAATTAACAAGCTTGCCGAAGCAATCTTGTGGAAGGACTTCCACTCGTGATACAAGAAGGAGAGTATATGTGACGCGTCGAAGGAAAACAAATCAAATCATCATTCAAAGAAAAGACATGTCCATCTTCAACAAGAATATTGCATCTGCTACATATGGATCTATTTGGTCCAAATTGAACCAATAGCATAAGTGGGAAGAAATACACCTTGGTGGTAGTAGATGACTACTCAAGATATACATGGACAATATTCATGTGTAAGAAGAAAGAAACTCTCTACGAAACTACCACAAATCGATGAAGAGGATTCAAAATGAGAAGAGTCAAACCATTATCAAAATAAGATCTCGACAGAGGAACCGAGTTTGTAAATGGTATAATAACTCGATTTGTTATCGAAAATGGCATTGGTCATGAATTATTCTGACAAGGACTCCACAAAGAATGGAGTTGCGAGAAAGAAGGAATAGAACTCTCAAAGAAGCGCAAGACCATGTTAGCGACAGTCTACCTAAAAGATTTTGGGTCAAGCAATAAACACAAAGATGCTACACTCGAAATAGATGCATGATAAAATGACAAATGACAAAGACTCCCTATGAGATTTGGACAGGGAGAAAACCAAATGTTGCATACTTTAGAATATTTGGATGTAAATGCTTCATCCATAACAATGGCAAAGATAATCTAAAGGCTTTTGATGCTAAAGTCGATGAAGGTATCTTCTTGGGATACTCAAAATTGAAAGCAAAGCCTACAGAGTACTCAACAAGAGGACTATGGTTACAGAGGAATCCATTCATGTGGTGTTCGATGAACCAAATGTAAATGGACAAGACATTGAAGAATCAACTCGATAAGTCAATAAACCAACCATGCGTAAGAGTCCCTATCTTCAAGCCGAATTATAAACTCGGATGAAGATGAGATAGTCAGTCTCAAAAACAAATGAAAATTTGCGGACTAAGTGATTACGAGAGAGTCGATCAAAGCAACACACAATGCAAGACGATCAATCCAGCTAACTTACTCCAACCTGATGTAAGATGGCTAAGAGACCATCCACCGTAACTTGTCATTGGAGATATAAGAGAAGGTGTCAAAACAAGATCCGAACTCAACAAGAAACCATGTTCACATGCTTTATCTCACAAATAGAGCCTAAAGATGTGTCACAAGCATTGGATGACACACATTGGATTCAAGCTATGCAAGAAGAGTCGAATCGGTTTGAAAGAAATAAAGTATGGGAATTAGTTCAAAGACCCACCCATCAAAATGTTATTGGCACTAAATGGGTGTTCGAAACAAGATGAACGAGGAAGGTTCTGTGGGTAAGAAACAAAGCAATATTAGTAGCCAAAGGATATTGCCAAGAAGAAGGATAGATTTTGATGAAACATTTGCCCTCGTAGCAAGATTGGAAGCTATTAGGATGTTTCTTGCCTATGCATCTCACAAGAATTTTATTGTATATCAAATGGATGTAAAGAGTGCATTCCTAAATGGTTTATTGGAAGAAGAAGTGTATGTTGAACAACCTCCAGGATTTGAACAGAAGACTCTTGGAGATAAGGTATACAAACTCAAGAAAGCTCTATATGGATTGAAACAGGCACCCGAGAGCATGGTACGATACTCATGTCACAATTCCTAACCGAGAATGGATTCACAAAAGGAAAAGTGGATAGGACACTCTTCAATTCAAGACAAGAAGAGCATACGCTTGTTCAAATATATGTGGATGACATCATTTTTGGATCCACAAACAAAGAGTCATGTGATAAATTTTCAAACCTCATGCAAAGCAAATTCGAAATGAGCATGATGGGAGAGTCGACATTCTTCCTTGACTCCAAGTGAAACAAAAGGATGGAACCTTCATAAGTCAAATAAAATATACTAGAGATTTAATGAAGAAATTTGGTATGGAAGAGAAGTCTTCCGTGAAAATACCAATGAATACATCATCAAAATGGACATGGATGCAGATGGCAAGCCAGTAGATCAAACAAGATACAAAGCACTTATTGGATCATTGTTTTATCTCACACAAGAAGCGCCTTACATCACCTTTGTCAGGTGTATGTGCAAGATTTCAATCTGCTCCAAAAAAAAGCCATATGACCGCCAAGAGGATCTTGAGATATTTGAAAGGAAGCCAAGAAGTTGGCTTATGGTATCCAAAGGAAGGTGGATTCAAGCTAATTGGCTATTCGACTGGGACTATATCTTTGGATGTAGAGTTGACAGAAAGAGCACCTTAGGCACATGTCAAATGCTTGGAAACAAAGCTAATTTCCTGGTTTAGCAAAAAGCAAAATTCAATAGCCACCTCTACAAAAGTGACGAGAATACATAGCTGCGGCAAATGTTGCCCAAGTCCTATGGATGAGACAAAGAAATGAGAGACTATGAAGTTGAAGAAAAGGAAATTCCAATCATGTGTGATAACACAAGTGCAATTACAATCACTCAAAATCTGTGTTGCACTCAAGAACAAAGCATATCGATGTCGATATCACTTCATAAGAGATCATGTTGAAAAGAAACGACATCACCTTGAATATATTTCAACTGATAAAACAGCTTGGGTGACATATTCACAAAACCATTATGTGAGTCAAGATTTGAAGAACTCAAGCATGAGTTAGGGTTAATTGAGCTAAGCCGACACTTAGAAGACTCAAAGAAAAGAAATGAAACACGAAAAGAGTCGAACTCTCAAATCGGCCTAAGTGAATCACCATATCGGAAAGACAATCAGATCGAGTTAGTGACAAATGAGTCACTAGGAGAATCTGTGAGAAGAAGAATTAAATCACCAAAGGATAAGTTTCTAGTCATTTATGAGCAAAGTAACAAAAAACGCAAATCGTTTTTACTAAGCGGGAATGTTTTTAAGAATGACGTCAAAGATAATGATGATGTGTACAGCAAAAGCCGCACACCAAGCTTATGATTGGATATAAATGCTTTGCCGCATTAAATACAAGACATTAAATGCTAATCGTGCAAAAATCTAAGCCGTTGATTTCGATCACATTTCAAAACCACCCGCACGCCCTTTCGTAAACCATACTTAAACCATTTTCATCCTATTCTCTCACTCAAATTGTTCATTTCTCTCTCAAAAGCAAAGGCAAAACTCTCTCAAAACCCTATCAATCTTCAAATCATCTTCTAAGTTTTGATCGGAAAATACCGAAAAATGGCATCTACTCACGATTTTGTCAAGATGGGAAAGCAAATCCACACCGGGTCTCTTGTGGATTTCGAGGGTATGGTCAAACAAGGGTCCGATGACGCCCTCATAAAGAAGATCACTAGAAAACTCGAAACGACCGGCTAAAACCATTTCCGACGATGGACTTTCCGATGACCTATGTGGAAGAGGTCGCACGATTCTACGTGAATGCCGAGATTCATGATGAGGGGATCAAATCCTCTATTCACGGGAAGGAGTTCATCATCACCGCCAAGATTTGGCGTAACACCGCCATTACCGGCGGAAGGAGCACCGAAATCAACGGCCGATGTTGACTTGGCCGCCGCTTGGGAAGGAAGTAGCCAAGACCGACTATGCCGAAAAGATAGTCTACACAAAATGCTAACAAGAGGTCAAGGAGGACTACCACAAATCGATGGACATAGTAGCCAAATGCATAGACATCAATTTGGCGCTTTGACCAATCGTCTAAAGCGAAATTGATCGTAATGGCCGCGATCATTGAAGAAAAGAAAGTGAATCAATGAGTTTGTCTACGGACTCGCTGAATGTAGGAACAAATCCTTCAAGGAGAATGGAGCATTTGGAGGATCCATGGGATACGATGCAGTGATTGGCCGATCGATGGAGGTAAAAGGAGTCATCTTCAACATGGAAAGGCGTTCCATGTAAACAAGAGGATGTTCGGATCAAACCTCTCTCGGCGCACGAGAAGAGAGCCTACGCTAAGAGAGCCGATACGAGTGAGGGGTAATCACCACCAGATACAAATTGCCTCTCCTCTCCACCAAAGAAGAAGGCTGCCCTGCAAATTTTTAAGAGAACTACTTTGCCCTGCGGAAAGAAAAAAACAAATCTGCTCCCGCCTGCAGCCGAGTCACCGCCCCGCAGCCGTGTCTCCCGCCCTTACACCGCAGCGATGGAGAAGGAACCATTAATCCCTTCTCTAGTGATCAAGAAGAAGAGGATCGCCACAACAAGGAAGGCGGCTACCTCTAAGACATCTCGAAGGCATTCACCTTCAATGAACCTAGGAAGTGGAGCTGAAATCCCTTTGGTTAAAACAAAGAGAAGAAGAAGAATTTCAAGCTCTCCGAGCTTGAGAAGACAAATTAATCTGTCACTCGAGTTGGAAAGGATACCAGAGACTACCGGAGAAGAGAGTCTCCGAAGTAATTGATGAAACGCCAAGTCTCGCCAAGGGACACAGAGGCAACTCGATGACCCAACCGTCAGACAAAATAACAACCGAGAACAAGGCACAACCGAGACCACCGAGTCACCTGTTGATGGGGTTGTTTCTCCACCAATGAGGCTTTGAAGGAGTTGAGCAAATGAAGTTCGCTACTCTCAATACCGGAAACGAGGGCCAGCAAGAGGATGATGAAGACGATTTAATCATGCACTCTCCACCGTATCCGACATCCAAAATCATCTCATGAGAGTGGAGAAAATGGAAGCCGAGCCTATCCAGTAGTACGGTTTCAAAATCCGCAGTTCATTGTTTGAGGAAGAAGAACTCTTCGATTTCTTGAGGTGGACACAGCACTTCTGCAAGCCCTTGACGAAGATAATCGCATAAATATACTAGAAATTCGAAAAAAATGAACGGGCTAAAGCAAATGAGGACGCAGAGGCACGTGAGAAGGATGATGGAGGGACCATGAGAGTCCTCCAAAACACAAATGAGATAGACCCAATGGGAGTGGTGCAACATATTGCCATCGTTGTTGCCGCCACCACTTCCCCCTCAATCGGAAGAAGGAACTAAGGGAATTGGCGATGAAACCGGGATAGTTGGGACCCCAAATGAGCCAACCCCTAATGAAGGTGTCTTACCACCGCCCCAACGATCAACACTCGGTGAAATGAACAGAGTCCGGAGACGAGTGACCCCATTCCAAGTCACTCACCGGTGTGCCACCGAGGGGAAATCTCCCCCACCGCAGCAAGGTCGGAGGATGTTGAGATGACTCCACAACGAATCTAGGAGGCGAAGTGGAGAAGGAACAAACACAAAGTACACAAAGAAGTTGTCATCAACGAGGCTCGCATATTGAGACTGTCTCACCAGGTGCCAACCGCTCAAGGCTAATGACGCCGCTAATGAAGTCGAGGCACGAAAGCGAATGTACCGGGCGTTAACACTGGGCGATTTAAAGTGCAATCCATGGAGTTGAGACTCCACCGGATGCCACCGCAGAAGACCCTAAGACACCGACACTCGCCGACAGGATGTCCAGTGCCTCGCCGCAGCTTGAGACTGCAGGAGATAATGAAGGCCAATGGGAGGTTGAGACTTCCCGGGGTAAAGAAGTCAAGTACGTAACATCCTCCCGCTATCATTGATCCATCGAAAAGGAGATAAGTGTGCTTCACGATTCCCGGATAATCCTGATGTAACCTTTCTGGGATCGGAAGGAGACGATGAAGCCGAGTCATCCCCTCGTGATCGATCCACAAGACTCACCATGGCGGATGTTCCAACCACGAGCAAGTCTAACCTCAAGACTATTCACAAACTTTCAACTTTGATGATGAGCCACCCATGGAAATCTCATCATCGTCCGATGATGCTTCTGATAAGGCCGAGGACCACCACTCACTTGGAAAAACCAAATGAGACCGACGAAGTCATGTTGAGACAAATGAGGCTCAAAGTCGGGTCCACTTCACAAATGACCCAGCCAAAACAGAGTCCACCGTGCAGGCTCCCAAGCCGCAGAGGTTCGACTCCACAAGAACTTCACGAGCACCACTCATCATTGAAAAATCCCTGGTTGCCCGTGATGATTCCTTTGTAGAATCATTTCCTTCTCTCGAGGTACCCGACCTCCCGAAGAATCGAAAGAGATCTCGAGCGCTTCCACAAAAACCAGATCCTGTCATTCCATCGATACCATCGTCCCAAATGACTATGATTTTGACGCTACTTCGATGGACATGAGACTCGATAACAGAGATGCCAACCTTTACTCAGCCGACTTGAGAGGCATAATAGTCGAGAATCGGGAGTGGTGGTAACAACAACAAACAATGCGCGTGGAACAAGCTAGATATTTGAACGTTGTTCAACAAGTCGTTGGTATGGCGAACAGAATGCCGATGCAAAGACAAAGTTGAGAGAACACATTGAGCACATGCATGAATCTCACACTGCCGAGATCAAGCCGTGGTGAGCAAAATAAGAATGAGCTCCTGCGTATGGAAGAAAACATGGATCGAAAATTCAGCCTTCTCATGGCCGAGATGAAGTTAATTACAAATGAATCCAACGCTACTCGCTTCTCGAGTTTCGCGCCGCATACTCCGCAGCGGACTCAAAGCGTAACTTGACTATCAGCCAGACTCGACTTCCCGCCGCTAGTTTGTTTCGGGGTTCCTCTCTCCTTTGATGATGCCAAAAGGGGGAAGAGGAATACCTAAAAGCGCTGAAGAAGAGATCTCAAGTTGAGAAGGAGGGAGCAAATCGCGTGAAGGGAAAGACATCGAGAAAGTATCAAGAGAAAAGAAATGAAAGTCTGTTGAGGAGGAAGGATCGAGAGATGTGACCTTAATGATTGCACAAACCCCCCAACAAGGTCTTGTCACAGCCGATATTATCGCAGCAAAAACTCCCAGTGACTCGCCACTCCAACACTCTGCTGCACCTATGGCCGACAAGAGAAATACATTGAAGCGAGGGATGGAGGAAGTGGAAGGAAGGATGAATGCCCGAGTTATGGATATTTTGAAACAACATGGAGGCATTCCAAAGAGACAGAGACACTTATGCCATCTCGGATGCCGGAATCGAGCCAAGATCGTTGATGAATTTAAAACGCCGCATCTCAAGGATACTTCGCAAACATGTCCATGGCTCAAGCCGGGACTTGTCTTGGGAAAAGGGTCTCACACTATGTGAAGAAGGCGACAGCAAAAAGATACTACCGACTACTCGCTAGTCACTCAACTGGAAGAAGACCCCAAGACAATACACGCCCGAGGAAGAGGTAGAAGAAGAAGCAAAGGTGGAGGAAGAGGTTTCGCACTGACCTCTCGCCAAAAACATTGAGTACATAGATCCGGCAAAGAAAGAAGGGATCTATCAATGGGTCAGTTTTGGCGAAGTAGCCAATCTTCAAGTGGCTAAGAACAATGCCGAGTATGTGAAAAGAATTGAAGAAAAAATAAAAGACAAACTCAGCTATGGGAGGAGAGACAAGAGAGACTAAGAAGAGATGAAGCTGCCTTAAGGCGTATGAAAAGAAGAAGAAAGAAATAAGATGAGAAAAAGAAAAGAAGACCCGAGGAAGAGGACAGAGTCAAGAAGAAGAAAGAAGGAGGAAGCGAAGGAGATGAAGTGTTGTCTTTGTCCACCCCTTCATGTATTTTACTATGTAAATACATTTTATGTAAGTCTTCCGTAATAAATCAGAAATTCTCTATTTTTGCGTAGACATAGATGTTTGCTCGATACACCTTGTAAACAAAGTGTAAAGGACAAGAATGTTATGATCAATAAATGAATTGATTCTACGCATACATTCTCTCGTGAATGCACTATCTCAGTATGTATCTTTGCTATTTACATTTTAAATGTTTTTAAGTTTTGGCATCATCAAAAAGGGGGAAATTGTTGGGAAATTTATTGTTTAGATTTTGATGAATGCCATGTAAAACTTACAATAGGAAGTTGGCACCCCATTTTTTGTTGTAAACCGCATTGTAATAAATAGGGGCAGGTCAAGCCGAGTTAAGTCGCCTATGCCTAAACATGCAAGAAGACAACTGGAGACTAGAAGGAAGACTCCGTCGCGAGACAACCGAGTATGGCAAAGAAGAGAAGACGGGAACTCTCATCAAGGTGCAAACAGATGCAATCGAGTAAAGTATCGATCAAGTCAACTCAAGATAGCCAAGTCTCAAGTTGAAGTGACAAGAGTCATCCACGATTGGAAGTGACTCTAAGTCACCTGGGAAAGTAAGGAAATGCAACAAGTCGAGATAATCGAAGAGATCCGTTGCCGTAAATCAAGAGAATTGCTTAAACAAGTAATACCTCCATGCTACCTTTCTTGAAGTGCTCACCCCGAGCGTGCAAGAGAAATAAACCAATGGGAAGCACCGCACCGTGTCGAACTCAAAAGTCAAGAACAATTCATACGAGGAAGTGACAATTCCAAGGATCGCAACAAGACAAGCCAACGACCACAAGTGACTTTCAAAAATAAGCCTATCTCTTCAACTGCGATTTTTGAAAGATCACTATAAAAGGCCGAGGAATGACTGAGAGAAGGTTACTCAACCACGAATATTCAAGTATACATTTGAACAGTAACCTAAGATATTCTAAAATCATTCAAGATTAATCCTCAAGCCCATACTACGAAGAAAATCAATCCAACACTCACTTGTGAAGGAAAGATAGCTTCAATCGCTTGAAGAGGAAACTTTTGAAGAAAAGGGGTCTACATTCCACGGAGGATTGTAGGAAGGTTCAAGGTCGAACCGGTCTCAAGTTTTTGGAGGGCTTCGTGATCAAATCCAAAGAGCTTGAGCAAGTGAGTCAGAGTAGCAAGGCAAAACCGCCTGTGAAGAAGGCGAGTCGCACGAGAAGCCACCGTGCGTGACCAAGGCATCTCCGTTGAGTCCCAAAGGATCAAGTCACCGTGTGATCAAGACTTGTATCTGGGTCATTACCACTCATATCGATCAATACTTAGTGGATTCCTCCAAGAGTTGGAGAAGAGAGGAGTAGAAGAATTACACCATCTTCGAACCTCTATAAAACTTATCGTGTCATTTACATTACAACACTTTAATTCCTCGTCTTATTTGTTTAACTCTGTGATAAATTTGCTATCCACTTGATAATCTCTAAGTACTAAAACCAAGTATTAAATCAAAACTAAAACATATTTAAGGGTGTTAAGTCTTCCGCATAATACAAACTACGAGTTGAGCTAAGTCTTGATCTTAGCAAAACGAGTTATCCTATCAACATCTCGATCGAGTCTCATTGAGTGACTAACTCTCTGATTAACTAAATTAGCATCCACCAAGGACACAAATCGAGCAGAATCAACTCAACTTTTAAAAGGACTAAATCGAAAAATTGGTAAGGTTTATTCAACCCCCTTCTAAACCTTACACTCACACCCTTGGGACCTACATTTACATTGAAAAACTCGATACTTGTCTTTGAAATAGTGATACATTTGATATTAAATATGATACTTTTATGATGGACAATGACATTTTAAAATTTCAAATTCTCTCAATAAAAAGTAATACTTTATTCGAAAATAGTGATACTTTTGAATAAGAAATGTGTTACTTTTAAGGTGAACATTGACACTCTAATTCTTATATATTCAAAAATAAAGTTTTGTGATGTACTCATTCTAGTCTCATTGCTAAATGTTTTTTACCATTGAAAAACTAATACTTATCTTTGAAATAGTGATACTTTTGATGTTAAATATGATACATTTGTGATACTTCAATCTAATGATTTTCTAATATGCATCGTATTAAAAAAACATGATACTTTATCTCGAAAATGGATACTTGTACTCATAAAAATGGTACTTTTAACTCGTCATATTTATTTTTCTTTTTCACTCAGATCAATTCATACTCCGTAATTTATTTACAAAAACATGATACTTTATCTCAAAAATGGATACTTTTACTCATAAAAGTGTTACTTTAGCTCGTCTCGGGGGGACCCACCCCGACCCAGGGCGGGTTTTGTATTTTTAGACCCGGCCCATTTAATCGGGTGTAGATCCGCCCGATGGGGTGGGTTTGATGCGGGGCGGATTTTAACCCGACCCATTGCCATCCCTAACCAAGACTTTCCTACTCGCTAAAGTTTCTTCCCTTTCGCTTTCCGCCCATTTCACCATAATGGCGTCCTTTCAACTCACAAGACGCCCTTTCGTCTCCTCGAGGTTGTCTTTAGATCGTTTGATGAAATTCAAATCGCCGTTTTGATCATCTTCACCTTACTCCTCCTCATTATAAAAGGCCCCCCATATTACTTTTACAAATCTCACCTCTCTCTCCCTCATGAGGCGATTTCCTGACTCTTCCAAAGAACCCTATCTATCTTTCATTTGCTTTTTTCGTTTCTCCTCTCAACTAGGTATTTTCTCCCTCTTCCTGATTTATTTATTTTCTTAATATAATGACTTCTTCTACCTCAACCCATTCAGACCCTTATATAACCGACCTAGTGAGGTGGTCCGATGAAGTAGATTTATCTCGGTTAGGAGAATACCTCCGAACTATCCGATCCCAAGGCTACTTTCGGAGGGAAGTCCCCTATAAACTTAGGAAACCGATCTACAATGCTTCTCCCGACGAGAACCATAGTTTCTCCCATACCGATGTGACAAATTTAATCATTCTATAATATTCAAGAAATACCCACATTCCTTCCAACTTTAAATTGATACTCCCGAGCTATACAGATAAACCTTACCGACCTCCCTCAGTTGTCTTACTTTCTTTGTAGGTCGGCTTAGATAGGGAAATTAGGTTCCCAATCCACGCCTTCATGACCGATGTATCGCTTATGTATAATGTTTCGCTTAACCAACTTGCCCCTAATTCCTTTAGGATTATGGTAGGATTCTTGATAGTAGCTAAGTATTTAGACACCACTCCTTCTCCCGAGCTCTTTTTTTCTCTTTTCCAAGTTAAATCTTCAAGTCCGAAGGGCCTATTTATATTATCGCCAAGTGAGGCCAATTTTCTCGAAAAATACCCAACCTCTTGTTAGAACAATGTTTTATTTTGATTTTGATGATTTCATATAAATGAGTTTTATACTAAAACAATGTTTTTAAAAGTTGTCCAAATACTTCAAAACACTTTATTTGATTTTTACTAAGTTTTTAAGTAATTCTTGAACTTTATTTTTGACAACAATCGGATAACTTCTCTTCCGTGAACAAAGTTGATTTGTCGCCTAGTAGGGAGCCGTACTGAGTGTTAAAGAATCAAACAAATATAGAGTATTTTTGGAGGAGGCGACGATCGCCCTATAAAGTGACCGTGCTTGAAGAGTTGAAATATTTGGCTCTTTTTCTTCTTTGTTTCTCGAGTGAATGGTCACTATCCATAACAATCGGTCAGCACAATGACCGATCACCCTTGATTCCATACTTGTGATAACTTTATTCAACGGTTTGATAATTCGAATTTTCAATATAGCAACCGTCGCTATAATCTTTTGACAACAAAATCTATCCGCTGCGAAACACTTCTTAGCAAATTAAGGCTTTATATTTATTGACCATTTCTTGGAGTTGTTTGATCCTTCTTTTGCGGCGAATTCAAATAGGAGAGCTATGTTGAAGATTACATCTTGAAACTCTTCTATAAATAGAGGAATAATTGGAGGATTAAATGCAACACATTATTCTACATCTCAACAAGAAAAATTTAGCGAACTTCTAAAGTCTTCATTTTCATATTCTTGTTGTAGTAGCCTAAGCAATACACTTTCACATCTTGCTTATTAGGCTCTCTTTCTTGATTACACTTACACTTACAAAGTTGTAACCTTCATTGATCAAATCATCCAATACAAGACATACTTGTTGAGTATTCATTTGGCAAGAATACACTTGGTTGATTCATTAGGTGTTGAAGAGTTTGTTGTTCTTCATTATTGTACGAAGAGTTTGGTGTTATTCAAGGTGAATTTGTAATTGTTTGGTATCAATTAATAAACTTTTTCCTTTCAAATCCACTCGAACATACCGAGTGGTAGTGGACGTAGGCCCTAGGTGGTTGAAGCATTATAAATCATCGTGTGTTGATTTATTTTCTCACTTCTATTTTTTCTTCATCTTCTTCAAAAAGAGGGCATAAATTAAAAATTGGGAAAATCTATTCACCTCCTCTAGATTTTTGTAGCCGCTTGACTAACATCTCTAACAAACTTTGGAAAGATCGGTACTTTTTCGTTTCTTTCTTCTCGAGTCTTGGTCATTTCCTGTGAATGGATATAGTCTTTGCCAACCCAACATAAATATGATTACAAGAAACACTCTCCCAAGCTTCAAGGCCCTATTCTTAAATTTCCCATTTATCAAATATGACCGTCTAAGCTCATCACCCCTTCTTTACTTCACTACTCGAGTGTGAGCTCCAAATCGTTCCTTTAGAAAAGGGCATCCATATGATCCTTTACTCTTGTTTGCATCATTTTATCATTCATATTTTTACTAACTCTCTATTTCTTGTGCAAATACCATGTTGTCCAACACGGTGGCAAAAAAAGGAAGAAGCTCGCGAAGATGACTTGGTTACCTGAGCTACTTTTCTCGATCAAAGCGAGGCAATCGTTGGTCTACCCGCCGCGGGTTCACAATCCCCTCGGACAACTCGGCCATCTTCTACAAACGATGTGTTGGCCGAGTTTGTTTGCCCGAGCAAAGAAACTTGTCATATCCGATTCGTATTTTTCATAGAGAAATCTCTCAAGAAGACTTCCATCTCCAAGTTTAACTCGGACGTTCCAAAAGAGGTAGCCTCCTAGTTGTCTTTCCCATTCTCCAAGAAATCCAAAATCGGACCAAGCTCACTTCCTTCGATGTCTTTCCCAAGTCCGATTGATACTCCTAATCAAACCTTCTTCACCGGGAATTGTTTTTTGAAAAATAAAGTAGCCTCCTAGTTGCCCAAGACATTCAAGGCCACTACCTAGCTCTCGATGCATGGCCTTAGACAAATTGTCTAGTCCCGAGCCGGTTAACTCCTTCTCGCATGGACCAAGATCGGGCCCTTGTGAAGTTCTCCGCCTTATAGCTTGGGATCGAACAGGGTTTGCTGATCCCGCCTCGTGAACAAGCTAAATTCTCTTAAGAAGGATCACTCGGTTAAAGACTCGAGAGGGGAAATCTTGGACATTATTCTTGAGCGAACGATAAGCTCACAACTTTGAGGAGGTCTGTGGCCAACTTAGAAGCAAAGGTTAAGGGAGTGGATAAGGAATATGCTGACCTAAAAGGAAAATGCTAACCTCGAAAGCCGAGCTCAAAGATGCGCAAGTACAAGCTCGGAGGAGGGCATTCAAATTGGTCGCCGCAATTTTCAAATTTGAAGAAGGTCAATCTTTGGTCACCGCATTCGGGAAACAAAGAAAATACGCTTTCTTAGATTTGAAAAGTTTGTTGACATCTTGTTGGGTGGGCATTCGACACTATCGCCGCTTTTGAACAAGCCGAGCTCCAACTCCGAGAAAGGTCATCCACGAGACTTTTGACCGAGATGGCCCTCGAAACTACTCAAAGATAATGAGGGCTTTTATTTCTCCAAAGTGGTGATGCAATCAACAACACCTTTGACGAGGTTTTCATTGATGCTTTGGATGATCGGTCTTGGATGACCAATCTTAAAGCCCCTCTCGACGAGGCCACTACTTCGAGAATGCCTAAAGAGACCCAACCGCCTCTTCTTGAGATCGATCTTGACTCAATGGTTGCCGACGAGCTCCTCTATGTTCAAGATTATGAGACTGAAACCTAGTTTTGTAATAATGCAAATTTGCAACTTATTCTAGTTTCTTATTTTCCTTTTGTTTTTTTGTAACTATACCGATCTAGGCGCTTTGTACTTTATATTAATAGAAGACTTTCATTTTTCTTTATTTTGGAATTTCTTTATTTCCATATGATAGAGGTTCTTAAGGATAGAGGTTCTTAAGCTCGAGCTTGACTTTCCCTCCGAGTCATCGCACCCGAGGTGTTTGGAGTTTTGGCTCGAGCCGAGCCCAAACACTTGGTAAGAATTTTCGTTCAAGGAAAGCTTCCAAGATCAAGCTTGACTTTCCCTATGGGTAATCGCACCCTTTTAGAGGTGTTTGGTATTTTTGGATCGAGCCGAACTCCAAACACTTGGTAAAAATTTTCGCTTGAGGGCAAGCTTTTAAGCTTAAGCGACTTGCCCTTTGGGTCATCGCACCCGAGGTATTTGGAGTTTTGGCTCGAGCTAAGCTCCAAACACTTGGTAAAAGTTTTCGCTCAAGGGCAAAGCTTCCAAGCTCGAGCATGACTTGCCCTCTCGGGTCATTGCACCACAAGTGTTTGGAGTTTTGGCTTGAGCCGAGCTCCAAACACTTGGTAAAATTTTTTGTGCGTGGGCGTGCTTCCAAGCTCGAGCTTGATTTTTCTATGGGTTATCGAACCCGAGGTGTTTGGAGTTTTGAATTGACCCGAGCTCCAAACACTTTAAAATTTTAGAAATTTGAAATGAAAATCCCACACAATTTCACGTATAAGAAACTTGCTTCATTGAATATTTCATATATAAAGGGTAGAACTTAGGTCGGTTCATACATCATTTTCCTCTTAGGGATTTCTTAAGTTGCTAATGTTCCATGCTCGAGGCAATTTTTGCCATTAATCTCTTTGAGTTCATAAGCTCCTCCAAATAAAACTTTGATAACCTCAAGCAGTGCCCTTCTAGTTCGAATCCAATTTACTCTGTTCTTAGTCGACGCAATTCGCAGACCATATTCCCGACTGAAATTTCTCTTTAGTACTTTATTGTTGTAAGCCACTCGATTCGATCTCTAGTTCTCTCCATTTGGAAAAAAACCATCTCTCTTTTTCATTAATCAAATCCAAAGCTTCACGCTGTAACATCTCATTTTCTCTCCTTGAATGTTTGGATTCTATGAGTCTCCATCCCGATCTCTGCCGGTATTACGACATCCATCCCATAAAGCAAACTAAAAGGAGTTTACCCTATGGTCTCTTTTCTATTCGCCGATATGACCATAAGACAGCTCAACTCTTGAACCCATGCTCCTCCGGCCCTCTCAAGTTGAGTTTTGAGGCCCCGCACTAGAATTCTATTGGTTACTTCCACTTGCCACCATGCAGAAAGCTACCAAGTGAATGCCGACTAATCTTCATCTCTTCACACCAAACTTTAAAACTAGCCATACCGAATCGTGTTCCATTATCCGAAACAAGGATCCTCGGCACACTAAAATTACATACAATGTTTTGCCAAATAAACTTCATCATCGCATCCTCGGTCATCTTTGCAGGGGCTTCAATCTCCACCCACTTGCCGAAGTACTCTATTGCCACCAAAAGAAATTTCCACTATCCCGGGAGGTAAAGGTCCCACAATATCTATTTCCCATTTGTTAAAGGCACAAGACGAACTCATAGTTATGAGCTCCTCTGCAGGGCCGATGTATGAGCGATGCATGCACTTGGCATTTTTGCAAGCTTTCACTAAATTATGAGCCTCAACTTTTAGGTACGGTCGAAGTATCCCGCTCTTAGACCTTTATAGTCAAGATCTTAGCTCCCATATGGTTCCCACAACATCCTTCATGTATCTCTCTCAAGCCCATCATTCGGGAGGACCATAACTTTGTTTGCAATGAGGCCCAACTTAACCCTTAGTTCTCGACCCATTAAAATTGGTCCTATAGAGGCCCATAAATTGACAAAAAGTTAACCATGTATATGTACGCGGCATATTCTTGGCCCACTAGCTCGATCCAAGGACTCTTAGAATCAATTCAGGCCCAAAGGCCTATAGGTCGGCCTTTGGGCTAATAGTTCGCCCAAAAGGTCCTTAAGTTCACTTGTATTGCTAACCTTTCTTTTGGGTTTTGATTGGTCTTTACACTTGGGCTTGACCGATTTCCACCGCCTTCTTGCTCGACCCATCGATTATCCTGCAGTCGACCCGTAAGGCATCCACTGGACATCGGTATCCTATTATAGGTCGGCCCCAACTCATTTGGGCCCATTTATTAATCGCCCATTAACGGGTTTGGCTTTTCTCCCTTAATAGGTTGGCCATTTGTGGTCCCATCATGTATATATATACAACATAAAAACGAAGCCATTGTTTCTACTCAAGAAACCATTCGGTTACTCTATAATCTACATGGTTAATATATTCTACGTTGGTAAAATGTGAATTTCAATATCATGTCTATGTAAAATTGTTAAAAGGTACATAGCCATCATCGAGATGAGTGATTAGAGGAGGGGTAGACGTTATTTTTTCATAGAAGCTAGAGCAATATGAGGTCGGCGGCTAAGGTTGCAATATAACAACACATCATATTTCCACTATGTAATTGTGGCAATTTTTGTTGCTACTCTACATATATATTGTTGGGGGTAAAAAAGTATTTAATAAATTAAAGATATAATTTATTTTATATATGTTTATTTAATATTAATTTCCCAATGGGATCTTAATAAATAAACCTACGCAAAAGAGTCCTGGTTTGGCCCATCGCCAATTTCTTCCTCACCTGCCCACGCCCATCTCCCAAGTATAAAAAAGTCCCCCCTATTATCCGTAAGTTAATTAATTCATTATTCTCCTACGCATTTATTATATATTATTCGCTTACTATTTATTCCCTCGTCCATAAGTCGACTTAAGATCGTAGGGCCTCCCCAAGACAACCCCGGCCCTTTAACGCTTGCGCATGTGTGCGAGCAAGTTCCCCAAAAAAAGTTTTCCAAATTTTCAAGGAGAAGAAGATGAGAAGACTTCCCCCTGACGAGGAGTGAAGTGAAGACTTCCCTCTCGGGAAGAGAATTTTAGTTAACCCCGTTGACTTGGAATGATCTACCCTAAAAAGCAACATCATTCTCGCACCGCTCTGGGGAACGGCTAAGCCACACGATCTCAAGGACATGGGCGATCGAAAATGATACATACCATCTCCCGAGGACCAGTTTATGGAGGTTCAACTCGTGCGAAGAAAGCCATGTCATGCGGATCTCAAGAGGGTCGTATTTTCAAGATGATATATTCCACCGAGACATACTCGCATGGATAAGCCCCATGAGGAGATAATCTTTGATGAAGAAGACTTGTCCCCCTGAGTTCGGGGGAGAATGACCAAAGAACTCCCCTTATTATCTCCGTAGCTATAGCCAACTATGGGTGAAGAGAGCATTGGTGGACATTGTTAGCTCCATGGACATCATATCCTACAAAGCAGCATTTCGTCGGCAGATTTGAAGACTTATATCTAATCGAAATCACTACCACACTACAAGACCTTAGCCAACATAAGATCCCCATCCTCGGGAGGTGACGTTTCCCCTCTCATTGGGATGTTACCCACGGCGGGTCACGAAGATGGTGAGATTTGCAGAGTTAACTCTCCCTACAAGACAATGTGATCCTTACTAGTCTATCCTTGAATGCATTTAGACCATCGCCTCCATCTACCACCGTGAGCTGAAATCCCCCACCCTGAGGGGATCGAGAAGACGTGGAAATAAGAGCATAGCCCAAGAGTGCCATCATACCGCCCGGAAGGAGGAGCCTCAAGCCTAGGACCTAGAGCTTTGGGATGGACTCGCTTACTCCCGTAGAGGTGGGCCTTCTCCAGGAGAAGATTACCTCAAGAGCCTCCAGAGGAATAAGAATCCAATACCCATATTCCAAAGGAAGGACCCAAGCTCGAGGTACTAGAGTAGATCAAATTAGTGATCTTGGACCCAAATGACGAGACAAAGACCGTGCGACCTAGAACCGAGCTAGAGCCGGACGTGGAGTAAGAAATTATTGAAGTTCTCGAGAAATGCGCAATTGTTCGCTTGGAAGATGAAGGACTTAAAAGGAACCCCCAGTAAGTCACCTTATACTTGACTAGGGGTAAACGCGACTTACAAACCAAAGAAGTAGAAGAGAGAACCTTCAAGCTAGAAGGATATAAAGCGATAAAGGAAACAAGAAATAAGTTGCTCAAAGAAAAATACATCAAACCCATGCAATATCCGGCGTGGTCAAGCTAATGTGGTGCTCGTCCCAAGCCTAATGAAAAATGCGTAATGCATCAATTTCACAAACTTAAACTCGCTTGCTCGGGATCCGCTCTGCTCTCCCGGATCGACCAACTAGTGTATACAACCTCATGATGCAAACTTCTCGAGCTTTTTGGACGCCTTTCCAAGGATACAATCAAATACATCTAGCCAAGAAGGATCGGAGAAGACCAACTTTGTGAGTGGACATGGGATTTATTGTTACAAGGACATGCCCTTTGCCCCAAAAAAGTGGGAGCAACTTATCAAAGACCGATCAATCATATTTTTGAAGATCGATAGACCAAACATGGAGATAGATATGCTTGTTAGGAAATTTATTTGTTAGATTTTGATGATACCATATAAAACTTAGAATAGGAAGTTGGCACCCCATTTCCCTTGTATTTCTATGTTGTAATAGATAGGACCGAGAGAGCTAGTGAAGTCACTATGTCAAAAATTCAAGAAGTCAAGTGCATAAAGAGTGAAGACTCTGCTGTGTCAACCGAGTATGGCCAAGATGAAAGACAAGGACTCGATCAAGGAGAGCCGATCGAGATCAACTCAGAAGTATGAGGAAGTGTCACATCAAGTCGTAGAAGGCAAGTCTAACAGCTTGAAGTGACAGTTGAGTCACTCCCATATGTTTGGAGCACTCAAGTCAAGGGATAAAGGCAACAACCAAGTCAAGACAACTTACATTGATCCGTTGGAAGGAAACAAGGATATTACTCGATATAGTAATAAGTCCAAGCCGCCAGTCTTAAAGTGTTTGGCCCAAACTTGCAAAAGGAATAAACCAATGGGAAACACCGAGCAAGTGTCAAACCCTCGTAAAGTCAGAGCAATTTCATACGAGGAAGGGTCAACATCACAAATGCCGCAGACCAAGAAAAGACAAGCCAACGAACAAGAAATATCATTTGAAAATATCCTATCTCTTCAACGGGCAAATTTTCAAATGAGCACTATAAAAGGTCAAGAAACATTTGAGAAAAGATAATCTGATAAGAGAAGCACGAACGGATCAAGCAATATTCAAGCAAGCATAACCTGCAATATTCTTAAAGCTTATCAAGAAAATTACTCAAGCCTAAAACTCAAAGGAACTCGATTCAACACACGCTGTGAAGGAAATATTACTTCAACCAGCTTAAAGAGAAAAAGTTTCAAGAACAAAAACGGGTCTACTCTCCAAGTTTGAAGGAGTCAGAGTGAGGTTCAAGGTCGAACGAGAAGTTTCAAGTTTGTTGGAGGGTTGTGTGATCAAATCCAAAGACTTGAAGGAGCTAAAGTAGCAAGGCAACCTGTCTTGTGAAGAAGTCGAGTCATAGGAGGCCGGATGTGTAATCAAGGCCATCTCTAAGTCAAGAACCGCTTTGTAACCTGATCCACATTTAGTGGATTCCTCCAGGAGTTGGAGAAGAGTGGATTAGAGGAATTACCCCATCCTCGAACCACTATAAATTTGCTTGTGTCATTTACTTTCATCATTTACTTTCTTGCTTATATTTTTATATCTCACGATAAGTTATATTGCTATCCAACCGATAATAACAAGTGCTAACACAAGTGTTAAAAACATGCTTAAAATTTAACAAAGGGTGTTAAGTCTCCCGTTGTTAAATATCAAACCACCTAAAAGTTAAGTGTTAGACGCAAATAAGTTATACTATCAATAGCTTAGTCGAAATCCATGGAGTGGATAACTTTGTCAAGAAAGCCAACCTAGCTTGTCCCCCAAGGACCCAACATTTGAGTCAACTCGTTGAATATTTTAAAAGGACTAAAAAGTTAAAATTTGGTAAGGTTTATTCAACCCCCTTCTAAACCTTACACCACACCGCTGGGACATATAAGTGGTATCAAAGTGGTTGGTTCATTGAGCCTTCCGCACTCGGTTAATCAACTAGATATCATTTCTTTTTCAAAAGGTTTAACACTTGTGTTTTCATAGTCTTTCATTTTTAAAGCAAAGTTTTTATCATGGAAGCAAATCTAACTCGTATTCCTATGTTTATCATGGAAGAGTCTCGATGACCGGAAGATTTGTATGCAGCCTCATCTATCGCCTTTACACAATGAAATGTGGCTTGTGATAGAGGATGGGCCATTGCAAATACTCAAAGTCAATACTCGCAGAAGAAGAACACCTCCAAATGTAAGGAGATGATGCCGCAGCAGGTTGCAGACTAGCCATGGTTGAAAACCTCGCCGTGAATGGACTAATGAAGATAAAAAGAGATACAACCGGACAATGTGGCCAATGATATTTTCTACAAGACGTTGGACAAGGCTATGTTCAACAAAGTCAAGTCATGCAAATCACCCAAAGAAATCGGGAAAAGCTAACCCCGATTTGTGAAGGATCGTAACAAATTAAAGAGAATAAATTAATCAAGTTCGCTTCAAAAATTCAAAAATTTTAAAATGCTTGAAGGTGAAAGTTTGGATCACCGATGCCGATTCACAGAGATCACTAATGAGCTTCCACTCTTGGGAAAGAGTACACTCGAAGAAGATGTGCATGAAGATACTCGATCCTCTCACCGAATGGGAAATGAAGGTCATGGCCCCGAGACATTAATGGACCTCTCAAAGACATTTAATCATGAGCTATTCTCGGACCTCAAAGCCTATGAATTTGAGCCGAGAAAGGGCAAGAGAAAACAATGTGCCCAAGACAATCAATTGTTGGCCAGAAGGGAAGAAAGCCGAGCTAAAGGAAACCATTGACCAGAAAACTGCCTCATGGTAAAGATATTCAACAAGTTCTTTAACAAGAACTACAAAAGAAACAAGGGTGAGACCTCCAGAAACATTCAAAGACCTTCCAAAGCAAGTGAGGATAGACAGCCCAAGAGAGCTGAACATCAAAGAGCTGCTATCGAGAGCCGATAATCGTAGAACCGAGAGAGCCGATCGTAGAGCCGAAAACCCGTGTTGGAATTGCGGATAACCAGACACTTTGCCGCTGATCGCCTTATCAACCAATCAACAAATACAAAAATGACGAAGAAAGAAGAGTCTTTAGGGAAAGAAGACAAGAAAAGAAGAAAGCCATGTTGGCCGCTTGTTCGCTTTATTTTTAGCTTCACCGCAAGTATACGGTGTAGTTTATAGAATAGGTAAGCGGTCGTATCCACGGATACTAATAAATTTATGTGCTAAGTATTGAACCAAAATAGTCTTATTTTTATTTAAACGACCGTAATTGGATGATTGTTGTGGAAGTAAAAACAAGAATAACCACAAAAACACAAGATACTAATATTAATAGAATTATCAAGAGAATGAAATGGATTCCCCGGTTATGGTTTCAATTAATGTCCCTCTTGTTGTCCAAATTAATCCAAGCCAAAGTTATTATCACTATGCCTATAAGACGATCACACATATGTTTTATCACCCTCTCGAGATGTATATAAAACGTAGATTGAAATATCTATGCTAACATCTCTACTCAACAATAGATATACAACTCCCAAAAGCACCAAAGATCAAATATCCTCACAAATATTTACAAACCTCTCGATTCATGTAAATATTCATGTCAAGTACTCAAAATCAAATATTGAAGCTCATCTCTCGAATTACAAATCAATATATCAAACATGCTAAATCATTGGCCAAAGTGCTCAAGAATCATTGAAGCTCATCTCTTGAATTATGAATCAATATATCAAACATGCTAACTATAGACCAAATGATAAAACAAGAATAAGCATAAAGTACTCAAATAGGCTTCAAGACAATAACTTCAACTAAGATTAAAACATTCAACAAGAGTTCAATTAATCTACTTCCAAAACCCTAAATCACAAGATGTTTAACTACTCATTACAAATAAACAACCCATAGACAAATTCTTCATGTTCATGACAAACTAAAATGAAAGATTAAGACACAAAGAATGAGAAAACTTAGGGAAATGGATAATCTCTCGATTAATCTTCAATCCTCAAGCTCGATTCGACTCGATTCTTCCCTTGATTCTTCGTTGATGAAGTTGATGTATTTCTTGTGTTCTTGGGTATATTCCTGCCTTTCCTCCCCTGGTGTGCCCCAAAAGTGGTATTTATACCCCTTGAAGCTTCCAGTCAATGTGCTTGTCGATTTTGGAGTTTTTGCAAGGGCGCACGGATCGTGCGCCCCATGCACGCCCGCCCGTGCGTGATGCCGTAGGTATGCTCGAAGTCTTCGTGCACGCATGGGTCGTAAGGTCACCCAAACCTCCGAATTTGCTTCTGGGTCCGCATAAGAGTTATAGCCTGTCTCTTGATTTCCACACCGCTTGAATCAACTCAATATCAATTTTGTAGAGAGAGGTATGACCAAAATACTAAATCCTCGCCAAAGTGTTGGAAGTTCCAAACTCAAATGCCTGGAATGGATTTTTCTTATGAATCCCCTCGTTGTTTGATCATCCATGCTTCTTTTGGCACACAACTCATCACTATGACTCTCTAGACTCCATATAGTTGGCTTCCAATTGGGTGTAATCGCTCGATTCTTGATGATTCTAGGTCGCAATGCTCGTATTTGTCACAAAATCACTCCAAATATCATTAAATTCCTACAAAACAAGCAAAACGTAATACCTTTTCCACAAAGAGAGAATATATACCATTTCATATGAGTTATTGCATGTTTATAAACAATTATAGCCATAAATATGCCCTAAAATACATGCAAAACTCACACTTATCACCGATGAGACTGTTGAGCCAGCCCAAGTGCAAAAAAACAAAGAGACTCGGATAAAGGTGAAGCCGACTACTCAAGTGATACCGAGGAAGAGGCTTTGATTTGCCTCATAGCTAAAGAACAAGATCAAGAAGATGAGGTACATTCTAACTCATCTCATTTTGATTCAAGTGATAGTGACTGATACACACACTTCATCACCTACAAACCTTTATGATTCATTAGACAAAATGATGAAATATTTTGAACACATTAAAACCTCACACACACTTTTAAATGAGGAAAACAACCAGCTTAAATCCAAAACTCACAAATGACTAAAGAGCTGAGTACTCTAAGTCACATAGCTGATGAGAACACTAAGCTGAAGGCTGAAAATGCCAAGATCTTAGCAGAGTTAGCTGCTACTGAGAAAAGAAAAAAAAGATCTTAAAAATGTGATTGCCTCATTTATAAAAGCATCCAAATAATTGGATAAACTTATTATGAGTCAAAAAAAGTGTGGAGATAAGACAAACATATGATTCAATTCCTTTGTGCATAGTCAAGCTCCAAGAGTGATTTTGGAGAAAGGATCCTCAAGCAATGAGGGATTCCAAAAACCCAAAACACCATATGTTGCACCAACACCCACACCAAAACACAATCACAATCATACTGACCTTGGTTAGAAGGGAAAAGAAAAGAAGCGAGTAGAGTATGTTGAAAAGGACAAATGAGAAAAATCCGGACAAGTCCATCAAATAGACTCCTAACAAGAAAATACTCAGAAAAAGCCAAACAGAGCTACCAAAGGCCCCAAAGATTTCAACAAAGAAATACATATGATGGGAATGGTAGAAATTATCCAAACCAAGTCGATTGGAATAATCGTGAAATATCAACAAAGACCTATGGGATACAAGCCAAAATGGCAAAGACCTCAACCTCAAAGACAGTCATTCCCAAAGCAAAAGAGCTATTATCAACACACTTATGCACCCAAGCACTACACCCAAAAATTCCACAACTACCCTAAGAAATGAGTTGCTAAAACAAACACACAAGCATACATACAAAAGAGACAAACAGTATGATCCTAAAACCCCAAGTAATTTGCTAATGTGCATTATGATTATGGTACGATAGATGGCAACCTCTTAGAGTCGATCATCCGGCTATAGGTTGGTTGGAGCATCTTATAACACTAACCTCCCAGGATCCAGGCAAGTATGGGTACCTAAAAACTGATTTCCTTGATTGAGGTTCAAGGAACATCCGAGTACCAAGGAACCTGGTACATGGATAGTGGTCGCCCCGGCATATGACAGGGAATAAAAGAAATCAAAGATTCAAGGAGATCAAAAGTCATATTTGGAGGAAATGAAGCTCGGGGGAGATCAAAGGCACATGATCCATCAAGAAGAATGGACGAGAGATCACATATGTTGCATATGTTGAAGGTCTCAACTTCAACCTATTAAGCATCACCAACTCTCGTGACAAAGGCCACAATGTGGGATTCAACATGGGGATATGCCGGATCAAGGATGCTGAATCAAATGAGATAGTGCTTTAAGGAATAAGACAAAAGAACTACATCCAAAGATAACTGAGTCCGAGTATCCTACCAAACTGATCCTCCTTCCTTTAGATACCATAAGCCAACTTCTTGGCATCCCTTCAAATATCTTAGGATTCTCTTAGTTTGTAGTCATGTGACTCTCTTTTTGTGCAGATTGAAATCTTTCACATACACCTACATCAAAGGTGATGTCTAGCCCGCTTGTTAAATAGAGCAATGATCCAACGATGGCTCTACATCTAGTTTGATCAATGTACCTTGATCCGCATCCATGTCCATCTTTGACTGATGTATTCATAGGAATCTTCACTGGATGACTTCTCTTCCATACCAAATTTCTTCATTAAATCTCTGGTATACTTGGTTTAGTTTATGATGGTTCCATCATTCAATTGCTTGATTTGAAGTCCTAAGAAGAAAGTCGGCTCTCCCATCATGCTCATCTCAAATTTTCCTTGCATGAGAGTTTGAGAACTTGTCACATAGCTCTTTTTAGTGGATCCAAAAATGATATCATCCACATAGATTTGAACAAGCAAGATACTCTCTCCATCTTCAATCCTCAAGAGTGTTCTCATTAACCTTTCCTTTGGTGAATACATTGTCAATTAGAAACTGAGACAATGTATTATACCATGCTCTTGGTTCTTGTTTCAATCCATACAATGCTTTCTTGAGCTTGTTGACCTCCTCTCCAATAGTTTTCTGCTCAAAACCTGGAGGTTGTTCAACATAGACTTATTCTTCACATAGTCCATTCAAAAATGCACTATTCACATCCATTTAATATACAATGAAGTTTTTAGGTACAACATAAGTAAGAAATATCCTTATTGCTTCCAATCGCAACATGAGCAAATGTTTCATCAAAATCTATACATTCCTCTTGGAAATACCCTTTGGATACCAATCTTGCTTTGTTTCTTACAAATGGATCCTTCATCATTCATCCTGTTTCGATTACCCACTTAGTACCAATGACATTTTGGTGAGTAGGTCTTTGAACTAATTCCCATACTTTGTTTCTTTCAAACTGATTTAGCTCTTATTGCATGGCCTAAATCCAATGTGTGTCTTTTAATGCGTGAGACACATCTTTAGTCTCTATTTGGGAAATAAAACAAGTGAACATTGCTTCATCTTTGTGCTCGATCTGTTCTTATGCCATCTCTAATATCTCCAATGATTAACTCGGTGGATGGTCTCTCAACCATCTCACATCATGTTAGAGTAAGTCTCATTGGATTAAGCCATCTTGCAAGTTGTCTTGAACAAATTCTTTATCATCATTCAAATTTGTGCAGACTTTCCAAATGTCTTTGAGATTCAGCTATCTCATCATCATCGTGGTTGAGTGCTCTCACTTTTGCTTCAACAAAAGGATTCTACTGGATAGTCGGCCGATTCTCGCTTCTCACCTAACTCATCAATGTCTTCTCCATTTACATTTGGCTCATCAAACACCACATGGATAGACTCTTGTTTAGCGCACTATAGACTTTACTCTCAACCGAGTATCCCATAAAGATACCTTCATCACCTTAGCATCAAAAGCCTTCAAATTATCCTTTCCATTGTTGTGAATGAAGCACTTACATCCAAAGATCTTGAAATATCCAACATTTGGCTTTCTCATTGTCCAAATTTCATAGGGTGTCTTGGTTAGTTGCCTGTTTATCATGCATCTATTTTGAGTATAGCATCTTTGTATTTATGGCTTCACCAAAAATCTCTTAGGCAATCCAAATTTTCACAGCTAACATTGTCCTTGCAACTTCCTTGAGAGTTTTGTTCCTTCTTTCAAATACTTCATTCTCACGTGGAGTCCTTGTGCCGATAACTCATGAGCAATACCATTTTCAACACAATATTGAGTTATAATCCCATTGACAAACTCAGTTCCCCTGTCGATCTTATCTTTATAATGGTTTGGCTCTTCTCATTTTGAACTTTTCTCATCAACTAAGGTAACTTCTGCAGTGTTTCCATATTTTTGCACATGAAAATTGTTCATGTATATCTTGAATAGTCATACACCACCACTAAGGTGTATTTCTTTCCACTAATGCTAGCCGGATCAATCAGGACAAAATAAATCCATATGTAACGGATGCAATATCCTTGTTGAAGAAGGACTTGACTTATCCTTGAATGATGATTTGATCCGCTTTCCCATCCGGCATGCATCACATATACTTTCTTTCTTGTACATTGAGTCGCAATCCTTCTACAAGATGACTCCTTGCAAGCTTGTTGATTGTCTTGAAATTCGGTGACTCAACTTCTTATACGACAACTAATTGGATTCGCTATACTCCTTGCTAGTAGACGTGCTTGGCGTAGCGATGAGATCAATCCACTTGTAGGTCCCAAGGGGTGTAAGTGTAAGGTTTAGAAGGGGGTTGAATAAACCTTACCAAATTTTCGATTTAGTCCTTTCAAATATACGAGTTGATATAATACAAACTTGTGTCCTTGATGGACAAATCAATTTAGCCACTCAAGAGAGTTAATCTCTCAAATGACTCAATCGAGTTTGTTGATGGAGTAACTCTCACTTGGCTCTAAGTTAACTCAACTTGTGGTTTTGTTTTCAGCGGAAGACTTAACACTCTTAAGTTTGATTAAGCAAGAGTTTTAGTGCTTGGTTTAGTACTTATAAATTATCAAGTGGATAGCAAATTTATCGTGAGATATAAGCGATTAAAGATGCGAGGAATTAAGGTCTTTGAAATGTAAATGACACAATAAAATTTTATAGAGGTTCAAGATGGGGTAATTCTTCTACTCTCTCTTCTCCAACTCTGGAGGAATCCACTAGGTAATGATCAGATATACAAAGTGGTAACAGTCCGGATACAAGTCTTGATCACACAACCGACTTGATCCTTTGGGACTCGATCGAGACGCCTTGATCACTCACCGGCTTCTCGCGACTCGGCTTCTTCACAGGGGCAACTCGCTTTACTACATACTCAAACTCACTTGCTCAAGCTCTTTGGATTTGATCACGAAGCCCTCCAAAAGCTTAAGACTTGGTTCGACCTTGAACCTTCCTACAATCCTTCGTGGAATGTAGACCCCTTGATTTTTCAAAGTGTTTTCCTCTTCAACCGATTGAAGTTATCTTTCCTTCACAGTGAGTGTTGGATTGATGTTCTTCGTAGTGTAGGCTTGAGGATTGAGAATGTTTGATTTTCTAATAATTGCTTGAACGTTGTTTTGTTCAGTCTCAGAATTTGTGTCACTCTCTTATATCTTATATCTTGTATCTTATTCTCAAATAAACTCCTCGGCCTTTTATAGTGATCTTTCAAAAATTTGCCCGTTGAAGAGATAGGCTTATTTTGTGAAAGTCACTTGCGATCGTTGGCTTATCTTGTTGCGATCCTTGGAATTGCCATTTCCTCGTATGAATTGTCCTTTCACCTTTTCGAGTTCGACACGGTGTAGTGCTTCCATTGTTCATTCCATTTGCACGCTTCTCGGGATCGAGCACTCCGAGAAAGGTGGTATGGAGATATTACTTGTTTAAGTAATTCTCTTGATTTACTCGCAACGGATCTTTTACTGATTATCTCGACTTGACCGCATTTCTTTGCTTTCCCAGGTGACTTAGAGTCGCCTTCCAATCATGGATGACTCTTCTTCCGTCACTTCATCTTGACACTTGGCTTTTCTCGAGTTGACTTGATCGATACTCCACTCACCGCATCTCACCGCTTCTTCATAGAGTTCCCGTCTACTCTTCTTTTGCCATACTCGGTGTCTCGCAATGAGTCTTCCTTCTAGTCTTGATTGTCTTCTTGCATGTTAAGGCGTAGGCGACTTTAACTCGGCTTTGGCCACTCTATTTATTACAATGCATTTTACAACAAGAATTGGGGTGCCAACTTTCTATTCTAAGTTTTACATGGCATTCATCAAAATCTAAACAATAAATTTCCTAACAATTTCCCCCTTTTTGATGATGCCAAAACTTAAACCACTCAAAAATGCAAATAGCAAAGATACATACGAGATAGTGTATTGACATAGAATGTATCGCAGAGTTAATCGTTTTATTGATCATAACATTCTTCTTTTACACTTTTGTTTACAAGGTGTATCGAGCACATATTTGTCTACAAAGAAAATAAAGAATTCTGACTTTATTTCGGAAGACTTACATTGTATGTATTTACATTATAAAATACACGAAGGGGTGGACATCAACACTTCATCTCCTTCGCCGTCTCCTTCTTTCATCTTGTTTCAAGATCTTCTTCTCTTCTTCTCTTTTTCTCGTCGTCACCGCCTTCTTTTTCTTTTCATATGCCTTCCTGGCTTCATCTCTTCTTATTCTTTCCTGTCTTTCCTCCCATAGTGAGTTTGTCTCTTGTTTTCTTCTTCTAATCTTTTGCATACTCGGCGTTACTTTTAGCCACTTGCAAATTTGCTACTTGGTCAAGCCCACCCGGTGAGATCCCTCCTTTCTTTCCTGGATCTACGTATTCAATATTTTGGGCGGAGGCCTGGGTCCAAGCTTCTTCCTCCACCACGCTTCTTCCTCTACCTGGCTGGCGTATCTTTGTCTTTGGTCTTCTTTTTCCGGTGAGTGACCAGTAAGTGACCAGCAGAGGATCGCCGTAGTCTGGTCAGCTGCTGTCGGCCTTCTTCACATAACGTGCGACCTTTTTCCCAAAGATACAAGTCCCAAGCTTGAGCCATAGACATTTTTGCAAAGTATCCTTCGATTCGAGCGTTTTAAATTCATCAACGATCGTGGCTCGGTCCCGACATCGAGATGGCATAAGT
The DNA here is from genome assembly GCA_016081115.2 of Rehmannia glutinosa. Taxonomy (NCBI): domain Eukaryota; kingdom Viridiplantae; phylum Streptophyta; class Magnoliopsida; order Lamiales; family Orobanchaceae; genus Rehmannia; species Rehmannia glutinosa. The sequence continues at coordinate 13,476,895 of CM071926.1, forward strand.
GTCTCTGTCTCTTTGGAATGCCTCCATGTTCTTTCAAGATGTTCATAACTCGGGCATCCATTCTTCCTTCCACTTCCTTCATCCCCGCTTCGATTGTTTTTCTCTTTTCACCATAGATATAAAGCAGAGTGTTGGAGGGGCAGAGTCATGAGGAGTTTGTTCTTGATAATGTCACCGTGAGGACCTTGTTGAGGGGTTTGTGCAATCATCAAGGTCATATCTTTTGATCCTTCCCCCTCAGAGATTTCCTTTCTTCTCGTTTTAACACTTCCTCACCGATTTTCCCTTCGCACGCTTCCTTCTCAACTTGGATCCCCCAGCACCTTTAGGTATTTCTCTTCCCCCTTTTGGCATCATCAAAGGAGAGAGGAACGCCTGAAAAGCAGACTTGCAAGCGGGAAGTCGAGCCTCACGATAGTTGAGTTTTGTCTCGAGTCTCCAGCTGCAGAGTATGCGGACGAAATTCGGATCGAGTAGCGTTGGACTCTGCTTTGAAATCAGCTTCATCTCGGCCATGAGAAGGCTGAATTTTGTATTCATGGTCTCTTCCAAACGTAGATCACTCTTGTTTTGCTCACGCAGCGAGCTTAACCTCGGCAATGTGAGCTTCATGCATGTGCTCAATATGTTCTCTCACCGTTTTGCATCGGATTTTCGACTCTCCATACCAGACTTGTTGAACAATGTCCTGAAGTATCTAACTTGTTCCACACGCATTGTTTCTTCTTGTTGCCACCATTCCCCGATCCGGGTTCATGCCTCTTAAATCGGTGAGATTGGCATCTCTGTTGTCGGTCGCCGCATGTCAATAGAGGCACGATGCCTCTCCATCCGTTCAATCTCGGCCAATAATGCCTTGAACACTTTCGGACTTGGTGATTCTTCAACCGATTCTTCCGTGATGGCCATGCAACGTCAAAATCATAATCACCGGAACAATGGTGCACGATGGAAAAATGGGAGCTGGTCTGTGGTAGCGTGCTTGTTCGTTTTCGACTCTTCATGGAGTTCCGGTTTCCAGGGAAAAGGAAAAGATTCTATAAAGGATTCATCACCGCCAATCGATCTGCTTCGATGATGAGCGGTGCGCGTGAAGTTCTTTTAGGAATCGATCTGCTGCAGCTTGAGGAGCTGCGCAGTGGACTCACAGTTCACCGGGTTTTGTTGTGAAGTGGACCCGACTTTGCGAGCCTCATTGTCTCAACAACCGTTGGTCTCACCGATTTTTCCAATTGAGTAGATCGGTCCTCGCCTTATCGATGGCGTCATCGGACGATGATGAGATTTCCATTGGTGGCTCATCATCAAAATTAAATGTTTGATGAGTAGTCTTGGGATCGGACTTGCTCGTGCTTGGAACATCCGCACCGAGTCATTTGGATCATCGCCACCGGGGATGACTCGAACTTCTTCTTCGCCTTCGATCCCGAGAAGGTGACATCGATTATCCTGGGAATCATGAAGTGCGCTTATCTCCTTTTCGGATGGGTCGATGATAGCAGGAGGGATGTTCTCTACTTGACTTCTTTACCCCGGAAGTCTCAACCTCCCGTGGGCCTTCATTACCTCCGGCGGTCTCTCTACCGCAATGAGGCCTTGGTCCTCCCTTTCGATAGTGTCACTGTCTTAGGGTCTTCTCATGCGGTGGCATCCATTGGAGTCTCAACCCCATGGATTGCACTTTCATCGCCAGTGTTAACTCCCGTACATTCCATCTCGTGCCTCGATCGCATCGCGCGTCATTAGCCTTCAGAGCGGTTGGCACCTCACCGAGACAGTCTCAATCGCCTGAGCTTCGTTGATGGCAACTTCTTTCGTTTCTTCTTGTGTTTGTATTTTCTCTACTTCGCCTCCTGGATTCATTGTTGAGTCATCTACGCAACATTCTCCTTCTTTGCCGAAATGGAGGAGTTTGCCCCTCACCGGCACACCGAGTGACTTGGAATAGGGTTACTCGTCTCCAAGCTCCCGATCAAGTTGATTGAATGTTCAGCCGTTGGGGTAGGTGGTAAAACACCTTCAATAGGGGTTGGCTCGACCGGGGTCCCCACTATCCCGTTTCATCGCCATTTCCCTTATCGCCTTCTTAGGTCCGAGTGAGGAAGTGGTAGCGGCAACAACGAACAGCGATTTGTTGAACCACTCCCATTGGATCAATTTCACCGTGTGTTCGAGGACTCTCCCGGTCCCTCCATCAATATTTTCTCGTGAAGGATTCTAGATTCGTGCAATGCTTTGCATTTTGCAACTCTTCTCGCGGGCGCAGCATTCTCAGGATCCTCATCATCATCGAGAAGACATCAAGGAGAGGATGTGTGTGTTACGTGGTGCGGTGCCGGAGATAGGGCGAGATCTTTGGCGCTTCTCACGTGCCTCGAACCTCTCGCTTGCTTTTCTTTCTCCTTGTCCTTGAAGATCTCAAGATGTCCATGCGATTGTCTTCATCCATCTTTGAGAGCACAATGGTTAATCCAAGAAGTTTAACATTCTTCTTCTTCTTCTATAAACTCGGGCCGTTGGAACTGTTCCTTGATTTACTTAACTTCCATTTCCTCCACTCACGCAGAAGATTTTGGATGTCCGGGTAAGGTGGAGATAGAATCATCACATCACTATCCGCTTTATCGCCTTGTGTTTGTTTGTGTGGACTACGGACTACAAATGTCTTCCCGGTTGCCTCTCTTGATCGCCTTCAAATGACTTGGCTGTTTTCATCAATTACATCCGAGACTCTACTTCTCCAGCCTCCGATCTGCTCCACGGTGAGTGGGCGACTCGGCCGGTTTCTCAAGCTCGGAGTGCTTGATGATTTTTCTTCGTCTCTAGTTTGTACCGGAGGGATTTACGGTTCAAAGACGGTTTCATCCGAGTCTTGGCGGCGGGGGCCGTCTTGGTGTCTTTTTCTCGAGGAGCGGGCCGTCTTGGCTTCTCGATTCTCCTCTTTTTGACGATCGGAGAAGGTATTTGTGAGTCCTTCTAGACCGTCACGCTGCAGGGGCGGGAGACACGGCCCGGGCGGGTGACTCTGCTGCAGGGCGGGAGCATGTTTGACTTTCTTTCTTTGCGGCAGGGCAGCGTTTTCTTTAGCACCGCTGCGGGGCAACTTTCTTCTTGGGTGGAGAGGAAACAATTTGTATCTTCGAGGTCACCGATTCCCCTCACTCGTGTCGGCCTCTCTTGGCGTAGGCTCTCTTACGTGCGCCGAGAGAGGTTTGCTCTAAACATCCTCTTGTTAACATGGAATGCCTTCCCATGTCTAGAGGGACTCTTTCACCTCCATCACCCGCCAATCACTAGGCCATTTCTAGGATCCTCCAAATGAGCCATCTTCCTTGAAGGATTTGTTCCTACGTTAAGCGAGTCTGCTGTGGACAAACTCACCATTTATTTTCTTTTCTCGATGATTGCGGCCATTACAATCGGCTTTGCTTTTGTGATTGGTCAAAGTCGCCAAATTTGATGTCAATACATTTGGCAACTATGTCCAACAGCTTTGTGATAATCCTCCTTCAAATATCTCTTGTTTGCCGTGTACACTATTTTATCAAAAAAGTCGGGCTTGGCTATTTCTTTCCAAGCATCGGCCAAGTTTACATCAACTTCGTTGATTTAGAGTGCTCCTTCATTGGTAGTGAGCGGTGGTTAGCCAAATCCTTGGCGAGATAGTCACCGCTTTCCGTGAATGCAGATGACTTTATTCCTTCATCGTGAATCTCAAAGGCATTCACGTAGAACTATGCGACCTCCTCCACATAGGTCATCGGATATTCTAACGTCGAAACGGTTTCAACCGGCGTTTCCAATTTTTCAACGATTTTCTTCACTAGGGTGTCGTCGGACCCTGTTTCACCATTCCGTTGAAATCCACAAAGACCCCGTGTGGATTTGCTTCCTAATTTGACAAAGTCGTAGGTTGGTGCCATTTTTCAGATTTTATCAAAGAAAAACTAAGAGATTGATTTGAAGATAGATAGGGTTTTAGAGAATTTTTGCCTTTGCTTTTGAGAGAAAGAGATGAACAGTTTTGGTAGTGTGAGAGAGAAACGGACGAAAATGGTTTAAGTATGGTTTATGAAAGGACGTGCGGGTGGTTTTTTGAAATGTGATCGAAATCAACGGCTTAGATTTTGCACGCCTATTTAGCATTTAATGTCTCGTATTTAATGCGGCAAAGATTTATATCCAATCATAAGCTTGGTGTGCGCTTTTTGTCTCATACACATCATCATTATCTTTGACGTATTCCTTAAAACATTCCCGCTTAGTCAAAACGATCGCGTTTTTGTCACTTTGTTCATAGGTGACTCAAACTTATCCCTTAGCCGATTTAACTCTACTTCTCACAGTTCTCTTGGTGACACAAATATCGGTGACTTCGGTGTAGTCATCTTTCCGATGGTGATTTACTTAGCCGATTTGTGAGTTCACTCTTTTTCCGTTTTTGTGTCCCATTTCTTTTCTTTGATTCTTCCGAGTGTCACCACCAATTAACCCTAACTCATGTTTGAGTTCTTCAAATCTTGACTCACATAATGGTTTTGTGAAGATGTCGACCAATTGTTTATCGGTTGAGATATATTCCACGATGATGTCCTTCTTTTCAACATGATCTCTTATGAAGTGATATCGACATCGATATGCTTTGTTCTTGAGTGCAAACAGATTTTGAGTAATGGCAATTGCACTTGTGTTATCACACATGATTGGAATTTCTTTTTCCTCAACCTCATAGTCTCTCATTTCTTTGTCTCATCCATAGGACTTGGGCACAATAGTGCCCATGACTATGTATTCTGCGCTTCACCAAATTGAGGTGGCTATTGAATTTTGCTTCTTGCTAAACCAGAAATCACCCTGTTTCCTAGCATTTGACATGTGCCTCAAGTGCTCTTCCCCGTCCCACTCTGCATCCAAAGATAGTCGAATCAATAGCCAATTAGCTTGAATCCACCTTTCTTTGGATACCATAGGCCTACTTCTTGGCTTCCTTTCAAGTATCTCAATATTCTCTTAGTCATTGTATATGGCTCTCTTTTGGAGCAGATTGAAATCTTGCACATACACCCACAAAGGTGATATCTCGCCTCGCTTGTGAGATAGAGCAATGATCCAATAAGTGCTCATGATCTTGTTTGATCTGCTGTGCTTGCCATCCGCATCCATGTCCATTTTGACCGATGTATTCATTGGTATTTTTACGGAAGACTTCTCCTCCATACCAAACTTTTTCATTAAATCTCTGGTGTATTTTGTTTGACTTATGAAGGTTCCATCCTTTAGTCAAGTTTCACTTGGAGTCCAAGGAAGAATGTCGACTCTCCCATCATGCTCATTTCAAATTTACTTTGCATGAGGTTTGAAAACTTTTCACACACTCTTTGTTTGTGGATCCAAAAATGATGTCATCCACATATATTTGAACAAGCAAGATACTCTTTTTTTGTCTTGAATTCAAAAGTGTTCTATCTACTTTTCCTTTTGTGAATCCATTTTCGGTTAGGAATTGTGACAAAGTATCATACCATGCTCTGGGTGCCTGTTTCAATCCACATAGAGCTTTCTTGAGTTTGTATACCTTATCTCCAAGAGTCTTCTCGCTCAAATCCTGGAGGTTGTTCAACATACACTTCTTCTTCCAATAAATCATTTAGGAATGCAATTTTTACATCCATCCGATATACAATGAAATCCTTGTGAGTCGCATAGGCAAGAAACATCCTTATAGCTTCCAATCTTGCTACAGGGGCAAATGTTTCATCAAAATCTATCCCTTTTTCTTGGCAATATCCTTTGGCTACTAGTCTTGCTTTGTTTCTTACCACGTAACCTTCCTCGTTCATCTTATTTCGAACACCCATTTGGTGCCAATAACATTTTGATGTATGGTCTTTTTGCACTAATTCCCATACTTTATTTCTTTCAAACTGATTCACTCTTCTTGCATAGCTTGAATCCAATGTGTGTCGTCAAAGCTTGTGACACGTCTTTGGGCTCTATTTATGGATGAAGCATGTGAACATTGCTTCTTGTTGAGTTCGATCTTGTTTTGACACCTTCTCTTATATCTCCAATGACAAGTTCTCGTGGATGGTCTCTCGGCCATCTTACATCAGGTTGGAGTAAGTTAGCTGGATTCAATCGACTTGCACTGCGTGTTCTTTGTGGTCGGCTCTCTCGTAATCACTTAGCTGCAAATTTTCCAGCTTGTTTTTGAGATTCAGCTATCTCATCTTCTTCGAATTGATAATTCCTTCACTTCAGTAGGGACTCTTCTCGTATGGTTGGATGATTCAGCTTATCACCGACTCTTCAATGTCTTCTCCATTTACATTTGGCTCATCGAATACCACATGAATGGATTCTTCGCAACCATAGTCTTTTTATTGAGTACTCTGTAGGCTTTGCTTTCACCGAGTATCCTAAGAAGATACCTTCATCGCTTTATCATCAAAAGCCTTTAGATTGTCTTTGCCATTGTTGTGGATGAAGCATTTACATCCAAATATTCTCAAATATGCAACATTTGGTTTTCTTCCATCCAAATTTCATAGGAGTCTTTGTCACCGTCTATTTATCATACATCTGTTTTGGGTGTAGTAGCAAGTCGTGTTGATTGCTTGACCAAAATCTTTTTGTAACCCCCGTCACTAACATGGTCCTTCTTCTTCTTTGAGGGTTCTTTCCTTCTTTCTCGCAACTCCATTCTCATTGTGGAGTCCTTGCTGCCGATAGTTCATGACCAATACCATTTTCAATACAATATCGAGTTATTATTCCATTGACAAACCGGTTCCTGCCGTCTCGATCTTATTTTGATAATGGTTTGACTCTTCTCGTTTTGAATCCTCTTCATCACCGTGGTAGTTTTTGTAGAGTTTCTTTCTTCTTACACATGAATATTGTCCATGTATATCTTGAGTAGTCATCTACTACCACCAAGGTGTATTTCTTTCCACTTATCTTTGTTGGTTCCACCGCCCAAATAGGTCCATATGAAGCATATGCAATATTCTTGTTGAAGATTGGCATGTCTTTTCTTTGAATGATGACTTGATTTGTTTTCCCTTCGACATGCGTTGTAATACCCCGAATCTCAAACTACTCATTTGACCTATATATTAAACACTATATGCATCAAAATGATATATATTAGTTGATTCGTTAATTAGACGGAATAATATAATATTTATTAGAAGAGAATTGGATATTAAGTCTAATATTAATAACTTTGTTCACAAGTTTCTATGTATAATGTTAGTATGATATATCATATATATTATCTATAGATATATATCTCAAGAGTAAAACAATAGTATAAGATATATGTTTGAAAGAGGATTTGCATGAAAATTAGAAAGCCACGTAGATGCATGGTGATAGTTGCATGTGGCGTATGATATGCACATTGATATATAGCTAAATTCATAACACTGTAGCTTTATAGCTAAATTATATATAACATAATTATATTACATGCATGCAAGACTTAATGGGTAAGATATATATATATATATATATATATATTATGCATATTTACACATGTTGGACATGCCTACCTACACTATATACGTGTACATATATATATATATATCCTAAATGATCAAGTAAACCTATGCATATCTCGTATGTGATCTAAAAGTAATTATATAATAATAATAAGCTAATGTATTAACCGACTTACGTGTAGTATATATATAGATATATAGATTAGTTACAAGTACACACGAGTTTGACGAAAAACAAAGAAGTCGGATAAATAAGAAAAAGAACAAAAGGAAATAGAAGAAAAGAAAAGGAAAAGAAAGAAAGCGATAGAGGCAGAAGAAGGGTAACGACATAGTTGAATCGAAAGACCACTACATCGTCATTATTCATATTTTCCAAGCATATTTCATAAAGGTGGGGTAACTCTTGATCCGTAAGTATGTCGTCTTCGTTATAATCATTGTTGTTCCATGTGTCGCTTATTTGAACAAATGAATGGACTCTCCTTCGGGAAGTCAAAAGAATGAATGAATGGGATGCACCTTCGGTAATCCGGATGAATCCTTCGGGATTAGGGCTAGCTAATGGACCGCCTCTCCGAGTGGGTCCGTCAACAATGAATGAATGGTTCTTATAAATCGTATGCATGTGACAATTGGTTATAATCGCTTGCGGTGTTCCCCATCGAGTTTTTATACTCATGCCACATATATTCTATTTTTATTACAGGCCGAGGATTAGGGCAATTGACTGACGAAACGAGCAACTTGTTTCCTTCCTATTTGTTAAAGTGTGGGTTTATAACATTATTTACGTTGGTTATTTCAAAAGCGATATTTTACCCAACTTTCAATATTAACATTAAGTTTTCCGTTTAAGCTTCCGCCATTATAAATTATTTTTAATTAAGAACTTTAAAGTAAGTTTTAGTGGCGCTCTTGAGCCTAGCGGGTTCGGGGCGTCACAGGTGGTATCGGAGCGGTCTACGTTTTTTAGATTTCTTTGGAAAAAAAACGTTTTTTAAAAACCAATAATGTTTTGAGTTAGCTTTTGTATAAAGAAATTGTCAAGGGAGAAGCTCATACTCGTGTATGCAAGTCCTACGCCTATTCCGGGAAGGTAATGCAGGATTTAAAGGCTTTTTCACTTATGAAGCATGAGTTATGTTATGAATGTATTTAAAATGGTTTGATCGCATCAACAGACATGTTTTGATAATGAATTGTGATACAAAAGTATTTAAGATTTGATGTGATTCAAAAATGATTTATGAATTCAACATCATTTTGAAAAGAACTTTCATGAGAAGTTATCCTGATATTTTAAAATTTTCACGAACTTTCATGAGAATAGTTTTCACGATGGTTTATAGCCCTAGAATCAAAAATTGACTACAACCTTAGAAGCTTTAAGAAATTATTTTTCGTTATGGTTTAGATTCCCTATTAGGCGTACACAATTAGAAAAACATATGAGGGCAAAATTAGAGTTGTATGGTGGTATGCGACATATCCGGAGAATGTGCGACTATGGTTTCCCCGGTTATTATACTAATAGTAATAGATTACCAAGTGTCATTCGAGCAATTGTTGAGCCCATAACCCATGTGTCCTTAGCATTCTTGGCCGAGATTGCATGATTATATGGGGATTGACATTGACTATGAAGTTAACAATTGTAAAAGATAGAGATCAAATCAAATTTTAGGACATCCGAGATGAAGTGGAGATAGGAGGTGTTTTGGGTTTGAATTCCATTTTTCTTTTTGTGCGTATTGATTCATTAATGCCCTAATTATTTATAAACGTGTGAATAAGGTATTTGATTGGCTTGTATGGATACGTTTCAAGTGGTACTTCATTGACTATATTTTAGTGCACTCTTGATGATTAGAAAATGGTCAATCAATACTTAAAAGAAGGATATGAACTTCAAAGAGGGAAAAAAAGATATTATTTTTTAATTAATTTTTCTATTACGATATGTGGGACAAGTAATCTGATGGGAATAAGGTTATGTAAGCATCTACAACCTTGAGGTTATATTAGTATAAATACGAATGAAGCAACATCTTAGTAATCCTAAATAATTTAATTTGGTTCGGGTGACTTTTCCTTAAATATAAGTTATTTAGAGTGGTATTATCATTAGGTTTGGATCCTGTTAATTTATATTTGTATCCGAAAGAGTTCCACTTAAGAATATTATTGACAAATAAATTTATATATATTAACCGATTCACGGGAATAGTTCTCTCTAAAGTTCCATAAAGTAGAAATGATAATTAGTTACGATTTTATAAGAATGATACTCGATGGGTCAGATATGATTAGAAAGTATATATGTGAAAACCATTTGTAAAATACGAAGAGTTGCTATGGGGTTACGAAATTTGAAGAATGATATTGTTTCTTTTGGTAATAAAGGATATAAGTATGTGGGACTCATTAAATGACCAAATTTCGAGGACGAAATTTTTTAAGGAGGGAAGAATGTAATACCCGAATCTCAAACTACTCATTTGACCTATATATTAAACACTATATGCATCAAAATGATATATATTAGTTGATTCGTTAATTAGACGGAATAATATAATATTTATTAGAAGAGAATTGGATATTAAGTCTAATATTAATAACTTTGTTCACAAGTTTCTATGTATAATGTTAGTATGATATATCATATATATTATCTATAGATATATATCTCAAGAGTAAAACAATAGTATAAGATATATGTTTGAAAGAGGATTTGCACGAAAATTAGAAAGCCACGTAGATGCATGGTGATAGTTGCATGTGGCGTATGATATGCACATTGATATATAGCTAAATTCATAACACTGTAGCTTTATAGCTAAATTATATATAACATAATTATATTACATGCATGCAAGACTTAATGGGTAAGATATATATATATATATATATATATATATTATGCATATTTACACATGTTGGACATGCCTACCTACACTATATACGTGTACATATATATATATATATATCCTAAATGATCAAGTAAACCTATGCATATCTGTATGTGATCTAAAAGTAATTATATAATAATAATAAGCTAATGTATTAACCGACTTACGTGTAGTATATATATAGATATATAGATTAGTTACAAGTACACACGAGTTTGACGAAAAACAAAGAAGTCGGATAAATAAGAAAGCAGAACAAAAGGAAATAGAAGAAAAGAAAAGGAAAAGAAAGAAAGCGATAGAGGCAGAGAAGAAGGGTAACGACATAGTTGAATCGAAAGACCACTACATCGTCATTATTCATATTTTCCAAGCATATTTCATAAAGGTGGGGTAACTCTTGATCCGTAAGTATATGTCGTCTTGTTATAATCATTGTTGTTCCATGTGTCGTTTATTTGAACAAATGAATGGACTCTCCTTCGGGAAGTCAAAAGAATGAATGAATGGGATGCACCTTCGGGTAATCCGGATGAATCCTTCGGGATTAGGGCTAGCTAATGGACCGTCTCACAGAGTGGTCCGTCAACAATGAATGAATGGTTCTTATAAACTGTATGCATGTGACAATTGGTTATAATCGCTGCGGTGTTCCCCATCGAGTTTTTTTATACTCATGCCACATATATTCTATTTTTTATTACAGTAGAGATTAGGGCCAATTGGATTTGACAACGAGCAACTTGTTTCCTTCCTATTTGTTAAAGTGTGGGTTTATAACATTATTTACGTTGGTTATTTCAAAAGCGATATTTTACCCAACTTTCAATATTAACATTAAGTTTTCCGTTTAAGCTTCCGCCATTATAAATTATTTTTAATTAAGAACTTTAAAGTAAGTTTTAGTGGCGCTCTTGAGCCTAGCGGGTTCGGGCGTCACATGCGTCACATATACTCTCCTTCTTGTATACCGAGTCCTGAAGTCCGTCCACAAGACCACTTCTTGCAAGTTTGTTAATCGTTTTGAAATTTAGGTGACTCGGCTTTTTGTGCCACAACTTGATTCAAATTGTGCTCTTTGCTAGTAGATTGCAGTCTTTGGGTGTTGCGTTGACCAATCCACAACATACATATTCTTCCATCTACATCCTTGCGGCAAAGACAACTTCATTTGATTCAATATCCTTGATTTGGCATATACCCATGTTAAATCCAACATTGTAACCACTTGTCACGAGTTGATCGATGCTTAGCAGGTTGAAGTTGAGTCCTTCAACATATGCAACATCTGTGATTTCTAATCCATTCCTCTTGATGGATCCAATGCCTCTTATTTCACCGGAGCTTCATTTCCTCCAAATATGACTTTTGCTCCTTTTACTTCCTTGAATTTTGACAGATTTTTCTTGTTTCTGTCATGCGTGTCCGAATGCCACTATCCATGTACCAGGTTCCTTGCACTTTCACTGCTTCAAACCCAATCAAGAAATTAAGTTTTAGGTACCCATAGTTATGCAGGTCCGAGGGGTTAGAATTGTAAGATGATCCAACCAACCTATAGCCAAATGATTTGACTCTAAGGGTTGCCATCTATCGCTGCCATAATCATAATTAATCCTGGCAAATTGCTTGGGGATTTTAGGTTCATACAAATTGTCTTTTTGTCTCGTATGCTGCATATGTGTTTTAGCAATTACCTTTCTTGGGTAATTGTGGTGTCTTTGAGTGTAGTGCCTAGGTGCATATGTGTGTCTTTGATGAAAGCTCTTATACTTTTGGAATGGCCTTTCTTGAGTTCTAGGCCTTTGCCATTTGGGGCTTATATTCCATAAGTCTATCCGATAGTCTACATTATTCCAATCACTTGGCTTGGATATTTTCTACCATTCCCATCATGTGTATTTCTCTTATAGATTTTCTGGGGTTTTTGGTAGCTCTGCTTCTTCTTTACTGAGTATTTTCTATTTGGAGTTTCTTTGAGGAACTCGGGTTTGAATCTCTTCTCACTTATCCTTTCAGCGCACTCAACTCGGTCATTTTCCTTTTCCTTTATAACCAAGGCCGTTTTGCTTGTTATGGTGCTTTGGAGTGAATGTGTGTGCATCATTTAGAATTTTGGATTTTTCAGATTCTTCATGGCTTGAAGATCCTTTTCCAAAATTATTTTTGAGGTTTGACTAGCACGTATGAATTAAATCCTAAGCTGTCTTGTCTCCACATTCTCTTTGACTCATAATAAGATCATCCAATGATTTGGATGCCTTAGTGAATGAGGCATAACATTTTGAGGTCATTCTCCTCTTCTCTATAGCAACAATTTTTGCTATTAATTTAGCATTTCGACCTTTAAACTTTCATTCTCATCGGCTATTTGACTTAGAGTACTCGGCTCCTTAGTCGACTTTGAGTTTTGACTCTTGAGTAATTTTTTCCTCATTTAATAGTGTGTGTGAGGATTTAATGTGTTCAAAATCTTTCATCATTTTTCCTAATGAATCATAAAGATCAGTGGGTGATGAGGTGTGTGTGTCATCGCTACTATCATCGAGTCCGAGTTTGATGAGTTAGAGTGTACCTCATCTTCTTGGTCGGGTTGATCTTGTTCTTTGGCCATCAAGCGGTCGGGGGCTTCTTCTTCGAGTCACTTGAGTAGTCACTTCACTTGCTCTCAATCACCGTCTCTCTTGACTTGGGTTTTTTCAACGATCTCTGCACCATCATTGCCTTTTTCTTTTCTTGTCTTCTTTCTCTCAAGACCTTTCTTTCTTCTTCATTCTGTATTTGTTGACTACGAGGATATGAGCATCAATGGCATAGTGACCTGGTTGTCTGATTCCAACATAGATATTTAGCCTTTTGATCAACTCTTTCCATTCTTGGATTGTCGGCCTTTGATACTCAACTTTTTGATGATCCGTTCTCTTGGTTGGCCTATCTTCCCTTGATTTGGAGGAGGTGAGTGTCTTCGGAAGATTCACCCTTTCCTCTCTTGTAGTTCTTATTGAAGAACTTGTTGAACCTCTTAACCATCGGGGCTATTTCTTCGGATCAATGACTTCTTTGACCTCGGCTCTCTTCCCATCTTTAACAATTAGAAGCAAATTGTTTTGGAGTGCAAAAATGTTGTCTCTTCCTGGTCTTTTCTTCTCGGCTCAAACTCGTAGGCTTTGAGGTTTGAGAATAATTCATGGTTGGATGTCTTTGATAGGTCCATGGAATGTCTCGGTGCCATGACCTTCATTTCCCATTCAACTGAAGACTTTTTAGGATCTTCATACACATTTCATACGTGTATATTCCTTTCCAAGTGCGAGACGGCTCATTTGTGATTTCGTGAACCGAGCATCCGATTGATCCAGGTTTTCTCCCGAGATCATTTTGAAGTTCTCAAATTTACTGTACATGACCACCGATAATTTGTTTTCTTTGATTTGCTCACGAGCTTTCACAAATCAATGTCGGCTTGTCCCAGTTTCTTTAGCCGTTTTGCATGATTTGACTTTATTGAACATGGCTTTGTCCAAGGTTTTGTAAAGGATGTCCTTGCTACATTGTCCAGGTTGTATCTTTTTCTGTCATCATTTGTCCACTCGGTTCTTGGTTTTTCAACCATGATGCCGGGAGCAACATCCTCTTCTCCTTCAAATGCAGACTCTTCTTACTGTTGTGTTCACCTTTAAGATTTGGTGGCCCATCTTCTATCACTATCCACATCTCATCATGTAATGCTTGATAGATGAGCACAATACGAATTTTCCAATCATCAAATTCTTCAATTGTAAACATAGGGATGCGCGTCAAATTTGCTTCCATGATAATAAATTTTAATGATAAAAAGAGTTTTGAGAGTATAAGTACTAAAGCGGACTTTGAAAAGTTTGGAGATCTAGTTCAAGAACCGGTGCGGAGGGTTCAATGAACCAACCGCTCCGATACCACTTGTAGGTCCCAAGGGGTGTAAGTGTAAGGTTTAGAAGGGAGGGGTTGAATAAACCTTACCAAATTTTCGATTTAGTCCTTTTAAATATACGAGTTGATATAACACACCGTGTCCTTGATGGACAATCAATTTAGCCACTCGAGTAGAGTTAATCTCTCAAATGTACTCAATCGAGCATTTGTTGATGGAGTAACTCACTTGTTGGCTCTAAGTTAACTCAACTGTGGTTTTGTTTTTCGTGGAAGACTTAACACCCTTAAGTTTGATTAAGCAAGAGTTTTAGTGCTTGGTTTAGTACTTATAAATTATCAAGTGGATAGCAAATTTATCGTGAGATATAAGCGATTAAAGATGCACGGGAATTAAGGTCTTTGAAATGTAAATGACACAATAAAATTTTATAGAGGTTCAAGATGGGGTAATTCTTCTACTCCTCTCTTCTCCAACTCCTGGAGGAATCCACTAGGTAATGATCGTATACAAAGTGGTAACATCCGGATACAAGTCTTGATCACATAGGCGACTTGATCCTTTGAGACTCGATCTGAGACGCCTTGATCACTCACCGTGGCTTCTCGTGCGACTCGGCTTCTTCACAGGGCAGCTTGCCTTGCTACTCTGACTCACTTGCTCAAGCTCTTTGGATTTGATCACGAAGCCCTCCAAAAAGCTTAAGACTTGGTTCGACCTTGAACCTTCCTACAATCCTTCGTGGAATGTAGACCCCTTGATTTTTCAAAGTGTTTTCCTCTTCAACCGATTGAAGTTATCTTTCCTTCACGGTGAGTGTTGGATTGATGTTCTTCGTAGTGTAGGCTTGAGGATTGAGAATGTTTGATTTTCTAATAATTGCTTGAACGTTGTTTTGTTCGGTCTGTAACTTGTGTCACTCTCTTATGTCTTATATCTTGTATCTTATTCTCAAATAAACTCCTCGGCCTTTTATAGTGATCTTTCAAAAATTTGCCCGTTGAAGAGATAGGCTTATTTTTTTGAAAGTCACTTCGTCGTTGGCTTGTCTTGTTGCGATCCTTGGAATTGCCATTTCCTCGTATGAATTGTCCTTTCACCTTTTGGAGTTCGACACGGTGTAGTCCTTCCCATTGGTTCATTCCATTTGCACGCTTCGGGGTGAGCACTCCGAGAAAGGTGGTATGGAGATATTACTTGTTTAAGTAATTCTCTTGATTTACGTACAACGGATCTTTTCTGATTATCTCGACTTGACTACATTTCTTTGCTTTCCCCAGGTGACTTAGAGTCGGCTTCCAATCATGGATGACTCTTCTGTCACTTCATCTTGAGACTTGGCTTTTCTCGAGTTGACTTGATGATACTCCACTCGGCTACATCTCTCACCGCTTCTTGATGAGTTCCCGTCTACTCTTCTTTTTTTACATACTCAAATCTCGCAATGAGTCTTCCTTCTAGTCTTGATTGTCTTCTTGCATGTTAAGGCGTAGGCGACTTTAACTCGGCTTTTGGCGACTCTATTTATTACAATGCATTTTACAACAAGAATTGGGGTGCCAACTTTCTATTCTAAGTTTTACATGGCATTCATCAAAATCTAAACAATAAATTTCCTAACACCACTACATACATGTTGACGGAAGAGTACTTGTGGTACATGTCAAATGCTTGGAAGCAGTTAGTTTCTTGGTTCAACAAAAAACAATTAAATACCTACATCCACAATCAAGGCAGTACATAGGCTGCGGGCGGCTGTTGTGCCCATGTCTTATGGATGAGACAACAAGCGAGAGACTATGATATTGAAGAAAGAGAGATTCCAATTATGTGTGATAACACTAGTGCTATTGCAATCACTCGAGAATCTAGTGTTGCACTCAAGAACAAAGCACATTGATGTCGGATATCATTTTATAAGAAATCATGTTGAAAAGAAAGGCATCATCTTGGAATACATCTCAATTGATAAGCGGTTAATGACATATTCACAAAGCCCTTATGTGAATCAAGATTTGAAGAGCTTAAGAATGAGCTAGGGTTAATTGAGTGAGTTAGGATACTCGGAAGACTCATTCAAGTAGAGACAAAAGAAGAGAAATGAAAAAGCGAGCAAGTTTCACATTTCGACCAAGTGAAACAAATGACGGAAATTAGTCAGATCGAGTTAGGTAATAGCCGAGTGATCTAATGTGAAGAGAGAAGCGAGTTAAGTCACTTTTGGATATAAGCTGAGTTATTTATGAGCTAAGTGACAAAAACACGATCGTTTATGCGGCGGGAATATTTTTAAGGATGACATCGGCGTAATAATGTCTATCCGTACAAAAGTCGCGCAGTTAAGCATATGATTAGATATAAATGCTTTGCTACATTTAAAGCGGGGAAATTAATACGGTTTTGAAGGTTAAATCAGGGCCATCAATTTTGATCAAGTTTTCAAATTCCAAAACCGTCTTTTCAAGCCCAATATAAGTCGAAAACACATTTTCTCTCTCTCACAAAAACTCTCTCGTCTTCAACAAGCAAGAAAAACTCTCTGCAAAAGTTTGAAAACCCTACTTTCTAAACTCAAGATTTTTCTTATTTTTCACCGGTTATTTTCTCTGAAAATGGAAGCATCATATGATTTCGTTAAGTTATCTAAGAAGATATACTCGGGATCAACAGTGGACTTCAAGGGGATGGTGAAACAGAGTCTTGATGAAGCCCTGTGAAGAAAATTACTTGAGAAACTCGAGAAGTCTAGTCTGAAGGACTTTCTCACCATGGAGTTCTCTCACACTTACTTAGAAGAGGTCGCGATGTTCTATGTCAACACGAAAGTGCACGATGATGAGATTCGCCCATCTATTCACAGCAAGGCTATCAAGATCACCGTTGTGGACCTTCTTGAACATTCCAAGTTGCTCGATGGGATGAAGGAAATCACCGGAAGGATGTCAACATTATTCTTTGCTTTGAAAGAGATAGCCAAGCTTGAGTCACCAGGCGAAGGTCGTCTATACATCCAAGAAGGAGTTGATCAAGGAAGATTACCACAAACCGATGGACATCGTGTCCAAGTGCGTGGATATGAAGTTTGGAAGCTTCAACCACTGCCCTTGTCTCGGACTAAGTGGTGGTGATGGTTGCGATCATGGAAGAAAAGAAGATTAATCTGGTGAGTTTAACTTGGTAGATCTCGGAATGTGATCAACAAGTCACTTAAGAAAAATGGGACTTTCGGATGCTCATTGGGGTATGGCACGGTGATTGGCCATTTAATGGAAGTGAAATAAATTGCCTGCGCCATGGAAAGCCATTCCATGTGAACAAGAAGATGTTCAAGGTAAACCTTTCTCGAGCTCAAAGGAAGGCGCATGCCGGAAAGGCGACACAAGTGAGTGTGAGTCGGTGACCTGCCAAGACACATCCGTGACCGCTCCAGCTCTCTCCCCCAAGCTATTCAAAAGAAGAGAGTTGTGGCGACTAAGCTTGCACTGCCCCTGCCCCTGCCAAAGCCGAGCCACAAGCACCTTTGAACGGCCAATCCGAAGCCCTCGCCCCCACCGTAGACCACCAAGGATACTTCTATGCCTTTCTCCTGTTGTGAAGAAGAAGCGCACAAGCGTGCCCCTACAAGCCGACTATTGCGAAAAAGATAAAGATGGTGGAGCCAAGCCACCACGAGAAAAAGTCAAAGAGGATGAGATTCCTCTTGTCAAGACCAAGAGAAGAAGACTTATCGGGAAGTCGATCTTGAGAAAGCCGAGTCGCCATTCAGGCCGAGGAAGCCCAAGGAGATGGCGATGCTCAAGAAGAGTAGTATCAAGCGAAGGATGGTGGAGATGCAATCACCATGGATGCGAGAGAAGATTCTTTGATGCCGATTAGGTCGTGAGTCTAGAAGACCCAACCGCTCGTGAGGCAGTGTGTGGAGAAGCAAAGAGGCGAGACAAGACTCTTGATGAAAGAGCTATCTCGTCCCCTCGGACCAATGCCAATATACGGCGAGGAGCAAGCTCCACTTGCTACAATTCAAAAGATGGAGATGATGTTGATGATGACGTGATAATGTATTCTCCGATCTACGTGGATTTTCGGCAAAAAGATTGAGGGATTGGAGAAGATGGAAGGCGGACTTCTCCGACATCAATTTGAGCACCCTGAGTTCATCAAAAAGAAGAGGAGCTCATATGATTCCTAGGAAACGCGTCTCATCACTATGCCATTAATGAATAATTTTGTATGGACGCCCTTGTGCCATCAAAGAAGATGAAAAGGAGAAAGCTTTGGAGAAAGCCATAGCTCTTGAAAAATCAAAGATGTGTATGTTCACTTTGGAGATCATGAGCATCACATGGAATTGACTTATAGCGGCAATCTAGAAGAGATTGATCCTGGCTGGCTTGATTGAGAAGGCCGAGTTCCAACATGCCATTAACGAATCAAAAGCCATGCACGAACAATAAATGCAAGATGGTCTAGGAGAGTCCTCCCAACTCTTTCATCGATCTAATCCCTTAGGAGTGGCGCAAAAGATAGCTACGACATTGCTTTGCCACCACATCCCCCTGCAATAAAAATGGCTCTCGGGAGATGGCGATGAAGCTAGGGAAGGAGATGAAGTGGGCACTTAGCCAAGCCAACCCACGAAGGTGTTGAGACACTTGCCCCCACGACTACTCAAAAGAAAAACAGGCCCAGTCACGGGTGTAGAGTAACCCCATAACCGTTAACTTAGTTGGTGCGCCGGCTAAAGGGGAGCTCTCTCCACCACGGCTAGGTCGGAGGACGTTGTGGGAGACCAAACTATGAAGTTAAGAGCGAATGTGAGAAATCAATGGAACAAGAGAGTGAAGTTAACAAAGCTCGGGCGATTGAGACTGCTTCCCATTGAAACTTCTTCTATAATGAAAGCCGATGACGCTGGCGATGCATCAAAGGCAAAGGGTGGAAAGGAGGCCATGGGAGTTGAGACTACGGCCATGAAAGTGCAATCCTAGGAGTTCGGACTCGACGGATGCCACCGAAGACCCCAAGGTAGGCGAGTGCGCCAAGGAAATCTTCCCAAGACCTACTTTGCGATTGAGATCGCACATATGGATGTTGAAGGCCCCGGCTGCGCTTGTCCAATCTTAGGCTAACACAATCGCTCAAGCTCGAAACCGATCCACCGAGCACGATAAGACATCTGCTCCCTTTCTACATAAGTTGGTATAGGCGAGGCAAGTCAAGTCAGTGACTCTTTTCAAAGGGAGAAGGGAAGGGCTCTACAACGTGGCCCTACGGGGATCCCTCTCGTCCCCAGCACTGTGTTTGAAGAAATATTCCATTTTGAAGCCGATTGCCACCTCTAGATGCTTGAAGTGCGCTATAGAGCAAGCCAAGTACACTATGGAAATAGAGCACAGTATCTCGAGCCGAATCAACGATAGTGTCTATAAGTTTCAACTTCAATCTTTATTTGGCTCGAGGAAGAGTCCGCTTCTACGGCCGACTTAGAAAGGCATTTAAAGACATTTGCGAGAGAAATTGAGAAAATGGAACACGGCTTAAGATCGTTAGACCTAAGGCCGACAACCGTGATGCAAGTATCAACGGGGATATTCTGTGTTGTTCTACGAATCGGCCCGAGAGAATGGGGTCGCTCAAACAAGCGCTGTATGAGATTAGAGCATGTTGTTTAATTCAAGTCACTCTTTTGAGTTGCTAGTTTGGAGTGCGGATAATATTCAGTTTCAATAGAGGCAAAAGGAGTATATGGTGAGAATTGAAGAATCTCACAAGTCGGACATGGAGTTACTTGCCGCAACACAAGATCGAGATTGTAAGGCGGAGAACAACATGAACCAGCGATTCGGTGTTCTCCAAGATCGAAATGAAATTGATGGCGTGAGTCAAGGCTACGTGAATGCGAAGTCGAACAACCTACTCCAAAGCGGATGACAAGCAAAATTCTACGAACAACCGACTTGACTTTATTCTCGGTGGATTGTTCCTTGCCTTTGACGACCCTTTCGTTTGGTGATGATGCTAAAGGGGAAGATGAGGCCTTGAAGGAATCAAGGAAAGCAAAGGGAGTCATAAGGTGGAAAAGAAGAAAGTACAAGCTAATGGGAAAGGAAGCTCAAAACCCCCTTGAAGCTTATGCATGCCCGGACTCCTCGGAATGATAGATTACGACTTCACTTCAAAGAATCTCTTGCAAGAGAAATCGAGTGGAACATAAAGGCGAGTTGGCGGTGAAAGAATCAAGAAAAGCCATCAAGCCGAGTTCGAAAAGGTAGGCGATAAGTATTCTATGCGATTGAAATATAAGGGCGCAATATGATGGTTTTCCATCTGGAAAGGATTTCCTGCGATCAAGCCCCAAGAGACATTGCTATGCCTTGTGAGTCCCAAGGGGTGTGAGTAAGGTTTAGTAGGGAGGGTTGAATAAACCTTACCAAATTTTTGATTTTAATCCTTTTAAAATTATAACGAGTTAACTCAAACAATCTGTGTCCTTGAGGGACAACTAAGTTCGTTATTCAAATAAGTTAGCCACTCAACGGACTCGATAGAGTTTGTTGATAGAATAACTCTTTTTACTTGTTAACCTAAACTTAACTTAGTTTGGTTTTATCGTGGAAGACTTAACACCCTTTGATTAGATTTTAGCTTGTTTTAACACTTGATTTTTATCACTTGGTTATTAATTAGTTGGATGACAAATATGATTCTAACAACATATATGACGTATGTATGCAAGAAAGTAAATGTCTTTGAAAGTAAATGACACAAATATTTTTATAGAGGTTCGAAGATGGGGTAATTCTTCTAATCCTCTCTTCTCCAACTCCCCTGAGGAATCCACTAAGTAAATGTGAGATCAATTTACAAAGTGGTACGATGCCGCGGTGAAGCGATCACCTGAGACGCCTTGATCACACAACTCGGCTTCTCTTGCGACTCGGCTTCTTCATAGGGCGCATTGCCTTGCTACTGAAATGACTTCTCAAGTTATTGGATTTGATCACGTAGCCCTCCAATAAACTTGATATCGGTTCGACCTTGAACCTTCTTACAATCCTTCTTGGAAAGTAGACCCCTTTTGATTCTTCAAAAGTTTCCTCTTCAATAGATTTGAAGTTGTCTTTCCTTCACAACTTGTGTTGGATCGATTTCCTTCAAGTTTCAGGCTTTAGGATTTTCTTGAATGTACTTGAGAATATTGCGGGTTAAATGCTTGAATATTGCTTGCTTGTTCGTGTTCGTAACCTTTTCTCAATAAATTCCTCGGCCTTTTTATAGTGCACTTTTGAAATTTTGCCCGTTGAAGAGATATGCTAATTTCAAAAGTCACTTGTGTTCGTTGGCTTGTCTTGTGCTCAGTCCTTGATGTTGACATTTTCTCATATTAAATGTCTTGCGGATTGCATTTTCCACGACACACGTGCGAAGATATTTCCCATTGGTTTATTCCTTTTGCACAAAACGGGACCAACACTTTACACTGACAACTTTGACATGTTACTATTCTAAGTAACATCCTTGACTCTAATCAACGGATCTAAGTCGGTTGTCTTGACTTGATTCTTGTCTTTACCCCCTGTGACTTGAGTCGACTTTCCACGATCGTTGGATGACTCGTTTGTCACTTCAACTTTGAGACTTGGCTTCTTGAGATAACTTGACGACACTTCTTACAATTGTTCTCACCGACACACCTTCGATCGAGTCTTTGACTTCTTCTTGGCTATACTCGGCTAGCACACAACAGAGTCTTCAATCCAAATCCGCAATTGACTTGACTTTGTATTTCTTGGCATAATCGACTTGACTCGGCTTTTCCAGCCCTTTCTATTACAATACAAATTATAAGAAAAATGGGGTGCCAATTTTCTAGTTTAAGTTTTACATGGTATCATCAAAATCTATAAAATAAATTTCTTAACAATTTCCCCCTTTTTGATGATGCCAAAACTTAAAAACATTCAACAAAACATAAACAACAAAGATACATATAGACAATGCGGTAACAAAGAATGTATGCTTAAAATAGATCATTTTATTTATCATAACATTCTTGTCCTTTACACGATGTTCACATTTGGTATCGATCATTCTTTATCGAGCAAAATACATATCTAAGCTAAGATACTAGAATACATCTTGAGTGAAAAAATTACATTAAATTCACTAAGTGTATTACGGAAGACTTACATGAATGTATTTACATAAAAATATATGAAGGATTTGCGGCGACACTTCAACGCCTTCGGCCGCTTCCTTCCTCTTTCTTCTTGACTCTCTTGCGCTCCTCGTCGTCATCAACTCTTTTTCTTTTCTTCTCTTCTTCTTCCTTATTTTCTTCTTTTCATAGGCCTGTTTGGAAGCATCATCCATTTGCTTTCTCTCGAGCCATCGTCGTGTTTGCCTTTCATTCTCTTCTTCTTGTCTTCTCACGGCCTCGGCGTTCTTCCTTGCCATTTCTCGGTTGGCTAATGATCATATCCAGCCCGATAAATCAAGCCTTTCTTGTCGATCTACGAATTCAATGTCCTTGGGTTTTGGTCGAGGTAGTGAACCTCTTCCACCACCACTTTCTTATGCCTCTGGGTGTGTAATGCACGGAGTCTTACGCTTTCGGTGATTTCTTCGGAAGGTTCTTCAGCCTTTCTTCTTCGCACAAGGCTAAACCTTTCTCCCAAAGATATAAATACCAGGCTTGGGCCATAGCCATTCCTTGGAAATAGCCTTCCGATTCTGGGTTTTGAACTCTTTAACCGATCTAAAACTCGGATCCATCATCGGTATATCATCCCGATCCTTTCCAACCGGAAGACCACCATATTGTTTCAACACTTCACGAACGCGAGCATTCTATCATTTAGAGAACTCCTCAAACCCAACTTCAATAATCTTCATTTTCTCGCCATTGGCACAAAGAGTGCTCAATTGGTAGGGTTATAGGAGTTTGCTCGGGATGGAGGCGATAACATGACCTTCTTTGGGGTTTATTAACATCAAAGTCGATCCTTTGAACTTTGCCCTTCACTGTTTTACCGCTTCTTCACAAACGTATTTCATGTCGGCGTCTTTCTTCAATTTCTCTTCTTTTAATCCCTTTAGGGAATCTTATTCCCCCTTTTTGGCATCATTAAAGGAGAGAGGACCTTGGGAACATACTTCCAAGGAGAAAGTCCGGTCTGTCGTGAAATCGCGTTTTGGAGTCTTTTGCATCGAGATGCGGTTCGAATCTCCGATCGAATCTCCTTAGACTCAACTCTCAATATCTTCATTTCGGAGAGTAGGTGAATTTGTCATTCATTGCATTTTTGGTCCGGGATCTCATTCTTATGAAAATGTCGCAACAACTTCATATCATTTTTGTGAGACTGAGTTATTCTTTCAATGTATTCCTTTATCCATTGCATGATCATGGAGTTATCCGCACTCCATACAAGCATTCTTCCATATAAGGCTTTGATGTATTGTACTTGCTCGATTTGCATCACAATCTCTTTGTGTGTCCATTCCCGACCTCGCACCTCGATCCTCTCAAGTCTGGCTGTGAGAGTGGCATCACGATTGTCCAGGCATAAATCCGGTGAGGCCTGGTGTCGTTCAATCTTCTCAATCTCCTCACAGAGCTTCTTGAATACTTCACGAATTTGGTGTATCGCTCGCCCGGTTCGATTCTGCGCCACTCTTTGTAAAAATCAAAGTTTGGCCGGAACAATCGTGTCGGTGGGAATGATGGGATCTTCTCTTACATGTATCTTCTTAGTTCAAAGAAACACTGTCTCTTCCTCGAATGCGGGCGGGTCCTGGTGAATGGAAACATGTCTTGAAAGACATATTCATGTACATAGGGAATGTCTGGTATCGACCCTTCGATGCCTTCCTTGTTGTAGGTGAGTGGAGTCAACTCTCGATGCCTCTACTACAGGCGGCTTCATCGGCAATGTTCATAGTTGTTTGAGCCTATGACGGAGCGACGGAGTCGTTACTCTGCGATTGTGGAAAACTGTGCAAATGACTCGGTTCACCGGGGCTTTTGGATTGTCTTGCCCAGGTGATCGAGCCTCAACTGTCTTAACACTTCCCGGTCTCGATAGACTTTTCTAAATGAATTACCTCTTCCTCATTTGTATCATCGGTGTCATCGATGATGATGAGAATTGTGGAGTTGGATCATCATCAAAGTTGAACTTCATGCGAGCCAATTTTCACCGATTTGGCTCTTAGTCTTGAGAACATCCTCACCGGGTCCATAGGATCTCGCAAGTGGAGTGGACTCGACTTCATCTTTTGATCCCAAAAAGGATGTGTCTAAGTTCCCGGAATCATAAAGTGTGGTTATCTCTTTTTTTTTGCATCATTGTGTCTTTGGAGGAATGTTCTATGTATCTTCACCCTTACCCGGGGAAGTCTCAACCTCCCTTGGGCCTATAACACCCCGAGACTCAACTCAATGCGAGGCCTTGATGTTCCCTTCGACGGTCTCAAGCTGTCTTGGGTCTTCTACATTCCTTTCGGCAGTCACAACTCCCTTAGGGTCTTCGACAATGGCATCCATAGGAGTTTCAACTCCTTGGATTGCACTTTTTGTGCCCGAGTGTTAACTCCCGGGAATCACCATCCTCGTGCCTCAACCGTGATAACAACGTCATTGGCACCGCAAAGCGATTGACACTTACACTTCACCGGGACAGACTCAAATGTCCGAGCTTCATCAATGTCACTCTCTTTGAGGTGCACTCTCTTTCTCAACTTCGCCTCCTTGCTTGCTTGAAAGATGAGTCTCCCACAAAGAACCTCCAACCTGCTTTGTGGTGGAGAGAGTTTCCCCACCGGTGGCTCACCGGTAAGTGACTGATTGAGGGGTCACTCTTCTCCGAGATGCGACTTTATCCGTTGAGTGCTCGGCCCACGGGGAAGGTGTAAGAACACCTTCTTCGGGGGGTTGGCTCAGCTTGGGTGCCCAATTTCCCGGCCATCATCGCCATTCCCGGATCCATCCTCGATTGCACATGAGGCGTGGGCTGCGGCAATGACGGATGCAATGTGCTATGCCACTTCCCGGAGGATCGGTTTGCGAAGAGTATGAGATGACTCTCTGGACCATCTAACAATCTTTGCTCATGGATGGCTCGGATTCCCTCACAACTGCTTTGCATATCGACTTCTCGGCTTGCGTGATGGGATCCTCATCACTTTCTCGAGCACATCAAGATGCGTGTGAGTGTGATATGCGAGCACCAAATTTGCATATTTTTATTTTTCAATGCTCGGGCTCGCTCCTCGGCTTTAGCCTTTTTATCTGCCTTTATTATGCGGAGGATATGCATGCGATTGTCTTCGTTGAGGGCTTGTCGGATAGTTGCAACACCAAGAAATCGTAGCAACTCTTCTTCTTCTTCTTCTGAACTCGGGGCGAGTGAATCGCACCGATCGATCCGCTTCCATGCCCTCCATTCTTGTAGACGTCGGGATGTCGGATAAACTGGGAGTACATGATTACATCGCCATCATCATCTTCACCCTCGCCTCCCGATTAACGGAATGGGAGGTAGAAGGCCTTGCTCTTCCTCATAAGCGAAGCATCGGATGTGGGCGGGAGACAACTTTTTCAACAATAGGTTCGATTGTCTCTGTTTGCTTCACTCTCTCACCGTCTTCAACAACACGGTGGGTCTTGATGATTACCATCGTGAGACTTTGTAGTTGCATCAATAACTTTGGGAGATCGCTTCTTGATCACTAGTAGTCTCGGCTTGCTTCTCCAAATGAGTAGTAGACTCAACCGTCTTCTCAAGGTCGGAATGCCTGACCACCTTATCTTTCTTGGACGAACCATAGGGACTTAAGTTCCGATTCGATGAGATTCATCGCCATGGGGGCTTGGGTATTCTTCTTAGATGGAGTCGCCTTCCTCGTCTTGGCGATCCTCTTAACTTCTTCTTGACGGGCCGGATAAGGGATTTGGGATTCCTTCTCGCTCTGCTGCGGGCGGGAGTCTCATTGTTCGAGGCGGATGACTCGGCTACGAGGGGCGGTGTGTTCTTTTTCTTAGCTACAAGGGGAACTTTCTTCTTTGGGGAGAGGGTAGCGATTTGTGTCTTCAGGTCACCATTCCCCCTCACTGTATCGACTTTCTTCGCGTGAGCTCTCTTACGGGCGCCGAAAAGGTTGGCCCAAAACATCTTCTTGTTCACGTGGAAGTGTTTGCCATGACGTGAAACACCCTTCACTTCCAAAGAAATGACCAATCACAAGGCCATATCCTAGTGAGCATCCAAAGGACCCATCTTCTTAAAAGTCTTGTTCAAGACATTCGGCGAGTCTGCAGTAAACAAATTCAGCCATTGACCTTTTTCCCTTGCATGATCGCAACCATGATGATCAACTTTGTCTTTGTGGTGATTGAAGTCATCAAACTTCATGTCGACACATTTCGAGGTGACATCCATCAATTTGTGATAGTCGTCCTTCAATAACTTCTTGTCACCGTAAACCACTTTAGCAAAGACACTCGGGTTTGGCCACTTCCTTCCATGCAAGCGGCCAGTCGACATCGGCCTCGTATATTTCCTTCATGCCTTCCCGAAGGCGACAAACAATGCTCATCAAGGTCTTTTGCATTTTTTATGTCACTTCTTTGTGGACGGAAGATTTGATTTCTTCCTCCCCGCACCTCTGCGTTGACATAGAACATAGCTACCTCCTCAAGGTAGGTATGAGAATACTCCATAGTCGAAAAAGCTTTGAGACCGGACTTTTCCAACATCTCCGCTATTTTTAGAACCGGGGTCTCATCGACACCTGCTTCACCATTCCATCGAAATCCACCGATGCACCGGAGTGGATTTGCTTGAGAGCTTCACATAATCTAACTTTGGTGCCATTTTCGAGAGATTTTTATCGATCGAAAAACTAGAAACTTGCTTGAGAGAACTTAGGGTTTTGAGAGAAAAACTTTGCTTTGCTTGAAGATGAGCAGATTCGCGTAAGGTGAGAGAAATGCAAACTTCCATATATAAGGGGCGTGAAAGGACACATTTCGGATTTTGAAATTTTCGATCAAAATCAACGGCTCAAATGGAACATCAAAACCGCATTTAATTACTCGCATTTAATGCGGCAACATTTATATCAATCAAATGGCTTCTTGCAGATTTTATTTGTGACCGTCATTATTACGCTGATGTCATCCTTAAAAACATCCCCTCATTTAAATCGATTGCATTTTTGTCACTTAGCTCATAAATGATTCAACTTTTATCCAAAGTGACTTAACTCGCTTCTCTCTTCACATGATGTAACTCACCGTCTAACTTGATACAATCGACTTCTCGATAAGCTATTTCACTTAGTGAAGTGTGAAACTTGCTCTGTTTTGATTTCTCATCTTCTTTCTCTGCCGATTGAATCTTCTCGAGTTTCAACTCAGCTCAATTAATGCTAACTCATTCTTGAGCTCTTCAAATCTTGGTTCACATAGAGGCTTTGTGAATATATCAACTAACCGCTTATCGGTTGAGATGTATTGCAAAGTGATGTCTTTCTTTTCAACATGATCTCTTATGAAATGATACGACATCAATGTGCTTTGTTCTTGAGTGCAACATAGGATTTTGAGTGATTGCAATAGCACTAGTGTTATCACACATAATTGGAAATCTCTTTTCCTCAATCTCATAGTCTCTCAGCTGTTGTCTCATCCATAAGATTTGGGCACAACAAATGCCCATGCCTATGTACTCTGCTTCAGCTGTGGATGTTGCTATTGAGTTTTGTTTCTTACTGAACCAAGAAACCAATCTATTTCCAAGCATTTGACATGTACCGAAGTACTCTTCCTGTCAACTCTACATCCAACATAGTCTGAGTCTGAGTAACCAATAAGCTTGAATCCACCTTCCTTTAGATACCATAAGCCAACTTCCTGGCATCCCTTCAAATATCTTAGGATTCTCTTAGCTGCAGTCATGTGGCTCTCCTTTGGTGCAGATTAAAATCTTGCACATACATCTACTTTTTTGCAAAGGTGATGTCGGCACCTGCTTTCTTTGTTAGATAGAGCAATGATCCAATGAGTGCTCTATATCGGTTTAATCTACACTTTGCCATCTGCATCCATGCCCATCTTGACCGATGTGTTCATTCGAATTTTTCCAAAGACTTTTCTTCCATACCAAATTTCTTCATCAAATCTCTGGTATATTTTGTCGACTTATGAAGATTCCATCCTTCAATTGCTTGACTTGAAGTCCTAGGAAGAAGGTCAACTCTCCCATCATGCTCATCTCAAATTTTCCTTGCATGAGGTTTGAGAACTTATCCACAACTCTTTGTTTGTGGATCCAAAGATGATGTCATCCACATATATTTGAACAAGAAATATACTCTCTCCATCTTGAATTCTCAAGAGTGTTCTATCAACTTTGCCTTTGGTAAATCGATTGTCGATTAGAAATTGAGACAATGTATCATACCATGCTCTTGGTGCTTGTTTCAATCCATATAATGCTTTCTTGAGCTTATATACCTTATCTCCAATAGTTTTACTGCTCAAAACCTGGAGGTTGTTCAACATAGACTTCTTCCTCTAACAGTCCATTGAAATGCACTCTTCACATCCATTTGATATACAAAGTGAAGTTCTTATGTGCAACATAAGCAAGAAACATCCTTATTGCTTCCAATCTTGCAACAGAGCAAAGGTTTCATCAAAGTCTACACCCTCTTCTTGGCAATAACCTTTGGCTACCAATCTTGCTTTGTTTCTTATGACGAGATCCTTCCTCATTCATCCTGTTTAAAAAAACCCATTTTGTGCCAATAACATTTTAATGGGTTGGCCTCTCGCACTAGTTCCCATACTTTGTTTCTTTCAAATTGATTCTTCTTGCATGGCTTGAATCCGATGTGTGTCATCCAATGCTTGAGACACATCTTTAGGCTCTATTTGGTAAATAAAACAAGTGAACATCTCCAACATCTGGTTCTTATGCCATCTCGGATCTGGTTCTTATGCCATCTATAACATCTCCAATGACTAACTCGGTGGATGGTCTCTCAACCATCTCACATCGGGTTGGAGTAAGTCTGCTGGATTCACCGTCTCGCACTGAGTTGTCTTGAACGGTTCTATCATCTTCATTTAGGTAGACTTTCCCCGATGTCTTTGAGATTCATCTATCTTATCTTCATCGGGGTTGTTTGCTCTCACTTGACTTCAACATAAAGACTCTTCTTTATAGTTGGTGATTCACTTGTCGGCTAACTCTTCAATGTCTTCTCCATTTACATTAGGTTCATCAAAAACCACATGGATAGACTCTTACGTGACCGTAATCCTCTTATTCAAGACTCTATATGCTTTGCTCTCGGTGAGTATCCCAAAAAGATACCTTCATCGACTTTAGCATCAAAAGCCTTCAAATTATCTTTGCCATTGTTATGGATGAAGCATTTACATCCAAATATCCTGAAATATCCAACACTTGGCTTTCTCCCCGTCCAAATCTCATAGGGAGTCTTGGTTAGTTGTCTATTGATCATGCATCTATTTTGAGTATAGCATCTTTGTGTTAATGGCTTCAACCCAAAATCTCTTAGGCAATCCACTTGACTAACATGGTCCTTGCGAGCTTCCTTGAGAGCTCTTTCCTTCTTTCGGCTACTCCATTATCTTTGTGGAGTTCTTGCTTGCAAATAACTCATGAGCAATTCCATTTTCAATACAATACTTAGTTATTATCCCATTGACAAACTCGATTCCTCTGTCGGACCTTATCTTTATAATGGTTTGGTTGTTTTCATTTTGAACTCTTTTCATCGGTGAGGTAACTTCGCAAAGTTTCCTTCTTTTTGCACATGAAGATTGTCCATGTATATCTTGAATAGTCATCTACCACCACCAAGGTGTATTTCTTTCCACTTATACTTTGGTTCAATCGGACCAAATAGATGCATATGCAACGGATGTAATATCCTTGTTGAAGAAGGACTTGGCTTATACTTGAATGAAGATTTCATTTGCTTTCCCATCGGCATGCATCACATACACTTTCTTTCTTGTACACCGAGTCCGCAATCCTTTTACAATATGACTCCTTGCAAGCTTGTTGATTGTCTTGAAATTTAGATGACTCGACTTCTTGTGCCACAACCAACTTGATTCTGTGCTCTTTGCTAGCAGACAAGTGCTTGGTGTAGCATGAGACCAAACTACCACATACATGTTTTTGTCTTGATCCTTGCACAGACTATTTCATTTGATTCATCATTTTTGATCCGGCACACTCCCATGTTGAATCAACATTGTAGCCCTTGTCACGAGTTGGTGATGCTTAACAAGTTGAAGTTTAGGCCTTCAACATAAACAACATCTGTGATTTCCAATCTCTTCTTGATAGATCCTGTGCCTTTGATTTTCCCTGGAGCTTCATTTCCTCCAAATATGACTTTTGCACCTCTAATCTCCTTAAATATTGTTAGGTTTTTCTTGTTTCTGTCATATGTCGAAAACAACCACTATCCATGTACCAGGTTCCTTAGCACCTATTTGTTCCTTGAACCTGCAATCAAGGAAATCGGTTTTTAGGTACCCATACTTGCCTAGGTCTGAGGGGTTAGTCTTTAAAGATGATCCAACCAACCTATAGTTCACATTGGAAAATTGCTTGGGGTTCTAGGTTCATACAAGCTGTCTCTTTTGTCTCGTATGCTTGTGTGTGTGTTTTAGCAATTGCTTTCTTAGGATAGTTGTGATAATTAAGTGTAGTTCTTGGGTGCATATGTGTCTTTGATAAGCTTTTTTGCCTGTGGAATGACCTTTCTTTGAGTTTTAGGTTTTTGCTATCTGGCTTGTATTCCATTGGTCTTTGCTGATGTTTCACATTATTCCAATCAACATAGTTTGGATAGTTTCTACCATTCCCATCATGGGTGTTTCTCGATGAAACTTACGGGGTTTTTGGTAGCTCTTTTTGCTTTTCACGAGATATTTTACTGTTTGGAGTTTCTTTGAGGAACTCGGGCCGGATTTCTTCTCAATTGTCCTCTCGATACTTAATGGATGTTTTCCTTTTCCTTTGTATCCAAGGCCGTTTGTTTGTGATTGTGCTTAGGAGTGAATGTGGGTGCAACATTTGGTGTTTTGGGTTTTTGAGATGCTTCATTTCGTGAAGATCCTTTTTCCAAAATCACACTTGGAGTTTATTTGTGCACAAAGGAGTTAAACCTATGCTGTCTTATCTCCACATTCTTTTTGACTCATGATAAGATCATCCAATGATTTGGATGCCTCGTAAATAAGACAATCACATTTTTGAGATCTTTTTCCCTCTTTTCTATCGCGTCTAACTCTGCTATGATCTTGGCATTCTCGGCCTTGACTTAGTGTTCTCTCGGCTATGTGACTTAGAGTACTCAACTCTTTAGTCACCGTGAGTTTTGGCTTTTAAGTCATTTGTTTTTTTCTCATTTAGAAGCGTGTGTGAGGATTTTATGTGTTCAAAATCTTTCATCATTTTGCCTAATGAATCATAAAGATCGGTGGGTGATGAAGTGTGTGTATCACAATCACTATCACTTGAATCGAATGAGATGAGTTAGAGTGTACCTCATCTTCTTGATCGGTTGATCTTGTTCTTTAGCCATAAGGCGAGATCATAGCCTCTTCCTCGAGTCACTTGAGTAGTCGGCTTCACTACTCTCTAAATCTGCTTTCTTTAGACTTGACTTGCCTCGCCTCGTGATCTCATCGGCTAACATGGCTTTCTTCTTTTCTTGCCTTCTTTCCTGAAGACTTTTCTTTCTTCTTCATTCCTATATTTGTTGACTAGTGGATAGGAACAATCAACCGCAAAATGTCACAGTTATCTGCCGGTTCCAACATAGGTTCTCGGCTCTTTGATCGACTCTTTCTCGTTCTTCGATTATCGGCTCTACGATATTCAACCATTTGATGCTCGGCTCTCTTGGGTGGCCTATCTTCCCTTGACTTGGAGGGAGTCAATGTCTCTGGAGGTTTCATCCTTATTTCTTTTATAGTTCTTATTGAAGAACTTGTTGAATCTTTTAACCATTAGGGCAATCTCCTCCTGGTCTATGGCTTCCTTGGGTTCACTCTCTTTCCATCCTTGGCCATCAATGTAGCTGTCTTGGGTACAAGCTGTTTCCTCTTGCTCTTTTCTTCTCGGCTCAAACTCATAGGCTTTGAGGTCCGAGAATAGCTCATGGTTAGATGTTCTTGAGAGGTCCATTGGATATCTCGGGGCCATCGTCTTCATTTCCCATTCAATGGGAGGCTCCTTAAGATCTTCATACACATTTCATTTTGTGTATACTCTTTCCCAAGAGTGAAAGCTCATTTGTGATTCGGTGAATCGGCATCCAAATGATCCATGGTTTCACCTGCAAGAATTTTGAAATTTTATAGAAAATTTGATCGGCAACAAACAATTTATTTTCTTTAATTTGTTCCGATCCTTACAAATTAAAGTCAGTTTATTCAGTTTCTTTTGCGATTTGCAAGATTTGACTTTATTGAACATTGATTTGTCCAATGTCTTGTAGAGTATGTCCTTGGCCACATTGTCCAAGTTGTATTTCTTCCTATATTCATTTGTCCACTCGATCCTTGGTTTTTCAACCATGGCTGGTCTTGCTTGAAGAACATCTTTTCTCATTCAAATTTTTGCTTCTTCTTACAACCGTGTTCACTTTCGGTGTTTGCGGTGGCCCATCCTCTATCACAAGCCACATTTCATCATGTAATGCGGATAGATGAGCACGTATATGAATTTTCCAATCATCAAATTCTTCAACAAAGTGAACATATGAATACGTGTCGATTTGCTTCCATGATAATAACTTTGCTTAAAATGAAAGATTTTGAAAATGCAAGTGTTTAAAACCTTTTTGAAAAGATAGAGATCTAGTTCAAGTAACCGGTGCGGAAGGCTCAATGAACCAACAACTCGATACCACTTGTAGGTCCCAAGGGTGTGAGTAAGGTTTAGAAGGGGAGGTTGAATAAACCTTACCAAATTTTCGATTTTAGTCCTTTTAAAATTATAACAGAGTTAACTCAAACAAGCTGTGTCCTTGAGGGACAACTAAGGTTGTTATTGACTAAGTTAGCCACTCAATGGACTTCGATAGAGCCGTTGATAGAATAACTCATTGTTTAACCTAAACTTAACTTGGTTGGTTTGCTTTTATCGTGAAAGACTTAACACCACTTGAATTAAATTTTAGCTTATTTTAACACTTGATTTTTATCACTTGGTTATTAATCGAGTTGGATAGAAAATATGATTCTAATAGCATATATGATGTAAGTATGCAAGAAAGTAAATGTCTTTGAAAGTAAATGACACAAATATTTTTATAGAGGTTCGAAGATAGGGTAATTCTTCTAATCCTCTCTTCTCCAACTCCTGGAGGAATCCACTAAATATGAGATCGCTTACAAAGTGGTACGGCCTGCCCGGTGAGCGATCTGGAGACAACCTTGATCACACAACTAGCTTCTCTTGCGACTCGGCTTCTTCCACAGGCAAATGCCTTGCCTTGCTCTTGACTCACTTCTCAAGTTCTTTGATATGATCATGTAGCCTTCCAACAAACTTGATCTTGGTTCGACCTTGAACCTTCCTACAATACTTCTTGGAAAGTAGACCCTTTTGATTCTTCAAAAGTTTCCTCTTCGACAGATTTGAAGTTGTCTTTCCTTCACAGCTTGTGTTGGATCGATTTCCTTCAAGTTTCAGGCTTGAGGATTTGCTTGAATGTACTTGAGAATATTGCAGGTTAAATGCTTGAATATTGCTTGCTTGTTCGTGGTTCAGGTAACCTTTTCTCAATAAATTCCTCAGCCTTTTATAGTGCACTTTTGAAATTTTGCACGTTGAAGAGATAGGCTAATTTCAAAAGTCACTTGTGTTTGTTGGCTTGTCTTGTCTGCAGTCCTTGATGTTGACATTTCCTCATATTAAATGTCTTGCAAGATTGCGGATGTTCGACACACGGTGCAGATTTCCCATTGGTTTATTTCTTTTGCACAAAATTGGCCTAACACTTTACACCGACAATGGCTATGACATGTTACTATTCTCGAGTAACATCCTTGACTTTAATCAACGGATCTAAGTCGGTTGTCTTGACTTGATTTAAATTGTCTTTACCCGTGACATGAGTCGACTTTCCGGTCGTTTGGATGACTCAACTATCACTTCAACTTTGAGACTTGGCTTCTTGAGATAACTTGACCGACACTTTTTACGATTGTTCCTCGGTGACACACCTTGATCGAGTAATTGACTTCCTTCTTGGCCATACTCGGCGGACACACAACAAATGTCTTCAATCTAGTCCGATTGACTTCTTGTATTTCTTGGCATAACCGACTTGACTCAACTTTTTTCAGCCCTATCTATTACAATACAAATTACAAGGAAAATATGGTGCCAACTTCCTAGTTTAAGTTTTACATGGTATTATCAAAATCTATAAAATAAATTTCCTCACATGCCTGATCTTTGGGTCTAAACCCAAATCCTTAGAGGAGTTTCAAACTCTAGAGGCAAAAGGCTACTTCGAGATATGACTCTACCGCAAGACTCGGACATGTCTTGGGAGAAGGGTCTCGATGTGGTTAACATAGCTAATGTGCAACGAGTTCTAGCAGACACTCACGGAAAAGCAAAAGCTCGATCAATACACTCCCAAAGGAGGAGGAGGCTGGGTCGGGAAGAGGAAGGGAAGATCGGTGGCGGTGGAAGAAGAATAGGGATGATGTTAGGAATTTTATTGTTTAGATTTTGATGAATGCCATGTAAAACTTAGAATAGAAAGTTGGCACCCCAATTCTTGGCCGTAAAATATATTGTAACAATTAGAGTGGCCAAGCCGAGTTAAGTCGGCCTACGCCAACATGCAAGAAGACAATCAAGACTGGAAGGAAAACTTCTGGCTGCGAGGCAATTTGAGTATGGCAAAGAAGAGTAGACGGAACTCTATCAAGAAGCGGTGAGATGCGGTGAGTGGAGCATCGATCAAGTCAACTCAAGAAAAGCCAAGTCTCAAGTTGAAGTGACAAAGAGTCATCCATGATTGGAAGGCGACTCTAAGTCACCTGGGGAAAGCAAAGAAATGCGATCAAGTCGAGATAATCAAAAAGAACCGTTGCCGCAAATCAAGAGATTTACTTAAACAAGTAATATCTCCATACCACCTTTCTTGGAGTGCTCGATCCCCGAGCGTGCAAAAGGAATGAACCAATGGGAAGCACTACACCGTGTCGAACTACGAAAAGGTGAAAGAACAATTCATACGAGGAAACGGCAATTCAAGAAGCGCAAGCCAACGACGCAGCAAAGTGACTTTCAAAAATAAGCCTATCTCTTCAACGGGCAAATTTTTG
This sequence comes from Rehmannia glutinosa, assembly GCA_016081115.2. Classification (NCBI taxonomy): domain Eukaryota; kingdom Viridiplantae; phylum Streptophyta; class Magnoliopsida; order Lamiales; family Orobanchaceae; genus Rehmannia; species Rehmannia glutinosa. The sequence goes on from CM071926.1 coordinate 13,512,631, forward strand.
AAAGTTCACTATAAAAGGCCGAGGAGATTGTTTGAGATATAGGATGACACACACGCGAGATATACAAGCACATCGGAAAAAGCAAACATTCTCAATCCTCAAGCTGCATTACGAAGTACATCAATCCAACACTCACTGTGAAGGAAAGAGAACTTCTATCGGTTGAAGAGGAAACTTTTGAAAACAAGGGGTCTACATTCCGGAAGGATTGTAGAAAGGTTCAAGTTGAACCAAGTCTTAAGCTTTTGGAGGGCTTCGTGATCAAATCCAAAGAGCTTGAGCAAGTGAGTTTGTAGTAATAAGCGCAAATGCCTGTGAAGAAAGGCGAGTCGTCGAGAAGCCACCGAGTGATCAAGGCGTCTCGGCATCGAGTCCCTAAGGATCAAGTCGGTTGTTGTGATCAAGACTTGTATCGGACTTTTACCACTTTGTAAACCGATCATTACTTAGTGGATTCCTCCGGGAGTTGGAGAAGAGAGGAGTAGAAGAATTACCCCATCTTCGAACCTCTATAAAAACTTTCTTGTGTCATTTACATTTCAAATTTAAATTCTGCACTTTTAATCGCTTATATCTGCGATAAATTTGCTATCCATTTGATAATTTATAAGTACTAAATCAAGCTCTAAAATCTTGCTTAATCAAACTTAAGGGTGTTAAGTCTTCCAATGAAAATAAAACCACGAGTTGAGTCAAATTATAGCCAACAATGAGTTACTCCATCAATGGCTCAATTTGAGTCATGTTGAGAGATTAACTCTACTAAGTGACTAATTCGATTGTCCATCAAGGACACATCTCGTAGAATCAACTCTGTAGATTTAAAAGGACTAAATCGAAAATTTGGTAAGGTTTATTCAACCCCCTTCTAAACCTTACACTTACACCCCTTGGGACCTACAAGTGGTATCGGAGCGGTTGGTTCATTGAACCCTCCGCACCGTTCTTGAACTAGATCTCCAAACTTTTCAAAGTCTGCCTTAGTACTTAAACCTTCAAAACTCTTTTTTAAAAAAAAAAAAAGTCATTATCATGGAAGCAAATTTGACACGCATCCCTATGTTCACTATCGAAGAATTTGATGATTGGAAAATTCGTATGCGGGCTCATCTATCGGCATTACATGATGAGATGTGGATAGTGATAGAAGATGGGCCTCTGCAAATATTAAAGGTGAACACAACATTGTCACGAAGAGTTGCGGTGAAGGAGAAGAAGATCTTTGCTCCCGGACACGGTCATGGTTGAAAAACCAAGAACGAGTGGACAAATGATGACGAAAAAGATACAACCTGGATAATGTAGCCAAGGACATCCTTTACAAAACCTTGGACAAAGCCATGTTCAACAAAGTCAAATCATGCAAAACGGCTAAAGAAATGCAGGACAAGTGACATTGATTTGTGAAGGCTCGAGCAAATCAAAGAAAACAAATTATCGGTGGCGGTACAAAAATTTGAAAACTTCAAAATGATCTCGGAGAGAACCTGGATCAACTAGACGCTCGGTTTATAGAAATCACAAATGAGTTGTCTACACTTGGAAAGGAATATACACGAGAAGGAAATGTGTATGAAGATCCTAAAAAGTCTTCGGTGAATGGGAAATGAAGGTCATGGCACCGAGACACTCCATGGACCTATCAAAGACATCCAACCATGAGTTATTCTCGGACCTCAAAGCCTACGAGTTTGAGTGAGAAGAAAAGACCGAGGAAGAGACAAATTGTACCCAAAACAATTTGCTCTAATTGTTAAAGATGGGAAGAGAGGCGATGTCAAAGAGGTCATTGACCCGGAAGAAATAGCCACGATGGTTAAAAGATTTAACAAGTTCTTTAACAAGAACTACAAGAGAGAAAGGGTGAATCTTCCGGAAGATACTCGGCTCTCCAAATCAAGGGAAGATAGGCCAACCAAGAAAACAGATCATCAAAAAGTTGAGTATCAAAGGGCTAACAACTCAAGAATGGAAAGAGTCGATCAAAAGGTGAATATCTATCTTTGGGCCTGTAGACAACCAGTCACTATGCCATTATTTGCTCATATCCTGTAGTCAACAAGTACAGAAATGAAGAAGAAAGAAAGGTCTTGAGAGAAAGAAGACAAGAAAAGAAAAAGGCAATGATGGTCTGCAGATCAAAACTGAAATGACCAGTCAAAAGAGACAGTGATTCGGAGAGAGCAAGAAGGTGACTATTCAAGTGACTCACGAAGAAGAAGCCGATCCGCCGATGGCCAAAGAACAAGATCAACTCCGATCAAGAAGATGAGGTACAATCTAACTCAACAAACTCGACACTAGTGATAGTGATCGTGACACAAACACTTCATCACCCACTCGATCTTTATGATTCATTAGGCAAAATGATGAAAGATTTTGAACACATTAAATCCTCACACACACTATTGAATGAGGAAAACAGCTACTCAAAAGTCAAAACTCAAAGTGACTAAGGAGCCGAGTACTCTAAGTCGATAGGATGATGAGAATGAAAGGTTAAAGGCTGAAAATGCTAAATTAATAAGCGAGAAATTGCTGCTATAAAAAGGAGGAGAATGACCTCAAGAATGTTATTGCTTCATTCACTAAGGCATCTAAATCATTGGATGATCTTATTATGAGTCAAAGAGAATGTGGAGACAAGACAGGGCTTAGGATTTAACTCCTCTCGTGCTATGTCAAACCTCAAGAGTAATTCGGAAAAAGGATCTTCAAGTCATGAAGAGTCCGAAAAATCCAAAACTCTAAATGTTGCACACATATTCACTCCAAAGCACAATACTAAGCAAACTGGCCTTGGTTACAAAGGAAAAGGAAAAGCGACCGATTGAGTGTCTTTGAAAGGACGGTGAGAAGAGGTTCAAACCGAGTCCTCAAAGAAACTCCAAACAAAATACTCTGTAAAGAATAAGCGAGCTACCAAAAATCCCGAAAAACCCATAAAAGAAATACATATGATGGGGATGGTAGAAAATATCCAAGTCAAGTCGATTGGAATAATGTGAACTATCGGCCACGACTTATGAAATATAAGCCCAAATGGCAAAGGACTAGAACTCAAAGAAAGGCCATTCCAAAAGCATAAGAGCTTTCATCAAAGACACATATGCACCTAGGTACTACACTCAAAGACACCACAATTACCCAAGGAAGGCAATTGCTAAAACACATATGCGGGGCATACAAAAAAGAGACAAACAGTATGAACCTAGAATCCCCAAGCAATTTGCCAGGATTAATTATGATTATGGCACCGATAGATGGCAACCTCTTAGAGTCAAATCATCCGGCTATAGGTTGGTTGGATCATCTTACAATTCTAACCCCTCGGACCCGGACAAGCATGGGTACCTAAAATTTAATTTCCTTGATTGCGGGTTCAAGAAAACAGTGCCAAGGAACCTGGTACATGGATAGTGGGCTGTTCCGGACACATGACAGAAATAAGAGAAATCTGTCAAAATTCAAGGAAGTCAAAGGAGCAAAAGTCATATTTGGGGGAAATGAAGCTCTGGTGAAATAAGAGGCATTGGATCCATCAAGAGAAATGGATTAGAAATCACGGATGTTGCATATGTTGAAGGACTCAACTTCAACTTATCGAGTATCGATCGGCTCGTGACAAGGGCTACAATGTTGAATTCAACATGGGTATATGCCAAATCAAAGAAATTGAATCAAATGAAGTGGTCTTTGCAAGGATGTAGAGAGAAAAATATGTATGTAGTGGATTGGTCAATCGCAACACCCAAAGACTTGTCTACTAGCAAAAGTACAATTTGAATCAAGTTGGTTGTGGCACAAAAAGCCGAGTCACCCGAATTTCAAAACACTTAACAAGTGGCAAGAAGTCATCTTGTAGAAGGACTTCCGACTCGGTATACAAGAAGGAGAGTATATGTGATGCATGTCGAAGGGAAAACAAATCAAGTCGTCATTCAAAGAAAAGACATGCCCATCCTCAACAAGAATATTGCATCTGCCGCATATGGATCTATTTGGCCCATGGAACCAAACCATAAGTGGAAAGAAATACACCTTGGTGGTAGTAGATGACTACTCAAGATATACATGGACAATATTTATGTGCAAGAAGAAAGAAACTCTACAAAACTACCACAAATGATGAAGAGGATTCAAAATGAGAAGAGTCAAACCATTATCAAAATAAGATCGGATAGAGGAACCGAGTTTGTCAATGGAATAATAACTCAAGATTGTATTGAGAATGGTATTGGTCATGAACTATCGGCGACAAGGACTCCACAAAGAATGGAGTTGCGAGAAAGAAGAAAGCAGAACCCTCAAAGAAGCGGAAGGACCATGTTAGTCAAGGGGGTTACCAAAAGATTTTGGGTCAAGCAATCAACACAACTTGCTACACCCAAAACAGATGTATGATAAACAGACGGTGACAAAGACTTCCTATGAGATCCGGACTGGAAGAAAACCAAGTGTTGCATATTTGAGAATATTTGGATGTAAATGCTTCATCCACAACAACGGGCAAAGACAACCTAAAGGCTTTTGATGCTAAAGTGATGAAGGTATCTTCTTAGGATACTCACCGAAAAGCAAAGCCTACGAATACTCAACAAAAGAACTATGGTTACAGAGGAATCCATTCATGTAGTATTCGATGAGCCAAATGTAAATGGAGAAGACATTGAAGAGTCACCGATAAGGTTGAATCATCCAATCATACGAGAAGAGTCCCTCTTGAAGTGAAGCTGGAATTATCAATTCGAGGAAAAGAAGATGAGATAGTCAATCTCAAAAACAAATGGAAAATTTGCAGCTAAGTGATAACGAGAGAGCTGACCACACCAACACAAAACCGCAAGTCGATCAATCCAGCTAACTTACTCCAACTCATGTAAGATGGCCGAGAGACCATCCACGAGAACTTGTCATTGGAGATATAAGAGAAGGTGTCAAAACAAGATCCGAAACTCAACAAGAAGCTATGTTCACATGCTTCATCTCGCAAAATAGAGCCAAAAGATGTGTCACAAGCATTGGATGACACACATTGGATTCAAGCTATGCAAGAAGAGTCAATCGGTTTGAGAGAAATAAAGTATGGGAATTAGTGCAAAGACCCATACATCAAAATGTTATTGGAACCAAATGGGTGTTCGAAATAAGATGAACGAGGAAGGTTACGTGGTAAGAAACAAAGCAAGACTAGTAGCCAAAGGATATTGCCAAGAAGAAGGGATAGATTTTGATGAAACATTTGCCCTGTAGCAAGATTGGAAGCTATAAGGATGTTTCTTGCCTATGCGACTCACAAGAATTTCATTGTATATCGATGGATGTAAAAAGTGCATTCCTAAATGGTTTATTGGAAGAAGAAGTGTATGTTGAACAACCTCCATGATTTGAGCAAAAGACTCTTGGAGACAAGGTATACAAACTCAAGAAAGCCTTGTATGGATTGAAACAGGCACCCGAGCATGGTATGATACCCTGTCACAATTCCTAATCGAAAATGGATTCACAAAAGGAAAAGTAGATAGAACACTTTTCAGAATTCAAGACAAGAAAAGTATCTTCGCTTGTTCCAATATATGTGGATGACATTATTTTTGGATCCACTAACAAAGAGTCATGTGAAAAATTTTCAAACCTCATGCAAAGTAAATTTGAAATGAGCATGATGGGAGAGCTAACATTCTTCCTTGGACTCCAAGTGAAACAGTGAAGGATGGAACCTTCATAAGTCAAACAAAATACACCGAGACTTAATGAAGAAGTTTGGTATGGAGGAGAAGTCTTCGTAAAAATACCAATGAACACATCGATCAAAATGGACATGGATGCGGATGGCAAGTCTGTAGATCAAACAAGATCTGAGCACTTATTGGATCAATGCTCTATCTCACGGCTAGCGGGCGGACATCACCTTTGTGTAGGTGTATGTGCAAGATTTCAATCTGCTCCAAAAGAGAGCCACATGACAAAGAAAGAAGAGAATATTAAGATACTTGAAAGGAAGCCAAGAAGTAGGCTATGGTATCCAAGGAAGGTGGATTCAAGCTAATTGGCTACTCGGATTCGACTATCTTTGGATGTAGAGTGGACAGAAAAGCACTTCGAGCACATGTCAAATGCTTTAGGAAACAGTGATTTCTGGTTTAGCAAGAAGCAAAACTCAATAGCCACCTCTACAGTGAGGCGAGAATACATAGGCTGCGGGCAAACAAGTGCCAAGTCCTATGGATGAGACAAAGAACAGAGACTATGAAATTGAAGAAAAAGAAATTCCAATCATGTGTGATAACACAAGTGCAATAGCTATCACTCAAAATCCGTGTTGCACTCAAGAACAAAACATATTGATGTCGGATATAACTTCATAAGAGACCATGTTGAAAAGAAGGACATCATCCTAGAATATATCTCAACCGATAAACAACTAGGCCGATATCTTCACAAAACCATTATGTGAGTCAAGATTTGAAGAACTCAAACATGAGTTGGGGTTAATTGAGCTGAGTGACACTCGACGAATCAAAGAAGAGTAATGGAACGAGAAAAGGGGTGAAAAAGAGTGAAAATGCAAATCATTTCGAAAATCACCAGACGGAAAACTGACTACACCGAAGTCGGTGATAGGCGAGTCGCTAAGAGAACTGTGAGAAGTAGAGTTAAATCGGCTAGGAGATAAGCTGAATAACTTATGAGCAAAGTGACAAAAACGCATCGTTTTGACTAAGCGGGAATGTTTTAAGGAATACGTCGATAATGATGATGTGTACGACAAAAAGCTGCACACCAAGCTTATGATTGGATATAAATCTTTGCCGCATTAAATACGAGACATGAAATGCTCAATAAGCGTCGAAATCCAAGCCGTTGATTTCGACCACGATTCAAAAACCACCCGCGTCCCTTTCATAAACCATATTTAAACCATTTTCGTCCATTTCTCTCTCACACTTCTAAAAACTCGTTCATCTCTTTCTCTCAAAAGCAAAGGCAGAATACTCTCGAAACCCTATCAACCTTCAAATCAATTTCTCGAGTTTTTCCTTAATGTAATCCCGAGAAATGGCACCAACTTATGACTTTACCAAGTTAGGAAAGCAAATCCACACCGGTTCGATGGTGGATTTTGACGGAATGGTGAAGCGGGTCCGACGACACACCCTGGTGAAGAAAATCGAGAAGTTGGAAACGTCCGGACTAAAACCGTTTCTAACGTTAGAATATCCGATGACCTATGTGGAGGAGGTCGCACAATTCTACGTGAATGCCGAGATTCACGATGAAGGAATCAAGTCATCTTCACGGAAAGCGGTGACTATCTCGCGCCAAGGATTTGGTGAACATTGCTCACTACCGGCGAAGGAGCATCCGAGATTAAAGAAGCTGATGTAAACTTGGGACGATGGAAAGAAATAGCCAAGTCCGACTTCTTGATAAAATAATATACACAAAACAAACAAGAGATCTGCTAAAGGAGGACTATCACAAGTTGTTGGACATAGTTGCCAAATGTATCGACATCAAATTTGGCGGCTTTGACCAATCAAAAGGCAAAGCTGATTGTAATGGCTGCAATCATCGAAGAAAAGAAGATAAAGCTGGGCTGAGTTTGTCTACAATGGACTCTGCCCGAGCGTGGGGAACAAGTCCTTCAAAGAAGATGGTTCATTTGGAGGATCCCTAGGATATGGCACAGTGATTGGCCGGCTATTGGAGGTGAAAGGAGTCCTCTTAGACATGGGAAGGCATTCCATGTTAACAAGAGGATGTTGAGCTAACCTCTGGGCGCTCGAAGCGTGCTTACGCCAAGAGAGTCGACACGATGATGGGGAATCACCGACCCCGAAGATCTGTTGTTTCCTCTCCAAACCAAGAAGAAAGCTGCCCCTGCGGTACCAAGAAGATCTACGCCCCTGCAAAGAAAGAAAACCAAACATGCTCACGCCCCGCAGCGAGTCACCGCCCGCGGCCGTGTCTCCCTGCCCCTGCGGCGAGCGGTCGAGAAGGACTCACAAATACCTTCTCCGATCGTCAAAAGGAGGAGGAGCCCGACAAGCCAAGACGGCCGGCTCCTCGAGAAAAAGACACCGGCAAGACGCCCGGCCGCCAAGACTCGAGAAGACAACATCTCTCGAACCGAAATTCCCCCTGGTACAAACCAGGAGACGAAGAAAGAATCGTCAAGCGATCCCGAATCGGAGAAACCAAATGAGTCGATTACTCGGCCATCACAAACAAATACGGAGACTACGGAAGTAGAGTCTCGGATGTAGTTGATGAAACAACCAAGTCTGAAGGCGTCGTGAGAGGCAACCAGAAAACACAAACAGTAACTCACACACAAGCAAGCCTGAGAAGAACCTACCAGAAGCGAGATAGTGATGTAATGATTCTATCTCCACCTTACCCGGACATCCAAAATCGTCCGAGTGAGTGGAGGAAATGGAAGCCGAGCAAGTCGAGGAACAGTTCCAACGGCCCGAGTTCATAGAAGAAGAAGAGAAGCTGCTAAATTTCCTTGGATTAACTACTGTGCTCCCGGCTGACGATGAAGACAAGCGCACGGACATCCTGCAGATCTACAAGGACAAGGAGAGAGAAAAGCAAGGCTGAAAAAAGCCGAAGCACGTGAGAAGGCAAGCATCGCCTATCTCCCGGCACCCGCAACACACATCCTCTCCTTGATGTCTTCTCACGGCGGTGACGAGGAACCAGAATGCTTTCACCCCGAGAAGAGTTGCAAATCGACGCAAGCATTGCACGAGTCAAGAATCCTTCACGAGCAAAGACTAATGGAGGGACCAGGAGAGTCCTCCGAACACACCGAAATCGATCCAATGGGAGTGGTTCAAAGACAAATAGCCAATGTTGTTCTTTCTACCACTTCCCACTCACTCGGAAGAAGAAGCGATAAGGGAGGCGATGAAAAATCTGGCTAGTGGGGACCCCGATCGAGCCAACCCCTATTGAAGGTGTGCTACCACCCGCCCCAACGGTGAACAATCAATCGAAACAACCGGGAGTTTGGAGACGAGTGACCCCATTCCAAGTCACTCGGTGGTGCGCGCCGGTGAGGGGAAACTCCTCCACTGCGGCAAGGTCGGAGGATCTTTGCGGATGACTCCACAACGAATCAAGGAGGCGAAGAAGAGAAATTACAATCACAAGAAGAACAAACAAGTTGCCATCAACGAAGCTCAGACGATTGAGACTCGTCTCGGTGAGTGCCAAGCTACTCGAAGGCTAATGACGCCTGGCGATGCGATCGAGGCACGAGGAATGCCACGGGAGTTAACACTGCAGGCGATGAAAGTGCAATCCATGGGGTTGAGACTCTAATGGATGCCATGTAGGAGACCCTAAGGCAGTGACACCGTCGAAAGGGAGGACCAGGCCTCGCGGCAGCAGAGAGCTGCCGGAGGTAATGAAGGCCTACGGGAGGTTGAGACTTCCCGGGGTAAAGAAGCCAAAGTAGAGAACATCCCTCCTGCTATCATCGACCCATCGAGAAGGAGATCGCGCACTTCATGATTCCCGGACAACCATGATGTCACTTTTCTCGGGATCGGAAGGCGAAGAAGAAGGAGTCATCCCGATGCCAAATCCAAAAGACTCACCAAGCGGGTATTCCAAGCACGAGCAAGTCGATCCCAAGACTACTCGTCAAACTTTTAACTTTGATGATGAGCCACCATCGAAATCTCATCATCGTCCGATGACGCTTCGATAAGGCCGAGGACCGATCTACTAAAATGGAAAAATCGGCTAAGACCAACGAAGGCGCTAAGGCAGTGAGGCTCGGCAAGCGGGTCCGCTTCACAACAAGACCCGGCTCAATAAGAGACCATCACGCAGGCTCCTCAAGTGCAGCGAGATCGATTCCCAAAAGAACCGCCCGCGCACCACTCATCATCAAACAGATTCCGGTTGGCGGTGATGAATCCTTCGTAGAGTCTTTTCCTTTTCACTTTGAAATACCGGAACTCCACGAAGAGTCGAAAAAGCGAACAAGCACGCTATCACGGACCACTCCTGTTTTCACTCAAGCACCATTGTTCGGCCGATTTTGATTTTGACGTCAGTATGGCCATCACCGCAACAACAAAAGAATCGGTGAAGTTCGAGAAGTGTTCAAAGCACTCTTTGCTTGAGGTTGAGCGGATGGAGAGGCATCGAGCCTCTTTGGACATGCGATCGACAACAGATGCCAACCTTACACTGACTTGAGAGGCATCACGATCGAGGATAAGGGAATGGTGGCAACAAAGGCAAAATCAATGCGTGTGGAACAGTGAGATACTTGAGAACTTTGTTCAACAAGTTCTTTGGTGTGGAGAGTGAAAATGCTTGATGCAAAACGAAGGCGAGAGAACACATTGAGCATATGCATGAAGCTCACATCGCCGAAATCAAGTTGCTGCGTGAGCAAAATACAAATGATATACAACGTTTGGAAGAACACATGACTAGAAAATTCAGCCTTCTCATGGCCGAGATGAAGCTGATTTCAGAGTCCAACGCTTTCGATCCGAATTCGTCTTTGCTTACAACGCAGAGACTTGAAGCGAGAACTCGACTATCCGCAGGCTCGATTTCATGCTTGCCCGGCATGTTCCCAGGGTTCCTCTATCCTTTGATGATGCCAAAAAGGGGAAGATGAATACCTTAAAGCGAAAAAATCGGAAAAGAAAGAGGAAATGAGAAGGAACAATGAGAAGGAAAATCACCGAGGAAATTTTGAAACAAAAGAAAGGAAAATCTGTGAGGGGGAAGGATCAAAAGATATGACCTTGATGATTGCACAAACCCTCAACGAGGGTCCTCACAAAAACTGACATTATAAGCGAAAACTCCCCGTGACTCGCCACTCCAACACTCTGCTTTGTCTATGGTGAGAAGAGAAAAGCAATTGAAGCAGGGATGAAGGAAGTGGAAGGAAGAATGGATGCCAGGGTGATGAACATCTTGAAAGAACATGGAGGCATTCCGGTTGGCAGAGACACTTATGCCATCTCGGATGTCGGGATAGAGCCGCGATCGGTCGATGAATTTAAAACGCTCGAATCGAGGGATATTTTGCAAATATGTCTATGGCTCAAGCTTGGGACTTATCTTGGGAAAAGGGTCTCGCGTTATGTGAAGAAGGCGACAGGCGTGCAGACTTCCTGATCCTCTGTCACTCACTCTGCTAGTCACTCACCGGGAAGAAGTAGACCCCAGTCAATATACGCCCGAGGTAGAGGAAGAAGCGAGTGGAGGAAGAAGCTTGACCTGTGGCCTCTGCCCAAAAATATTGAATACGTAGATCCGGGAAAGAAAGGAGGGATCTTTCAAATGGGCTTGACCAAGTGGCAAATTTAAAAGTGGCTAAAACTAACGCCGAGTATGCAAAAAGATTAGAAGAAAAAACAAGAGACAAACTCAGCTATGGTAGGAGAGACAGAAAGAATAAGAAGAGATGAAGGCGCCAGGAAAGCATATGAGAAGAAAAAGAAGCGCAAAGCGGTGACGAGAAAAAGAGAAGAAGAGAAGAAGATCTTGATCAAGATGAAAGAAGGAGACAATAAGGAGATGAAGTGTTCTTTGTCCAACCCTTCGTGTATTTTATTATGTAAATACATACAATGTAAGTCTTACGTAATAAAGCTATAAATTCTTTATCTTGTTTTTGTGAAGACAATTATATACTCCGATACACCTTGTAAACAAATGTGTTAAGTACAAGAATGATATGATCAATAAAAAGATTGATTCTCACAAGATACATTCTATGTCAATACACTATCTCATGTATCTTTGTTATCTGCATCTTTGTATGGTTTAAGTTTTGGCATCATCAAAAAGGGGGAAATTGTTAGGAATTTTATTGTTTAGATTTTGATGAATGCCATGTAAAACTTATAATAGAAAGTTGGCACCCCAATTCTTGTTGTAAAAATATATTGTAACAATTAGAGTGGCCAAGGAGTTAAGTCGGCCTACGCCCTAACATGCAAGAAGACAAATCAAGATCGAAGGAAAACTCTGCGAGGCAGTGAGTATGGCAAAGAAGAGTAGACGGAACTCTCTTGAAGAAGCGGTGAGATGCGGTGAGTGGAGCATCGATCAAGTCAACTCAACAAAAGCCAAGTCTCAAGTTGAAGTGACCAGAAGAGTCATCCATGATTGGAAGGCGACTCTAAGTCACCTGGGAAAGCAAGGAAATGCGGTCAAGTCGAGATAATCGTAAAAAGAACCGTTGCCGCGAAATCAAGAGATTTACTTAAACAAGTAATATCTCCATACCACCTTTCTTGGAGTGCTCGATGCGGAAGCGTGCAAAAGGAATGAACCAATGGGAAGCACTACACCGTGTCGAACTCAAAAGGTGAAAGAACAATTCATACGAGGAAACGGCAATTCCAAGAATCGCAAGCCAACGATCGCAAAGTGACTTTCAAAAATAAGCCTATCTCTTCAACGGGCAAATTTTTGAAAGTTCACTATAAAAGGCCGAGGAGATTGTTTGAGATATAGGATGACACACACGCGAGATATACAAGCACATCGAAAAAAAGCGAAACATTCTCAATCCTCAAGCCTACATTACGAAGTACATCAATCCAACACTCACCCGTGAAGGAAAGAGAACTTCTATCGATTGAAGAGGAAACTTTTGAAAACAAGGGGTCTACATTCCGGAAGGATTGTAGAAAGGTTCAAGGTTGAACCAAGTCTTAAGCTTTTGGAGGGCTTCGTGATCAAATCCAAAGAGCTTGAGCAAGTGAGTTTGTAGTAACAAAGGCGCAAATTTGCCTGTGAAGAAGTTGAGTCGTCGAGAAGCCACTGAGTGATCAAGGCGTCTCTCCGGATGAGTCCCTAAGGATCAAGTCGGTTGTTGTGATCAAGACTTGTATCCGGGTATCGTTACCACTTTGTAAACCGATCATTACTTAGTGGATTCCTCCCAGGAGTTGGAGAAGAGAGGAGTAGAAGAATTACCCCATCTTCGAACCTCTATAAAAACTTTATCTTTGTGTCATTTACATTTCAAAGATTTAAATTCACGCACTTTTAATCGCTTATATCTCACGATAAATTTGCTATCCATTTGATAATTTATAAGTACTAAATCAAGCTCTAAAATCTTGCTTAATCAAACTTAAGGGTGTTAAGTCTTCCGCTGAAAATAAAACCACAAAGTCAAATTATAGCCAACAATCGAGTTACTCCATCAACGGCTCAAACAGTCTATTGAGAGATTAACTCTCTTGAGTGACTAATTCGATCCGTCAAGGACACAAATGTGTAGAATCAACTATGTAGATTTAAAAGACTAAATCGAAAATTTGGTAAGGTTTATTCAACCCCCTTCTAAACCTTACACTTACACCCCTTGGGACCTACGGATGAAGAAGAAACGAAGATGAGAAGAGCGGATGAGGACATAAGGAGAGTCAAGATGAAGGGAGGAAAAAGGAAACAACCAAGGCGTTGGAGATGGTCGCAACCATTTTATGTATTTTACTTTATTGTAAATACACAACTGTAAGTATTCTCGCATGTTAGGCATTAAGCTCCGATACCTTCTTTGTAATTTTGCTCGATTCCGCTTGTAACTTAGCATTGATACATGTTGTAATGCGATTTTGTATAGGCTTTGATACATTTTGTAAACAAACTTTGTAAAGGACAAGAATGCTAAGATCAATAAAATTGATTATTCAAAGCATACATTCTTTGTTCTTGCCGCTTGTGTTTGTTGTTTATTTAAGTTTTGGCATCATCAAAACGGGGAACTTGTTAGGAATTTTTTTGTTACATTTTGATGATACCATGTAAAACTTAGAATAGGAAGTTGGCACCACATTTTCCTTGATTTCTATGTTGTAATAGATAGATGAAAGAGGTGAGTGAAGTCGGCTATGTCGAAGAATGCAAGAAGTCAACTACGGACAAGAGTGAAGACTACATTTTGTGTCACCAGAGTATGGCCAAGATGAAAGACAAGGACTCGACCAAGGAGAGCCGGAGGAACAATCTGTGTGAAGTATGAGGAAGTGTCGATCCAAGTCGATAAAAGAAGCCAAGTCTAACTTGGAATTGTGATTGAGTCATTCCCATATGTTTGGAGCAGACTCAAGTCAAGTGGTAAAGTAGCGATCAAGTCAAGACAATCGACATTGATCCGTTGGAAGGAAGTCGAGATATTACTCGATATAGTAATAAGTCCAATCGCTGTCTTAAAGTGTTTGGCCCAAACATGCAAAAGGAATAAACCAATGGGAAACACTGGAGCATGTGTCGGACCCGTAAAGGCAGCAGCCATTTAATACGAGGAAGAGTCAACATCACAAATGTTGCGGACCAATAAAAGACAAGCCAACGAACAAGAAGTATCATTTGAAAATAGCTTTATCTCTTCAATAGACAAATTTTCAAATGAGCACTATAAAAGGCCGAGGAAACATTTGAGAAAGGTAACCTAATAAGAGAAGCACGAATGAATCAAGCAATATTTAAGCAAGCATAACCTGCAATATTGTCAAAGCTTATCAAGAAAATTCTTCAAGCCTAAAACTTGAAGGAACTCGATCCAACATACGCCGTGAAGGAAAGATTACTTCAACCAGTTGAAGAGAAAATGTTTCAAGAACAAAAAGGGTATACTCTCCAAGTTTGAAGGAGCTATAGTGAGGTTCAAGGTCGAACCAAAACTTTCAAGTTTGTTGGAGGGTTGGTGATCAAATCCAAAGACTTGAAGGGAGTTTGAAGTAGAAAGGCAAATGTCTTGTGAAGAAGGTGAGTCGCGGAGAAGCCAATGTATGATCAAGGCTGTCTCTAAATCAAGAAGCGCTGTAATCTGATCATGTTACTTAGTGGATTCCTCCAGGAGTTGGAGAAGAGTGGATTAGAGGAATTACCCCATCCTCGAACTACTATAAATTTGCTTGTGTCATTTACTTTCAAGATTTACTTTCTAGCTTATATTTTTATATCGATGATAAGTTGTATTTCTATCCAACTGATAATAACAAGTCTAAAACAAGTGTTAAAAATGTGCTTAAAATTTAACAAAGGGTGTTAAGTCTTCCGTTATTAAAAACCAAATCACCTAAAAGTGAAGTGTTAGCTTACGCAACTAAGTTATACTATCAACAACTCGAGTCAGTGCTGAGTGGGTAACTTTGTTTGAAGAAAGCCAACCTAGTTGTCCCCTAGGACCCAATGATTTGAGTCAACTCTGTTGAATATTTTAAAAAGACTAAAAAGTTAAAATTCGGTAAGGTTTATTCAATCTCCCTTCTAAACCTTACACCACACCCCTTGGACCTACAATCTTTGGTAAGAAGTACTCGGGGCTCATCACAATCTGATTTAGAAGAATGTTTCAATGTCTTCAAGACTTACGGAATGAAGTTGAACCCCGCAAAATGTACCTTCGGCGTACATGGTGGTAAATTCTTGGAATACACTCAAAGAGGAATTGAAGCCAACCCCGAGAAGATCAATGCAATTACGAACATGCCGATTACCGCCAATGCGAAAGACGTGCGAGAAGATGACCGGTTGTATGGTTGCTTTGAGACGCTTTATCTCCAAGTCAGTAGGAGGGCGACTAACTATTTTCTCAAGCTCGACGCTTGAAGATTCTTCTTCTTCTTTTGGTTTTCACTAGAGGAACTTCTGGTTCTACTTCCTCCGGTTCCTCGATAGTAAAGGCTGTGGCAACAATCCTCTTCTTCTTCATTCCTAGAGAAGGTACTAAGGATTCTTCTTCTCTGCAAGCTGCGGGCGGGGACACGGCGCAGGAGCGGGTGACTTGGCGCGGGGGCGGTGCGGTTGTTTTCTTTGCCGCATAGGCGGCGGTTTTTCTTTCAGTGCGGGGGCAACTTTCTTCTTGGGAGGGGAGACAACAATGTTTCCTCGGGTCACCGATTCCCCACAGGTATCCGCTCTCTTGGCATAAGCTCTCTTGAGCTCCCAAGAGATTCGATCGGAACATCTTCTTGTTGACATGGAACGCCGTTCCATGTCGGAGTGGAACTCCTTCACTTCCATTAGCCGCCAATAACAAGGCCATACCCCGAGGATCCTCTAAATGATCCATCTTCCTTGAAAGACTTATTTCCAACATTTTGGCGAGTTTCTTTGTATACAAACTCAGCCCGTTTACCTTCTTCTCTCCATGATCGCGGCCATCACTATCGGCTTAGTTTTGGACAACCGATTAAAGCTTCCAAATTTGATGTCTACACACTTGGCAACAATATCCGGCAAACTTGTGGTAATCTTCCTTGAAAGAACTTCTTGTCGGCTATGTAAACAACATTCGCAAAGACAATCGAGGTTTGGCCACTTCTTCCATGCACAGACCAAGTTTACATTGGCCTCCAATATCTCCGGGACTCCTTTCGACGGCAAAAAAATGCTCGTCGTGAACTTCAAACATTCACGTAGAATCGGGCAACCTCATCCACATACGTCATCTCAAACTCCATCGTGAGAAAGGGTTTGATCTAGATTTCTCTACTTTCTCGGCTATCTTCTTCACAAGGGTTTCATCGGACCCCTTTTGATCATCCCTTCAAAATCCACGTAGAACCGTGTGGATTTGCTTTCCCAACTTAAGCGAAATCGTAGGTGGTTGCCATTTCGATGATTTTTACCGAGCGATTTTTGAGAAACTTGCTTTGAAGATTGATAGGGTTTCAAGAGAAAAATACGATCTTTGCTTTTGGAGAGATGAACAGTTTGGTGTAGTGTGAGAGAGAAAACGGGCCGAAATGGTATATGTATGGGTTATGAAAGGACTTGCATACGGTTTTTGAAATTTGATCGGGATCAACGACTCGCAGTTAGCACGCCGATTAGCATTTAATTTCTCGCATTTAATACGGCAGCATTTATATTCAATCATAGGCTTGGTAAATGCGACTTTTGATCAGATCTCTGTCATTATTGCGCGATGTCATCCTTAAAAACATTCCCGCTTATTAAAAACGATTGCGTTTTTGTCACTTAGCTCATAAATAACTCACTTACTCCTTAGCCGATTCAACTCTTCTTTCTTTTCACATAGGTACTCAACCTGTCGACTAACTTGATGCGGTGATTTTCCGATCGACCGATTTACTTGGCTAATTCAAGACCTCAACTTTATTTTCATCTTTTCTCGTTCCAACTCTTCTCCTTGAGTCTTCTGAGTGTCAATTCAGCTCAATTAACCCTAGCTCATGCTTAAGCTCTTCAAATCTTGATTCACATAATGGCTTTGTAAATATGTCGACTAACTGTTTATCGCCTTGAGATATATTCAAGGTGATGTCCTTCTTTTCAACATGATCTCTTATCAAATGATATCGACATCAATGTGATTTGTTCTTGAGTGCAACACAGGATTTTGAGTGATTGCAATAGCACTTGTGTTATCACACATAATTGGAATTTCTTTTTCTTCAACATCATAATCTCTCGGATGTTGTCTCATCCATAAGACTTGGGCACAAATAAATGCCCCGCAACTATATACTCTGCTTGATTGTGGATGTGGCTATTGAATTTTGCTTCTTGCTAAACCAGAAACCAATCTGTTTCAAGCATTTGACATGTACCGGAAGTACTCTTCCCCGTCAACTCTACATCCAAAGATAGTCGAGTCCCGAGTAACCAATAGGCTTGAATCCTCCTTCCTTTGGATACCACAAGTCGACTTCCCGGCATCCCTTCAAATATTTTAGGATTCTCTTGGGCCGATCATATGGCTTTCTTTTTGTGCAAATTGAAATCTTGCACATACACCTACAACAAAGGTGATGTCCGCCTCTTCTTTGTGAGATAGAAGCGGTGATCCAATAAGTGCTATGTATCTAGTTTGATCCACAAAGCTTGCCATCCGCATCCATATCCATCTTGAATGATGTATTCATTGGTATTTTCACGAAGATTTCTCTTCCATACCAAATTTCTTCATTAAATCTTTGGTATACTTTGTTTGACTTATGAAGGTTCCATCCTTCAAATTGTTTAACTTGAAGTCCTAGAAAGAATGTCGACTCTCCCATCATGCTCTTCTCAAATTTGCCTTGCATGAGGTTTGAGAATTTATCACACAGACTCTTTGTTTGTGGATCCAAAAATGATGTCATCCTCATATATTTGAACAAGCAAAGTATAGTCTCTCCATCTTGAATTACAAGAGTGTTCTATCCACTTTGCCTTTCGTGAATCCATTATCTCATCGAAAATTGAGACAATGTATCATACCATGCTCTAGGTGCCTGTTTCAATCCATATAGAGCTTTCTTGAGCTTGTACACCTTATCTCCAAGAGTCTTCTGCTCAAATCCTGGAGGTTGTTCAACATAGACTTCTTCTTCCAATAATCCATTCAAGAATGCACTTTTTACATCCATTTGGTATACAATGAAGTTCTTGTGTGCAGCATAGGCAAGAAACATCCTTATTGCTTCTAATCTTGCAACAGGGGCAAAGGTTTCATCAAAATCTATTCCTTCTTCTTGGCAATACCCTTTGGCTACCAGTCTTGCTTTGTTTCTTACCACAGAACCGTCTTCATTCATCTTGTTTCTGAACACCCATTTTGTGCCAATAACATTTTGATGGGTTGGTCTTTGAACCAATTCCCATACTTTGTTTCTTTCAAACTGAGACACATCTTTTGGCTCTATTTGAGAGATAAAACAAGTGAACGTTGCTTCTTGTTGAGCTCTTGATCTGGTTCTTACACCATCTCTTACATTTCCAATGACTAGCTCGGTGGATGGTCTCTTAGCCATCTCACATCAGGTTGGAGTAAGTTAGTTGGGTTCAGTCTTCTTGCAGCTGTGTTATCTTGAGCAACTCTCTCATCATCACTTAGTTGCAGATTGTCCAGCTGTCTTTGAGATTCAGCTATCTCATCTTCACCTTGATTAATTATTCCAGCTTCAGCTTCAACATAGGGACTCTTCTGCACAGTTGGTTGATTCAGCTTATCAGCTAACTCTTCAAGATCTTCTCCATTTACATTAGGTTCATCAAACACTACATGGATGGACTCTTCTGTGACCATAGTCCTTTTGTTCAGCACTCTATAGGCTTTGCTTTCAGCTGAGTATCCCAAGAAGATACCTTCATCAGCTTTGGCATCAAAAGCCTTTAGATTATCTTTCCCATTGTTGTGGATGAAGCATTTACATCCAAATATTTTAAAGTACCCAACATTTGGCTTTCTCCCTGTCCAAATTTCATAGGGAGTCTTTGTCAGTTGTCTATTTATCATGCATCTATTTTGAGTATAGCATGCGATATTGATGGCTTCACCCAAAATCTTTTGGGTAACCTGCTTCACTAACATGGTTCTTCTTTGCTTCCTTGAGAGTTCTATCCTTCTTTCTGCAACTCCATTCTGCTATGGAGTCCTTGCATGAGATAATTCGTGAGCAATACCATTTTCAACACAATCTTGAGTTATTATTCCATTAACAAACTCGGTTCCTTTATTAGATCTTATCTTTATAATGGTTTGACTTTTCTCATTTTGAACTCTTTTCATCGATTGAGGTAATTTACTGCAAGGTTTTCTTCTTTTTACACATGAAGATTGTCCATGTATATCTTGAATAATCATCCACCACTACTATAGTGTATTTCTTTCCACTTATGTTGGTGGCTCAAGCTGGACCAAATAGATCCATATGCAAAATGATGCAATATCCTTGTTGAAGATGGACTTGACTTTTCTTTGAATGATGATTTGATTTGCTTACCCATCGGCATGCATCACAAACACTTTCCTTCTTGTACACTTTGAGTGCAGGAAGTCCTTCTACAAGATTACTTCTTGCAAGCTTGTTAATTGTCTTGAAATTCAAAGTGACTCGGCTTTTTTGTGCCACAACCAACTTGATTGAGATGTACTCTTTGCTAGCGGACAAGTGCTTGGTGTAGATTGACGATCTACCACATACATGTTCTTTTATGCGGATCCTTGCAACACCACTTCATTTGATTGATATCTCGATTTGGCATACTCCCATATTGAATCAACATTGTAGCCCTTGTCATAGAGTTGGTGATGCTTAACAAATTGAAGTTGAGGCCTTCAACGTATGCAACATCTGTGATTTCTAATCCATTTCTCTGATGGATCCAGTGCCTCTAATTTCCTCTTGAGCTTCATTTCCTCCAAATATGACTTTTGCACCTCTAATCTTCTTGAATTTTGACAAGTATTTTTCTTGTTTCATGTCATAATATGCGAACAACCACTATCCATGTACCAGGTTCCTTGGCACTCAACTGTTCTTTGAACCCGCAATCAAGGAAATTAATTTTTAGGTAACCATACTTGCCTGGTCCTGAGGGGTTAGTGTTGTAAGATGATCCAACCAACCTATAGCCAAATGATGACTCTAAGGGGTTGCCATCTATCCGTGCCATAATCATAATTCACTTTGGCAAATTGCTTGGGGGCTTTAGGTTCATACAACTATCTCTTTTGTCTATATGCTTGTGTGTGTGTGTGTTTTTAGCAATTTTCTTCTTTGGGTAATTGTGATATCTCCGAGTCTAGTGCTTGGTGCATATGTGTCTTTGATAATAGCTTTGTTGCCTTTGGAATGACCTTTCTTTGAGTTCTGGCCTTTGCCATTTAGGCTTGTATTCCATAGTCTTTCTTTGATATTTCACAATGTTCCAATCGGCTTGACTTGGGTAGTTTCTACCATTCCCGTCATATTTGTTCCTTTTATAGAACTTTTGGGGCTTTTGGTAGCTCTTTTCTTCTTTCTGAGTACTTCCTGTTTGGAGTTTCTTTGAGGAACTCTGTTGGATTTCTTCTCTGCTATCTTCTCAAAGATACTCAATCGGGTCATTTTTTCCTTTTCTTTTTATATCCAAGGCCGGTTTGTTTATGATTGTGCTTTGGAATAGGCCGTGTGTGCAACATTTGGTGTCTGTGTTTTTGAGATGCTTCATTACTTGAAGATCCCTTTTCCAAGATCACTCTTGGAGTTTGACTATGCACAAAGGAATTAAATCATATACTGTCTTCTCTCCACATTCTTTTTGGCTCATGATAAGATCATCCAATGATTTAGATGCCTTTGTGAATGAAGCAATCACATTTTTGAGACCATTTTCTCTTTTTACTATAGCGACTATCTCGATGTTAATTTAGCATTTTCGGCCTTGACTTTTTGTTCTCATCGGCTATGTAACTTAAAGTACTCGAGTTCCTTAGTCACTTTGTGAGTTTTGGCTCTTGGTGGATGTTTTCCTCATTTAATAGTGAGTGTTAGGATTTAATGTGCTCAAAGTCTTTCATCATTTTGCACTAATGAATCGAAAAGATCGAGTGGGTGATGAAGTGTGTGTGTCACGATCACTATCACTAGAATCAATGAGATGAGTTAGAATGTACCTCATCTTCTTGGTCGAGTTGATCTTGTTCCTTAGCCATTAGACATATTAAGGCTTTTTCTTCCGTCACTTGAGTAGTCGGCTTCACTACTCTCTGAGTCTCTTCTTCTTTTGACTTGGTTGTATCGGCGATCTCAACAAGCTAACATTGCTATTTTCTTTTCTTGCATTCTTTCTCTCAAGACTTTTCTTTCTTCTTCATTCTCTGTATTTATTGATTACCAGGATATTGTGATCCAATGGCAAAGTGTCACGGTTGTCTACAATTCCAACACAAGTTTTCAACTTTTTGATCGGCTCTCTCATTTCTTGGGTTGTCGACTCTTTGATATTCGACCTTTTGATACTCGGCTCTCTTTGGTGGCCTATCTTCCCTTGACTTGGAGGGGAGCTAAATGTCTTCGGAGGATTCACCTTTGTTTCTTTTGTAGTTCTTGTTGAAGAACTTGTTGAATCTTTTAACCATCAAGGCAATCTTTTCTGGTCAATGACTTCTTTGGTCTTAGCTCTCTTCCCTTCCTTGACAATGAGTGCAAATGTTTTGGGCACAACTATCTCCTCTTGATCTTTTCTTCTCAAAACTCATAGGCTTTGAGGTGCGAGAATAGTTCATGATTGGATGTTTTTGATAGGTCCATCGAGTGCCTTAGAGCCATGGTCTTCATTTCCCACTCGGTGGGAGGCTCGCTCGATATCTTCATACACATCTCCTTCTGTGTGTATTCTTTCCAAAGTCTTTGAGAGCTCATTTGTAATTTGTGAATCTAGCATCCACCGTGGTCCATTGTTTCACCTGTAAGCATTTTAAAGTTTTCAAATTTTTGAACAACAACAGATAATTTGTTTTCCTTAATTTGCTCGGATCCTTCACAAATTAAGGTTAATTTATCCCAGATTTCTTTGGTTTTGTTTTGCAAGATTTGACTTTGTTGAACATGTCTTTGTCCAAAGTCTTGTAAAGTATATCCTTGCCCACATTGTCAAGGTTGTATCTTTTTCTGTCATCATTTGTCCACTCGCTCTTGGCTTTTCAACCATAGTTGGTCTAGGAGGAGCGACCTCCTCTTCTCGGCAGCAGCTCTCTCTCTTACATCTGTGCTCACCTTTATTATTTGCGGTGGCCCATCCTCTATCACTATCCACATTTCATCATGTAAAGGCGATAGATGAGCACGCATACGTATTTTCGATCATCCATTCTTCAATGGTGAACATAGGAATGCGTGTCAAATTTGCTTCCATGATAATAACTTTGTTGTTTTAAAAAAATGGCTTTTGAAAGAACAAGTGTTAAAAACTTCTTTGAAAACTTGGAGATCTAGTTCAGTAACCAGTGCGGAAGGCTCAATGAACCAACCGCTCTGATACCACTTGTAGGTCCCAAGGGGTGTGAGTAAGGTTTAGAAGGGGTTGAATAAACATCACCAACTTTTCGATTTAGTCCTTTTTAAATTAGTTCGAGTTAATATCACGGCTATGTCCTTGATGGACAGACTAAGTTAGTTAACCGAGTTAGCCAATCAACGACTCAAGCGAGATGTTGATAGAATAACTCGGCTATTTAGTCTAATACTTAACTCATTGTGATGAGATTTTCATTGGAAGACTTAACACCCTTGAATTTGGTTTAAATGTGTTTTAATACTTGGTTTTAGCTCTTTGTTAAATATCAATTGGATAGAAAATTATCAAACAGATATTAAATAATATGCGATAAGTAAATCTTTGAAATGTAAATGACACAATAAATTTTATAGAGGTTCGAAGATGGGGTAATTCTTCTAATCCTCTCTTCTCCAACTCCTAGAGGAATCCACTAAGTATTGATCGGAGTACAAAGTGGTTATCGGTCAAAATGCAAGTCTTGATCACCACAGGTGACTTGATCCTTTGGGACTCGGTCTGGAGATGCCTTGGTCACACGTTGGCTTCTCGTCCGACTCAACTTCTTCACCGGGCGGGTTTTGCTTGCTACTATAGCTCACTTGCTCAAGCTTCTTGGATTTGATCACGAAGCCCTCCAATAACTTGAGACTGGTTCGACCTTGAACCTTTCTCTGATCCTCCTTGGAATGTGGACCCCTTTTGATTCTTCAAAAGTTTCCTCTTCAACAGTTTGAAGTTGTCTTTCCTTCATGACTTGGTGTTGGATTGATTTTCTTGAAGTTTAGGCTTGAGGATTAGCTTGAGTAACTTGAGAATATTTTTGTAGGTTACGACTTGAATAATAGCTTGAGTGTTCGTGGTTACGGTAAACTTCTCTCAAATTGATTCATCGACCTTTTATAGTGCTCTTTTGAAAATTTGCCCGTTGAAGAGATAGGCTAATTTTCAAAAGACACTTGTGGTCGCCAGCTTATCTTGTTGCGATCCTTGATCTTGACATTTCCTCGTATTAAATGAACATTGACTTTTCGGTCGACACAAGGTGCGATGTGCTTCCCATTGGTTTATTCTTTTGCACGCATCTGGGACTGAGCACTTTAAGACATGGCGGCATGGAAGTATTACTTGTTTAGGTAATGTTCTTGACTTTTGTGCAACGGATTCTTTTCGATTGTCTTGACTTGATCGCCTTTCCTTAACTTCCCCGGCGACTTGAGTCGGCTCCCAATCATTGGATGACTCATCATCACTTCAACTTGAGACTTGGCTATCTTGAGTTGACTTGACTTATTCAAACAAACAGTATCATCATTTGCTACTCCTTCATCGAGTTCTTGTCTTCTTTTCCTTGCTATACTCAAACGCTTCTGCAAGAGTCTTCATCCCGATCTTGATTGACTTCTTGTATGTCCGGCGTAGCGACTTGACTCAAACTAGTACAACCCTATCTATTTCAATACAAATTACAAAGAAAATGGGGTGCCAACTTTCTAGTCTAAGTTTTACATGGTATTCATCTAAATCTAAACAATAAATTTTCCCTACAAGCCCGTAAAGCATCATCAAGCTTTTGTGCCCAATCCTTTCGATTAAAACTCACAGTTTTCTCAAGAATTTGTTTCACTTCACGATTGGAAATTTTGACTTGACCATTAGATTACGGATGGTAACCAAGCGCAATCTTATGATGCACACCAAATTTAGCGAGAAGGTTATTAAATAATTTATTGCAAAAATACGTACCTTCATCACTTATAATAGCTCGAGGAGTACCAAACCGGGTGAAAATATGCTTGTGCAAGAATTTTAGTACTACCTTAGCATCATTCGTTGGTGTAGCAATCGCCTCTACCCACTTGGAGACGTAGTCAACCGCAAGCAAAATGTACAAATTTCCATGGGGCGCAGAAATGGCCCCATAAAGTCAATACCCCATACATCAAACAACTCCACCTCCATTATATTTGTCAAAGGAAGCTCATGACGCCGTGAAATATTACTAACCCTTTGCATCGAGTCTTCACAAAAGCATAACAATCCTTGAATAATGTTGGCCAATAAAAACCAGATTATAGTACTTTTGCAGCTGTTCGAGTTGGCCCGAAATGTCCCCGTAAGATGAGGAATGACAATCTTGAAGAATCTCTCCAATTTCTTCCTTAGGAACACAACGGCGAATGATAGAATCAGCGCATCTTTTGAACGATGAACGGATCATCCCACAAATAAGACTTAACATCATGTAGGAATTTGTTTTTTTGGTGTGAAGTCAAGTCCGGTGAAAGAACTCCTCCTTGAGGTAATTAACAAAATCTGCGTACCAAGGTAATGATGTCTCGGCATGCATAATATGTTCATCGAGGAAATGATTCTTTTATTGGGCTTTCAATCACCTCGTGAGGTTGCTCAAGAAGGAATAAATGGTCGGCAACCACATTTTCACTCCATTTTTATCCGAATCTCAATATCAAATTCTTACAAGAGCAAAATCTATCGAATTAACCGAGGTTTTGCATCCTTTTTGAGAAAAGATATCGGATTGCCGCATGATCCGTATAAACAATCACTTTTGTACCCACCAAGTAAGCTCGGAATTTGTCAAATGCAAAAACTACCGCCAAGATCTCTTTTACGTGGTGGTGTAGTTTTGTTGGGCATTGTCCATGTCATGCTCGCATAGTAAATTGCTTTAAAAATTTTGTCCCGCCTCGACCAAGAAGCGGCACCTTTGCATAATCACTTGCATCATACATAAGCTCAAATGGTTGGGTCCAATCCGGCAAGATCATAATAGGAGCTGAAACAAGTGCCTTTTTTATCTGTTCAAATGCACAGTAAACAAGACTCATCAAAGCAAAATATAGCATCTTTTTCAAGGAGATTACAAAGTGGTTTAATAATTTTTGAAAAATCTTTTACAAATCTCTGTAAAATCCTGCATGCCCTAAAAGCTTCTTATTCCTTCACATTTGAAGGTGGGGGTAGCTTTTCAATTGCCACAACTTTAGCCACAACTTCCAAACCCGTACAAGAATACGATGCCCAAGTACAATCCTTCTTTGACCATAAAGTGACATTTTTCCCAATTAAGTACAAGATTAGTTTCCTCACAACGTTTCAAAACAAGAGATAAGTTATGCAAACAATGGTCAAAAGAAGTACCAAAAGCAGAAAAATCGTCCATAAAAATTTCCATGATTTCCTCAACCATACCATGAAAAATCGCCATCATACACCTCACGAAAAGTAGCGGTGCATTACATAATCCAAATGGCATCTGCGAAATGCAAAAGTACCATATGGACATGTAAAAGTGGTCTTTTCTTGATCTTGAGGGCAATGGCGATTTGATTGTACCACTGAATAGCCATCAAGAAAACACTAGTATTCGCGTACCACCTTATGCCCGTCAACATTTGATCAATAAAGGGAGGGGAAAATGATCTTTACGAGTAGCTTTATTCAATTTCACTGTAATCAATACATACTCGCCATCCTGTGGCGATTTGTGTAGAAATTAATTCATTGTTATCATTTTTACAATTGTCATACCTCCTTTTTTAGGAACAACCTATCTACGGACTCACCCATGAACTATCGAAATGGCATAAATGATACCTGCCTTTAGCCATTTTAAAACCTCATTTCTCACAACTTCTTTCATTGCGGGATTAAGTCGTCTTTGGTGCTCAATAGATGGTTTATAAGACTCTTCCATTAAAATTTTATGCATTACAATGGAAGGACTTATACCTTTCAAATCGAAATATACCAACCCAAAGCCGACTTATGCTTACGAAGCGCGCGCAACAACTTATCCAATTCGGGTGAAGATAATGAAGCAAAACAATTACCGGGTAAGTTTTATATTTTCCCAAAAATGCATATTGAAGATGTTACGGAAGTTCCTTTAGTTCAAAAGTACATTTGGAATATTTTCAATATTGGCATTTTCTAATTCTTCCTTTTGTCTTTCTTTTACAATTTCTTTAGCCTCAAGGAAAGAATAAACTCAAGCAAATCAATGTCATCACTAACTTCATCATCACATTTCATTATTGAATTAATCCAACAATGTTCTAACGGATCTTTTAAATATTGTTTTATAACCTCCGTTTGAGCACATTGTTCGATCATATCAATAAAATGACATGTTTGAGGTTCTTCTTGAAATTTCATTGCTTTATAAATATTAAACAATACCTCATCATCATTTACAGTAATGTTAACTCTCCTCGTTGCCGCGTCAATTAGAGCCCGTCCGTTACTAGAAAAGGTCTTCCAAGAATCAAGGGCATTTCATGATCTTCCTCCATATCCAACACCACAAAGTCTGGGGAATATGAATTTATCCACTTTGATCAACACATCTTCAATCACTCATCTTGGGTAGGTGAGTGATCTATCGGCTAATTGCAATGTGATGGTGGACGGCGTTATCTCTCGAAGGCCAAGTTTCTGAAAGCAGATAACGACATAAGATTAATGCTTGCACCCAAATCACAAAAGAGCCTTATTAAAATAAGAATCACCAATAGTGCAAGGGATAGTGAAACTCCCCGGATCTCTTAATTTTTGTGGTAGTTTTCTTTGCAAGATGGCGCTACACTTTTCTCGTGAGATTGACCGTCTCGTATGCCTCCAACCTTCTCTTTCTCGACATCAGATCCTTCATAAATTTTGCATAATCGGCATTTGCTCAAGTGCATCGGCAAAAGGAATGTTGATGTGAATTTTCTTGAATATTTCCAAGAACTTGGAAAATTGAGCGTCAACTTTTTCTTCGAAACCTCTGTGGAAAAGGAAGAGAATTTGGTAATACATTATCGAGAATTGGAAATTGGTTTTACCTCATTTTTCGCACTTGAGAGTCATCTCAAATCTATGGGGACACAAGTGGGTCAAATGGCCACGGCTATTAATTCACAACAAAAAAGTTGATCGTTTAGAGTAACACCGAAGTGAACCCACGTGAGCATTGCAAGGCCATTAAGTTGAGAAGTGGAACTGAATATGATGAACCAAAGATGCCTACTCATGCCACCAATGAACCACAAGCAAGCTCAAAACACTCCACATTCATCCTTGCTCGTGTTTCTACAAGGAATGAACTAAGCAATTCTTCCAAAGACTGCTTTTGCTCTCCCACGTGTTTACTCGTACTTGCTTGATTTTGGAATCCGGAGGTGTTTGCAACACATTTCTCGTATTGCTATATCGAGAAATTTTCATGATTACTGAAGTCCCAGGATGATAGTCGTTGGCAATTGATTCCCTCTATTGTTGAAACCCTGATTGTTCACGTAATTGGCTTGCTCCGTATCGGGATTTACCACTTCTTGACTTACCTCCAAAACAACCTCTGTTTGTTGTTTTCCACCCAAATTTAGAGTGGCAATTTGCTTTGACAATGCGGAAATTTGAGAGGCTAATGCGGACATAGTATCAAGTTCAAGAACACCGGCAACTTTTCTTGGCGTAGATCTCTCAGAAGGCCATTGATAACTATTTGCAGCCATTTCTTCTAGTAAGAGCATGGCTTCACTTGGAGTTTTAGCCATCAATGTACCTCCCGCTGCAGCATCAATAATAGTCCTCGAATGCCCATTCATACCATTGTAGAAGTACTGCACTTTTTGCCAATCTGCGTACCCGTGTTGTGGACACCTCCTCAATAATTCCTTGAATCGCTCCCAAGCTTCGTAGAGTGGTTCAAAGTCGATTTGATGAAATTGAGTAATCTCACTCTTGATTGAAGTGTCTTGCTAGGTGGAAAGAATTTTGCCATGAATTTTTCAGTGAGATCATCCCAACTAGTGATACTTCCGGGTGGGAAGGTTTGAAGCCATTGTCTAGCTTTATCACGAAGTGAAAATGGAAATAACCTCAACCGAATAGCTTCATCTGGAACCCCATTCATTTTTATTGTGTCACATATCTCGAGAAAAACGGCCAAATGAGCGTTAGGGTCGTCCACAGCACTACCCCCAAACTGGTTTTGATGTACCATGTTGATCAAGGCGGTTTCAATTCAAAATTATTCACGTTGATTGGTTGGCGAACAATGCCTGAATAATTTTGGTTGGTGGTTGGTCGAAAATAGTCACGAATGGCTCTCTGCGGTGGTGCAATAATAGGTACACGTTCTTCCTCTTCACCATTTCACCCATTTTTATGAATTCAATTCTTCGTGCGGCTCTAATCTTTCAAAGTGTTCTTTCAATTTCGGATCAAATAAGATTAAATTAGCACTTTTATTTCTTTGCATCAACAAGAAAACACAATAATGGCAATAACCCAATTGTAACAAGAACCAATCTAAATTAAAGTAAAACCACTAAGTAATAATATTAGCGCAAATAAGATGAATTATTCCCCGACAACGGCGCCAAAAACTTGTTAGAGATTTTTCTAACCGCAAGTCTACGGTGTCAAGTTTTAATATAGTGAAAGTAAGGTTGTCGTATCCACAGGAAATAATTATCGAATTATTGCTAAGTACTATAATATAGTAGTCTAACTTTATTTAGAAATTCAATATTTGAGGGAGTTTATTATACTAAAATGACAAAAATAAATTAAGAATATGAATTCTAGAGTGTGATAAATCTAGTTATCCCTTATGTTATCAATATGGTTTATCAATCATCAATAACCAATTTATAAGTCAAGATTTCTACAATAATCATTTTCTCTCTCGAGTGCCAAATGATTTTAGGTCTCAATTGGGAAATCAATATCTCTATAAAAATCACCAATTGAAATCTCAATAAAAACTATGAATCTTGATAAATGACTTCAAAGGATTCACAAATATCTCAATTCTATGAAATCTAGGTTATGCTATTCCAAGGTCATGTATTCAATTATCTCTCTCAAGTGTCAAATCAAATACACCAAACACTCTAAATTATTGATCAAGTAATTTGGAAGCAATAGATCCAAATAGCACAAATAAATTGATAGATCCATATTGACAAACCACAATCTCAAAACATAAGTTCAAACAAGATTACATCATCCCTCTAGAATTATAGAGTTTAGCTCATGATTAAAGAAAATGAATCCATAAGAATACAACAATACATCTTACAAGATATGAAGAAAGCAACAAAATAAGAACAAGAGTTGAGGGATCTTCTCTATTTCTAGATGATAGAGCCTCCAATCTTCTTCTCCAAGCTCTTCCCAAGATGTACCAAGCCTTCTTCCTTGTCTTGTAGCTGTTTTCTTGTCTTCCCAAGGGTCCAAGATCCTAATTTCAAGCCCCAAGGCTTCTATTTATAGTCCCACAAAAGTCGAAAGAGGGTAGGTGAACATGGGAATTTACGCTTGGGCGGCTGCGGCCTACACTGGTGCTACGAGTTGCCGCCGGCGCTACGCGCCCCACACGTCTACGCACAATTTCCCGCCCGTGCTTGGCTGCGGCCCCCGCGTTGCGTTAAACTGCGGCGCCAACGATGCTCAGTAACTTTTAGCTTATTGAGGCTGCCGCCCTTAATCTATGCCAAAATGCGATTTTTGTTCTTCAAACGCGATTTCTTCCTTCCTCGTCCCGTTTTTCATCGTTTTCTTCATTCTTCGGCTACCAAATCTGTATTAACATTACATCGACAATTAATGACATAAATCGGACTCTAACGACTCTAAAACACCGAAAATAATAAAAGAATCCTAATCTAAAATACTCGATTAGTTGGTAAAATACCAACTCAACAATTATAACTTCGATATTGTGTTGAAAATAGTATTGCTCATGAGTTATCAGTTGCAAGAACTCCACAACGAGAATGGAGTAGGTGAAAGAAGGAACAAAACTCTCTAGGAAGCTACAAGCACAATGTTAGCTGAAGTGGATTGCCTAAGAGATTTTGGTGAAGCCATCAACACCGATTTCTACACTCGGAATAGGTGTATGGTTAACGAGAAAATTGTCCAAAACTCCATATGAAATTTGGACGGGGAGAAAGATTAATGTTGGATACTTTAAGACCTTTGGATGTAAGTGCTTCATCCACAACAATGGCAAGGACTACTTAAAATCTTTTGATGCTAAAGTTGATGAAGGTATATTTTCGGGATACTCATCGAGAGTAAAGTTTATAGAGTCTTGAACAAAAGAACTATGGTCATAGAAGAGTCTATCCATGTGGTTTTTGATGAACCTAATGTGAATGGAGAAGACATAGATGATTTAGGCGAGATGATAAATCGCCAACTATCTTTTGCGAAAGAGTCCCTATCTTTGAAGCATATGTAAGAGCACTCAACCCGATGAAAATGAGAGAGCTGAATCTCATAGGCAATTTGGAAGGTCTGCAACTGAATGATGATGAAAAAGTTGTTCAAGACAACTTAGGCTTGTGAGGCAGTGAATCAGCCCAGACTTGCTCCAACCGGATGTGAGATGGGCCGAGAGACCATCCACCTAAGCTAATTATTGGAAATGTTAGAGATGGAATAAGAACTAGATCGAGCCCAACATGAAGCCATGTTACTTGTTTCATTTCCCAAATAAAGCCCAAAGATGTGTCTCAGTATTGGATGACACTCATTAGATTCGGCTATGCGGGAAGAGTGAATCGGTTTGAAAGGAACAAAGTTTGGGAATTGGTTCAAAAGCCTACCCACCAAAATATTATTGGTACTAAGTGGGTATTTAGAAACAAGATGAATGAGGAAGGATCTGTTGTAAGAAACAAAGCAAGATTGGTAGCCAAAGGGTATTGCGAAGAGGAAGGTATAGATTTTTATGAAACCTTTGCTCATGTTGCTAGATTGTGAAGCAATAAGGTTGTTTATTGCTTATCTTGCTCACAAGAACTTCCTTGTGTATCAAATGGATGTGAAGAATGCATTTTTGAATGGACTTTTGGAAGAAGAAGTGTATGTTGAGCAACCTCTAGGTTTTGAGCAGAAAAACTATTGGAGATAAAGTCTACAAGCTCAAGAAAGCATTGTATAGATTGAAACAAGCACCAAAAGCACGGTATGACACATTGTCTCAATTTCAAATTGACAATGGATTCACCAAAAGCAAAGTTGATAGAACACTTTTGAGAATTCAAGATGGGGAGAGTATATTGATTGTTCAAATCAATGTAGATGACATCATATTTGGATCCACAAATAAAGAGTCAGTGACAAGTTTTCAAACCTTATGCGAGAAAGTTTGAAATGGGCATGATGGGAGATCCGGCTTTCTTACTAGGTCTTCAAGTCAAGCAATTAAAGGATGGAACCTTAATAAGTCAAACCAAATATCTGGAGATTTGATGAAAAAATTGGTATGGAAGCAAAGTCATCGTGAAGATCCCCATGAACACATCGATCGAAGATGGATATGGATGCGGATGGCGAATAACTGTTGATCAAACTAGATATAGAGCTCTCATTGGATCATTGCTCTATATGATATCAAGTAGGCGGACATCACCTTTGCTATAGGTGTATGTGCTTTGATTTCAATCACGCAAAAGAGAGTCATATGACTTGCAGAAAGAGAATCTAAGGTATTTGAAGGGATGCGAAGTTGGCTTATGGTATCCAAAGGATGGAGGATTCAAGCTAGTTGGTTACTCGGGGCTCGGTATCTTTGGATGTAGAGGACAAGAAGAGTACATCAAGTACTTGTGAAATGCTTGGAAATAGAATGGTTTCTTGGTTTAGCAATAAACAAAGCTCAATAGCTACATCCACATCCGCAACATAGTAGATAGGCTGCAGTAGCGTGGTGTGCCCAAGTTCTATGGATGAGGCAACAACGAGAGACTATGATAAAGAAGAAAAGGAGATTCCAATTATGTGTGATGACACAAGTGCTATTGCAATTACACAAAATCTAGTATTGCATTCAAGAACAAAGCATATTGATGTCGGATATAAATTTATAAGAGATCATGTTAAAAAGAAAGACATCACATTTGAATACATCTCAAGCGATAAGCGATTAGGTGACATATTCACTAAGCCATTATGTGAATCAAGATTTGAAGAGATTAAGAATGAGCTTGGTTTGATTGAGCTTTAGGGTTTAATTGTGAAAAACTTAAGTTGAACATTCAGATTTCGAAACTTAAGACCTAGGGATCTGAGAGCTTAATCGCTTTCTCCCTTACTAGGGTTTAATTGTAAAAACTTAAGTTGAACATTCGACTCAAAACTTAAGACACTGGGGATTAGAGCTTGACTCTCTGGACCAGGGTTTAATGGTGAAAAACATAAGTTGAATGCACAACTCGAAACTTAAGACACTGGGGATTGAGCTCAACCACTCTCCTTACCAGGGGTTTAATGGTGGAAAACTTAAGTTAAGCGTTCAACTCGAAACTTAAGACACAGGGGATTCGAGAGACTTGACTCTCCACGCCAGGGGTTTAATGTTAGTAACTTAAGTTGAATGCACGATTCGAAACTTAAGACACAGGGGGTATTGAGCTCAACCGCTCTCCTTACCAGGGTTTAATGGATGACAATTTGGACAAGATCAACAAAAGATGCATATTCCTTCTGATTTCAATAAAGTGCGCAAAAGAGGAAGTGTTACAAGCTCATAGGGTTTCATACTCCCATTCATAAATACATTCTTAGACATAAAACTTCTTAAGATAACAATCATTACAGGTATCTTACGACCCTCCGTATCTTCCAACTCATAAGCTCCTCTTCCTATCAGCCTTGCTACCTTATAAGGTCCTTCCCAGTTGCTCTCCAGTTTATCTCTTCAGCTTGATGCATCGACTATCGCAGACACCAAGTCTCTCACTTGAAAGTTCCATTTTCTAATTAGTCTTCAAAACTTAATACAGGGGATCTAGAGCTTGACTCTCCCCTTCATCTCTCTTGACTCCTCACACCAGACTCTTCACTTTCCTCCCCTTGAAAATCGCGTTACATTAACCAGGACCAAATCCCTTAGTCAACTAAATTCGCTAACTATATTCTTACAAGTGAATGTCATAATGTTTTCTTAGTGCTCTTTGCCAAAGGCTCTGCCTCCACCTATTCTTTGAAGTAGTTTCGCCCCTTTGCTTACCACTTATAGGCATTGATGCCAAGTAGATATGAATGTCTTTCTCCAATTCGCTATCTTTTAATGACAAACCTCTAACCCAAGCTACAAGTTATGTCGATAGGGTAGTATTTTTCATCAACAACGAGTGGCTATTTTGGACAAGTTTCCTTCACCTTGTACATGTTTTAGTTTAAAAACGACCAAATGTTTTGTCAACTCCTCCATTATCTGCATATACCTCTTCATTCTTTCTTCTATCTTCTCATAATCCCGTTAGTCCGGTAGGTAACCGACATTGAATCGAGAATAGGTTTCGAGGGGCTTAACCCTAGATTGACGGCCATACAAATCCTTTGCACCAAAGACCCTCGTATTTAGTTTCGTTGTTGGAGGCCCCGAACCCGCGGTCTCCTTTGGTTTGTCTAAGCTCTCCCATCTTTATAGCTCATTTGATCATCTGCCCGAGGCCTACGATCTATCCATTATTCATCCCAGTGAGTTGGTAAGAACCATTACTTTATGCGACAAGAAATATGGCACGAGCTTGATCTTTGCCACAACTAATGCTAGTCCTCCCTTCTCCATCTCTGAATATCTTAGCTCCGCTCTTTGTAGTAATTTTCTCGTATAATAAATTGGCATCTGCTTGCCTGCTCCTTCCTTAACCAAATTGAGCTCATTGGACCTCTTACATTTGTAATATATAGGTACAAGTTTTCCCTGCCTTTGGTTGGGTTAGCGGCGACTTTTGAGAATATCATACTTCACATAACAACCAAGTGTGAGTAAAACCGTTCGGCGATTTCGCCCGAGTTGCAAGGTTTAAGAATAGAAATTCAAGAGATTAAAGCTTCTCTTGGCAATACGATATCACTTTATTATAAACTAGTGTATATTTTAACGAGTTGATCAAAATGACTAGATATTCTTAGCTAGATCTTTTATTCATTCTATAATTATACACTATAAATATTGTTCAATATTCTTCTCTTCCATCGCCTGACTTTAGCATCGGTGCCGACGCGCGAAGAATCCTCCGATTTAGGCTTTGCGGTGCGGCGAGGAAGTGGAAGTTGGAGCATGATAGTCCGGCTCATCCGAGCAGATCAAGTGGCGCCGTGCAGTGGGAACAATTGAGTTCAAGGCGTGAGGGTGAATGAATCGAGTTTGCAAGGAGAAGAAGCATTAATTTCCTCGATGGGTGAAGTGGTGGAAGAGGTGCTATCAAGCTTTGCACTACCTACATTTGGTCCAATTGAATCACAAAATAATCATGGTCATGGAAAATCACTTTGGTTCTCATTGGTTAGAAATTCTTCTCTATGCATATTAGTTGAGCTTTTGTTCATAAGTTTGATGATAGAAAGGTAATGATCTTAATTTTCCCGTGAATAAGGTCTATAATTTGAAAAATCACTTACGTAATCCGATTAAATAATCCTTGCTACTCTTAGGTTTGACATTAGAAGCCTAAATTTAGGATCGAAAAATGGAATAATGTACATATATAGTGCATATTTTGTCTTTGGAGATTACGCCGTGTCTCCCAAATTGAGAAGAAGCTGTTTGACAATATCGAGTTCCTTTAGGTCCATATAACCTGGTATATAAACCTTCAAATCTTCATCTTAACAAACATATAGTTGTTTTATGGTTAATTCACATTCATGGTGAGGTCAAGTCACAAAATCAGTCATTCTCGGCGTTGAGTAATGTATGTGTTGTTAGTCGCGCAATCCATCGTTGAGCGGTTAGCTAGGGAAGGCGGAAACCTTTAGCAATCGAATAAGGTAATTATAAATGCATCACTAGTTTACGATTCGCATTATTAATGTTTTTCCTCTTTGTTTCTTTAAGTTTATGAGTAGAGCACATTAATCTGCTAGACTGAGCTAGTGTTAAAACGTTAAGCTTGCGGGGTAGTACGAATCCTATTTCTTATTCTAAAGGGAGTTTGGGATGTAGGCGCAAGGGGGATATGAGTCTCTTTCTTATGGCTATTTTTGTGGTTCGAAATGCATATTATGCGGTACCTACTTTATTTATGAGCTAAATTTGATAAATGTGATGTTACATCATACCATATCTCCTCATTTGTAGGAAGACTTTACGTAAATATATTTATGATATCTCTGGTTATTCAATTTCCATGTCTTTGTAATACTTGGAGCTAGGAACTTTTAATGGTGATTTCTAATATATGTAGTATTCCTCTTTAGGAGAATTAGATTATATTAAGCTTGTTTTTGGCGTAAAGAATGAATAAAAGATCTAGTTAAGAATATCTAGTCATCTGGGTCGACTCGTTAAGAACATACTAGTTTATAATAGAGTGATCTTTATATTGCCAAAAGAAGCTTTAATCTCTTGAATTTCTATACTTAAACTTTGAAACTCGGGCGGTGCCAAACGATTTTACTCACACTTGGTTGTTTTGTAAGGTATGATATTTTATAGAGCTGGTATCAAGATTGATTAAAGCGTCTTTGGGAGTGAATCTCTAAGCTCTGTCTCTTATGCATTTCTCGGGGAATTAATTATATGACTCATGCTAGTTGTGTTTTAATGTAAAGATTTTTTTATCTTGACTATGAAGAAAGAACAGTCATTGTCCATCTTCAAAAAATGACTTAGACGAGGTAAAGAAAATGTCGAGGAACATTCCTAATCTTGCCTAACATCAAGCCATTAGAGAAGGAACTGCGAAGTTAGGTAACGAGGATATGTTGTGGAAGGCCAACAAAATCGGCGATTAGATGAGTGCGAAGGTCTTTAATGAATTAAAAGCATTTTTGTCGAAGCTGCCTTTCTTGACCAAACCAGGGCAAAGGAAAGCTTGTACCTATATATTTCATGGCGGCGAGGTCGCGGCGAGCTTGATCACTGGTTAAGTAAGGAGCGGGGCATGCATATGTCAATTTATTATGCGAGCAAATTCTGTAAGGAGCGGAGCTAAGATATTTCGAGGTAGAGAAGGGAGGATTAGAATTAGCGATGGCAAATACGAGCGGAGGCTTGACAAGATGATCAAATGGGTTGTAAAGAGGAAGAACTTAAGATGGAATATCGCACGAGAACAACAACAAAAAACACAGGCTTTAGCAGATTTACGGCAAGTGATGATGAAACCAAAGGATGAATTGGGAGTGTGGCTCTTTACGTATAGATGGTTACGCCGCATCGTCAAGGTTTAGGGCGAAATAGTATGGACTAAATCTCGTGAGGAAGTTTTTGGGTTTGCGGTAAAAGTTGACTTCGGGGCTTTCAACAAAAGGCCAGTATGAGATTAGCGAGGAAGATAAGGGAAGAAAGAGTGAATATGTACGTGCGGATAGTGGAGGAGTTGATAGAATAAATCGTTGGGTTTAAACTAAAACAGAATCTTTGGGTGAAGAAAATACCAAGCGGACCGTTTGTCCAAAATAGCTAGCTCGGCTGCGATTGCGGCACTAGGAAAATGACTATCCTGGCGGGCATTAGTCGCGACTTGAGGATAGAGGTTCATCATTAGAAGATAGCGCGATTAGAGGAAGATACTCATAACTACTTGGTATCAAGACAAAGAAAGTCTTGGCTGATGGCGACAAACTACTTGACAAGTGGGTGGAGGCGGAGCCTTTGGCAAAAGAGCGGAAGAAAACATTATGAAATTCATTTGGAAGAATATAGTTAGCGAGGTTTGGTGGACCAATAGACTTGGTCCCCGGATAACGATAGTGCAATTTCGGGGAAAGAAAGTGAGGAGATGAAGAGGAGATGAAGGCGAGAGGCGAAGCTCTGGATTCCCCAGTCTTAAATTCGAGAAAATGGAAACCCGCAGGCGTGATGAAATCACTGTGATAAGCGGTCAAAAACAGAACTTTCAAGTGGGAGACTTGATGGTTTGACAGAGAGTACTAAAGAAAAAGATAACATGGAGAGCAACTGGGAAGTACCTTATAAGGTAGCAAGGGTGATAAGAGGAGGAGCTTATGAGTTGGAAGATATGGAGGGTCTTAAGAGGCTGAGGCCCTAGAATGGTTGTTATCTTAAGAAGTTTTATGCCTAAGAATGTATTTATGAATGGGAGTACGAAGGCCTATGAGCTTTAACGCTTTCTTTTTGCACACTTTATTGAAATCAAAGGAAGACACGCCTTTTGTTAATCTTGTCCAAATTATCATCCATTAAACCCTGGCGTGGAGAGTGAGGTCTCTCGATCTCCCGTGTCTTAAGTTTCGAGTGAACGCTCAACTTAAGTTTCTCACCATTAAACCACTGGCGTGGAGAATCAAGTCTCTGAATCCCCAGTCTTAAGTTTCGAGTGAACATTCAACTTAAGTTTTTACAACCATTAAACCCTGGTAAGGAAAGTAGTTGAGCTCGAATCACCCCGGTCTTAAGTTTGAATTGTGAATTCAACTTAAGTTACTACCATTAAACCCTAGCATGGAAAGGTGAAGTCTCCGAATCCCCCAGTCTTAAGTTTCGAAATGAACGTTCAACTTAAGTTTTTATGACCATTAAACCCTGGTAAGGAGAGCGGTTGAGCTCTGAATCCCCCAGAGATCTTAAGTTTGAATTGTGCATTCAACTTAAGTTACTACCATTAAACCCTGGTAATGGAGAGTGGTTGAGCTCAATCCCCTATGTCTTAAGTTTAGGCGAGCGTTCAACTTAAGTTTTTACGACCATTAAACCCTGGTAAGGGGAGTGGTTGAGCTCGAATCCCCAGGTCTTAAGTTTGAATTGTGCATTCAACTTAAGTTATTACCATTAAACCTTGGAGTGGAGAGTCAAGTCTCTGAATCCCCACGTCTTAAGTTTCGAAATGAACGTTCAACTAAAGTTTTTTACGACCATTAACCCTTGGTAAGGAGAGCGGTTGAGCTCGAATCCCCAAAGGTCTTAAGTTTGGTTGTGCATTCGGCTTAAGTTACTACCATTAAACCCTGGCGTGGAGAGGTGAAGCTCAATCCCCAGTCTTAAGTTTTGAAGCGGAGAACATTCAACTTAAGTTTTTACCACCATTAAACTCTAGTAAGGGAAGCGTTTAGGCTCAATCCCACCAGGTCTTAAGTTTCAAATTGTTCATTCAACTTAAGTTACTACCATTAAAACCTGGCACGGAGAGTTGAAGTCTCTGAATCCCCCGTCTTAAGTTTCAAGCCGAATGTTCAAATTAAGTTTTTATGACCATTAAACCTTGGTAAGGGAGAGTGGTTGAGCTGCGAATCACGCCCCGGGTCTTAAGTTTGGTTGTGCATTCAACTTAAGTTACTACCATTAAACCCCGGCGTGGAGAGTCAAGTCTCCGAATCCCCAGTCTTAAGTTTTGAGCCGAGCGTTCAACTTAAATGTTTTACGACCATTAAACCCTGGCATGGAGAGTGAGGTCTCGAATCCCCAGTCTTAAGTTTCAAGTTGAACGCTCAACTTAAGTTTCTCACCTTTATACCACTGGCGTGGAGAGGTGAAGCTCAATCCCAGTCTTAAGTTTCGAGTTGAACGTTCAACTTAAGTTTTTACCACCATTAAACCCCTGGTAAGGGAGAGCGGTTGAGCTCGAATCCCGCCAGTCTTAAGTTTTGTGCATTCAACTTAAGTTACTACCATTAAACCCTGGCGTGGAGAGTCAAGCTCTCGAATCCCCAGTCTTAAGTTTCGAGCTGAGCGTTCAAAAGTTTTTACCACCATTAAACCCTGATAAGGAGAGCGATTGAGTGTGAATTCCCTCGGTCTTAAGATTCTTCTGAATGCTCAACTTAAGTTTTTCACCATTAAACCCGGCATGAGAACTAAAGCTCAATCCCCTGTGTCTTAAGCATCAAGATGAACATTCAACTTAAGTTATTTACGACCATTAAACCCTGTAAGGAAGAGCGGTTGAGCTCGAATCCCCGAGGTCTTAAGTTTTGAATTGTGCATTCAACTTAAGTTACTACCATTAAACCCTGGCGTGGAGAGTTGATGTCTCTGAATCCCCCAGTCTTAAGTTTCCGAGTGAACGTTCAACTTAAGTTTTTACGACCATTAAACCCTGGTAAGGGAGAGCGGTTGAGCTCTAAATCCCCTAGGTCTTAAGATTCGAATTGTGCATTCAACTTAAGTTACTACCATTAAACCCTGGCGTGCAGAGTCAAGCTCTGAATCCCCAGTCTTAAGTTTCAAGTGAACGTTCAACTTAAGTTTTTTTACGACCATTAAACCCTGGTAAGGAGAGCGGTTGAGCTCTAAATCCCATCAGTCTTAAGTTTGAATTGTGCATTCAACTTAAGTTACTACCATTAAATCCTGGCATGGAGAGCTAAAGCTCAATCCCCCAGTCTTAAGTTTCGAGTTGAGCGCTCAAAACGTTTTTACCACCATTAAACCCTGATAAGGAGAAGCGATTGAGCTCAATCCCGTGTCTTAAGTTTGAGTGAACGCTCAAAAATTTTTTTACCACTATTAAACCCCGATAAGGAGAGCGGTTGATCTCACGAATCCCCCAGTGTCTTTAGTTTTTTCACCATTAAATCGTGGCGTGGAGAGTTGAAGCTCTGAATCCCCTAGGTCTTAAGCATCAAAATGAACGTTCAACTTGCGATTTTTTTCAAAGAAAAATTCCCTGGAGTCTTTGAAGCTCCGAGTAAATCAGTCTGAGTTTTGAATAAGAGTATTCAACTTAGGTATTTTTGATGTTTAAAAAATTCCTGTGCGGAGAGTTGAAGCTCTAAGTAAGCCAGTCTAAGTTTTGAATAAGAGTATTCAACTTAGGTATTTTTGATGTTTAAAAATTCTGGTGTGGAGAGTGAAGCTCTAAGTAAGACAGTCCTAAGTTTTGAATAAGAGTATTCAACTTACATATTATTTATGTTTAAAAATTCTGGTGTGGAGAGTCAAGCTCTAATTAAGACAGTCCTAAGTTTTGAATAAGAGTATTCAACTTAGGTATTTTTTGATGTTTAATAAAAATTCTGGTGTGAATCCAGTCTAATGTTTTGAATAAGAGTATTCAACTTAGGTATTTTTGATGTTTAAAAAAATTCCTCGGATGAAGCCAGGTCCAAAGTTTTGAATAAGAGTATTCAACTTAGGTATTTTTTATGTTTAAAAAATTCCTGGTGTGGAGAGCTGAAGCTCTAAGTAAGCCATGTCCTAAGGTTTGAATAAGAGTATTAAACTTATGTAGTTTTTGATGTTTAAAAAATTCTGGTGTGGAGAGTCGAAGCTCTAAGTAAGCTAGTTTGGAACGAATGCATCATACATAAAAGATCATGGCAAAAATATCAAGAAAAATAAAATTAAACAAGGGCAAGATAGCTGTAGAGAGCAAGAATAAAATCCATAATATAAACTTCCCAAATGCAAAATGGGATAAGATGTAGCCCAAACCTAATTAAGCGGTTGTGCTACCATCTTTAAAACCCCGGCGTGGAGAGTCAAGTCTCTATGTCCCCCAAGTATAAAGTTTCGAATTATGCATTCAACTTAAGCTTCCATCTTTAAAGCCCTGGCGTGGAGAGTCAAGCTCAATCCCCAGTCTTAAGTTTTGAATTTAAAATTAAACTTATGTTGCTACCATTTATAAAACCCTGAAAGGGAAAGGCTGAGCTACGATTCCCAGGTCTTAAGTATAGAATTTGAAGTTTTAGCTAAAATACTCACCAAAACCTAAGGAGTCGGTGAGCTCCCACCGTAGTCATCCGGAGATCCTAATGAGCATGTGGAGCTGAATCGAGTAAGCGCGATGGGTTCTCACTCCACCGAGAGAGATTTGGAAATGTCCGACGATAGAGGGAGTGTAGTTGATCCGACCTCATGTTTGAGTAAGATACACCAAATTCCTTACTATTATCTTTAAAAGTTGGAGCACTAATAAAGAGGGCGGATCCGGGCGTGATGAGTCGCATGATCCTTAGTGAATTAAATAGCTGTGTTGATTAGATTTAAATCCATTTTATGGTATTATCTACCTCTAAGGTTTGACCTATCTTAGGTCCCAAGCCATGAATTTGAGATTTTGATTTCCATCATCAATTTCCAAAAACATAAAACACGTAAAGAAATGAACAATCAAAAAGGAAATCGAGCCCCTTATGAGAGGGCGGATACGATCGTTCATAATAGATTAAGAAATTTGCAAGAACTACTTAATGGGAATAGTGGAGGTACGAAAATACTAGAAAACAAAACTTGAAAAGTTATTTAAAATAAGAAGAGGCAAAATATGAAACAAAGAGGCGTAATCTGACAACATCAATTGCTTTGAGCTTCCCTAATTCGAAAATCATTGCTATAGCATGATCCACCTTTATTTTTATTACACGAGGCAACTTTGGTATTGGCGGCATGATGCTCGGCCTCTAACTTTTTTATGTCGGCCACAAGCTAATACATGTGTTTCCAATGCAATGTTAGAATTGTGGAGTTCTAGCTCGACGGGAGAGAGGCAAGACTGCTGGGTATCCGGCACGATAGAGCCTAGGTACCATATTTATAGATAGGAAAAAGTCTTTCCGAAAAAAAGAAGAAGGCGTTCTATCCTTATGAAGAAATGAGGATCAAATGTTAGGGAGAAAGAAGATGGATAATCCGGAAATTGAAATAACAAGCCATTATTTGCATAAAGTGTGAGGAGGCATGGGATCAAGAAAAGGCGAAATTTGGAAGGTTCTTGCACTAAGAGAAAGGGTCCAAATACGGGCCTACTTTATATGAAATGTATGTTTTCCTGTGGACATACTCTAAGGGGATTAGAGCTCAACTCTAATTACTTTTGGTCCTAGACTCAA
Organism: Rehmannia glutinosa; assembly: GCA_016081115.2. Classification (NCBI taxonomy): domain Eukaryota; kingdom Viridiplantae; phylum Streptophyta; class Magnoliopsida; order Lamiales; family Orobanchaceae; genus Rehmannia; species Rehmannia glutinosa. The sequence continues at coordinate 13,555,189 of CM071926.1, forward strand.
AAGTTGAAAGTCGAACATAGAAGAACTAACAAATCGTAACAAAAGAAATTTCTTGAATTCTGAGGAAGCTACGAGCCCATCCGCCACTTGCTGGCTCAAATTCGAGGACCTTACTAGTAGCTCGAGCCCGACTTCCACGAGGAAATTAAAACCAGCCCTACCATGTCTCATAATCAAGTCATATGAAGGATCGTCTCATAAGAACACAAGGTTAGCATGCAAGCATATCTAGTGTAGCATCACATGGATAAAGGTAGTATTTTAGATCTACTCTATCACGCGAGATCTATCAATCTCGTCTAGATAGAATAGGGAGATCAAGTTGATCCGCCCCATTTTGGCCAGTCAAGCTACTCTTACGATTGCTTATGTAGATCTATATCGAAGTGTCCTTTTATAAAAGGAGTTGAATCTTAGTAGTTAAGGAGGAAGATGAGAAAAAGATCAAGAGCGGGGAGATGGAATGATAGGGAACCGAAGCGGGATGTGCCATTATGGGCACGTCATACGAAGCGATGACATAATTCAAAATGATAACCACCACGAAATTACCATCCGAAGGCTCGAAACCGATTATAGGCCTTCTCTAGTTGTGATTTGCCATCTTAGTCCATATAGAGTAGGGAAGTAGTTGATCCGCCCAACTTAGGTAAAGACAGGCCTAATGTAGTAGACCTGCCCATGCGCGGATCTCTAAAAGAAGAGTGATGACTCGGGCAATCAAGCATGTCATATGAGGTCGGAGAGCTCTTCGATGGGTCTACACAATTAAGGAAACCTCATTCGAAAAGACACGCACCCTTATTTAATGACCGAGTATGACTGAAAGTGACATAAAGTCAAAGAGTAACTATGGAAAGAGAGGTGAACGGCGGTAATTATGGTGATGATATGACATAAAGGCGAATAGCAGTCAACCAAGGGAAGACATGACACGCCTTTAATGTGAAGTACAATGGATGATAAGACATAAAGGTGAATAAGCGTCTACTAAGAAAAACCGATACATGCATTAAATGTGAAGTACAACGGAGGATGAGACATAAAGGTGAATAGTCGGTCTACTAAGGAAGACATTTAATGTGAAAGACAATCTCGGCGTGATCATTAAATAAGCCTGAATTGAGCGAGAATAGGCGGACTGCCAAGAAGTAACTTTGTGTCGGGAAGACTGTCGAAAAAACAACGTGATGGGTAATGAGAAGTGACAACACCAACCAAAAGATGACATGTGGCGAGTTGTGGTGAAGATAAAATGCAAGAAAAAGTATAAAGGGGGTTCACTTTCTGTCTCAACTATCTAATAACTCAACATACACTTATCCATCCAATATTCTTGTTCGACATTGGCATCAGTGCTAATACCGGAAAATCCTCCGGCCAGGACGTGTGCAGTGCGGCGGAGGAGCGGAAGTTGGGTCCTTGAAAGTCCAAAGCTCATCCAGGACAAATCAAGTGGCACCGTCTGTGGGAAAAATTGAGTTCAAGGCATGAGGGTGAATGAATCGAGTTTACGAGGAGAAGAAGTATTAATTTCCTCCAAAGGTCAAGTGGTGGAAGAGGTGCTACCAAGCATTGCACTATCTCCACTCTAATCAATTGAATCGCAAAATAATCGGGGTGGAACATCATCGGTTCTCATTGGTTAGTAAAAATTCCTAGTGCGGAGAGTCAAGCTCTAAGTAAACCAAGTCCTAAGTTTTGAATAAGAGTATTCAACTTACATATTTTTTTATGTTTAAAAATTCCTTGTGTGGAGAGCCAAAGTTTTAAGTAAGCCAGGTCCTAAGTTTTGAATAAGAGTGTTCAACTGGGGTATTTTTTTATGTTTAAAAATTCCTGGTGTGGAGAGCCGAGCTCTAAGTAGGCCAGGTCCTAAGCTTTTAATAAGAGTATTCAAACACATGTTTTTTGATGTTTAAAACATTCTGGACTTGAGAGTGAAGCTCTAAGCAAGCCGATTCGAACGAATGCATCATACATAAAAGATCATGGCAAAATTATCAAGAAAAATAAAGTTAAACAAAGGCAAGATAGATGTAGAGATCGCGAATAAAAGCAATAATATAAACTTCCCCAAATAGTTCAAAATGGGATAAGATGTAGTCCAAACCTAATTAAGCGGTGTCTACCATCTTAAAAATCTGGCGTGGAGAGCTAAATTCCCTATTCCCCAGGTATAAAGTTTCGAATTTTGCATTCAACTTAAGTTTCCATCACTCTGGCGTGGATAGCTAAAGCTCTGAATCCCCCAGGACTTAAGTTTTGAATTTAAAAATTAAACTTAAGTTGCTACCATTTATAAAACCCCGAAAAGGGAAAGCTAAGCTACGATTCCCCAGGTCTTAAGTATAGAATTTGAAGTTTCGACTTAAATACTCACCAAAACCTAATGAGTCGGGCTGAGCTCCCACCTTAGGTCATCCGGAGTGAATTTATAATTCAACATTAGGTCTTGAAGATCTAATGAGCATGTGGAGTGAATCGAAATGCGTGATGGGTTCTCACTCCACCGAGAGAGATTTGAAAATGCTCGATAGAGGGGGGATGTAGTTGTTCCGACCTCATGTTTGAGTAAGACACACCAAATTCCTTACTATCATCTTTACAAATTGGAGCACTAATATAGAGGCGATCCTAGGCGTGATGAGTCGCATGATCCTTGGTGAAATAAAAATGACCCGTGTTGATTAGATTTAAATCCATTTTATGGTTTGATCTACCTCTAAGGTTTGACCTATCTTAGGTCCCAAGCCACGAATTTGAGATTTCGACTTCCGTCATCAATTTCCAAAAACATATCATACGAAAAGAAATGAACAATCAATAAAATCTGAGCCCTTTATGAGAGCGGATACGATGTTCATAATAGATTAAGCAATTTGCAAGAACTACTTAATATGGGAGTAGTGGAGCTAAGAAATACTAGAAAATAAAACCTCGAAAAGTTATTTGAGATAAGCGAGAAGCAAAATATGACACAAAGAGGCGAAATCGACAACATCAACAGACTTTGAGCTTCTCTTCTTCGAAAATCTTTGCTTTAGCATGATCCGCCTTCATTTTTTACACGAGGCAACTTTGATATTGGCGGCATGATGCTCACCTCTAACTTTTTTATGTCGGTCCCCGAAGCTAATACGGTGTGTTCCAATGCAATGTTAGAATTGTGGAGTTCTAGCTCGACGGGGAGAGGCAAGACATTCCGGGTATCTTGCACGATAGATCCCAGGTAACATATTTATAGATAAGAAGAAAGGTCTTTCCGAAAAAACAAGAAGATGTTCTATCCTTATGAAGAAATGAGGATCAAATGCTAGGGAGAAAGAAGATGGATAAACACTGAAATTGAAATAACAAACCATTATTTGCATAAAGTGTGAGGAGGCATGGAATCAAGAAAGTCAAAATTTGGAAGGTAACTACATAAGAGAAAGGGGCCAAATACGGGCCTACTTTATATGAAATGTTTGTTTTCCCTGTAGACATACTCTAAGGGGATTAGAGCTCATCTCTAATTACTTTTGGTCCTAGACTCAAAAGTTGAAAGTCGAACTTAGGTGAACTAACAAACCGTAACAAAAGAAGTTTCTTAGTTAAGAAGCTACGGAGGCCCATCCGCCACTTGTGGATCAAACCGAGGAAGTGGTTGTGAACACTATTCGAGGACCTTACTAGTAGCTCGAGCCCAACTTCCACGAGGAAATTAAAACCAGCCCTACCATTTCTCATAATCAAGTCCAGATGAAATATCATCTCATAAGAACACAAGGTTAGCATGGAAGCATACCTAGTGTAGCAAAGCACATGGATAAAGGTAGTACTTTAGATCTACTCTATCACGCAGATATATCAATCTCGTCTAAATAGAATAGGAGGATCAAGTTGATCCGGCATTTTGGCAAGTCAAGCATACTCTTTACGATTGTTTATGTAGATCTATATCGGAAGTGCCCTTTTATAAAATGAGGTGAATCTTACTTGATTAAGAAGGAAGATTAGAGAAAGATCAACTACCGGGAGATGGAATGATAGGGAACCGATGGGGCGTGCCATTATGGGCACGTCATACAAAGTGATGACATAATTCAAAATGATAACCGCCATGAAATTACATGGAGGAAGTCTCCGAACCAGATTATAGGCCTACTCTAGTGGACAAATTTTCAATCTTAGTCCACATAGAGTAGGGAGTAGTTGATCCGCCCAACTTAGGTAAAGACAGGCCTATTGTAGTAGACCCGCCCATGGGCGGATCTCTAAAAGAAGAGTAAAAACTTCGAGGCAATAAAGCCTGTCATATGGGAGTCGGAGAGCTCTTGAAGGGTCCTACGCAATTAAGGAGACCTTTTTCGAGAAAGACCGCACCCTCATTTAATGACCGATATGACTGGAAGTGACATAAATTCAAAGAGAAACTATGGAATAAGAGGTGAACGGTGGCAATTATGGGCGATGATATGACATAAAGGCTAATAGCAGTCTACCAAGGAAGACGACACGCATTAAATGTGAAGTACAACAGAGGATGAGACATAAAGGTGAATAGCCGGTCTACTAAGGAAGGCATTTAATGGAAAGACAATCTCCGACGCAATCATTAAAGAAGCCTGATTTGAGGTTATAGAGGGAGTCGAGAATAGCGGACTGCCAAGAGGTAAGTATCTGCAGGCGGACTGCCAAGAAGTAACTTTGTCGGGAAGACTGTGCGAAAACAAGCTGTGATGGGTAGTGAGAAGTGACAACACCGAAACCAACCAGAAGATGACACGTGGCGAGCGGTGTGGTTGAAGATAAAATGCAAAAGTATAAAAGGGGGTTCATTTTCTCTCTCAACTATCTAATAATTCAAAGATACACTTATACATCCAATATTCTTGTTCGACTTTGGCATCGGAGTGCTAATGCCGAAAACCCTCGAGCCTTGGCTTTCTTTGTGCGACACGGGAACAGTTGGATCCTTGATAGTCCACTCATCCCGAACAGATCAAGTGGCGCCGTGCAGGGAACAATTGAGTTGAAGACGTGAGGATGAATGAATCGACTTTACGAGGAGAAGAAGCATTAATTTCCTCCAAAGGCTGAAGTGGTGCAAGAGGTGCTATCAAGCTTTGCGCTACTCTAGTGGTCCAATTGAATCGCAAAATAATAAGGGTCGTGGAAAATCACCGGTTCTCATTGGTTAGAAATTCTTCTCTATGCATATTAGGTGAGCTTTTGTTCATAAATTTGATGATAGAAAGGTAATGATCTTAATTTTCCCGTGAATAAGGTCTATACTTTGAAAAATCACTTACGTAATCGATTAAAGAATTCTTATTGCTCTTAGGTTTGACATTAGAAGCCTACGATTAAGATCAAAAATGGAATAATGTACATATATAGTGCATGTTTTGTCTTTGGAATTACGCTGTGTCTCATCAAATTCGGAGAAGAGTCATTTGACAACATCAATTCCCTTAGGTCCATATAATATAAACCTTCAAATCTTCATCTTCACATCATAATATAGTTGTTATATTGTTAAATTCACATGCATGGTGAGGTCAAGTCGCAAAATCGATCTATCGGTGTTAAGTAATGTATATGTTGTTAGTCACGCAATCCATCGTTGAGCGGTTAGTTAGGGGAATAGGGAAGCCTTTAGCAATCGAATAAGGTAATTATAAATGCATCACTAGGTTACGATTCGCATTATTAATGCTTTTCCTATTGTTTTTAAGTTTATGAGTAGAGCACATTAATCTGCTGACTGAGCTAGTATTAAAACGTTGAGCATAGCGGGAGTAGTATGAATCCTCTTCCTTATTCTAAAGGGAGTTTGGGTTGTAGGTTTGTAGGGATATGAGTCGAGTCCTAAGTTTTGAATAAGATTATTCAACTTAGGGTATTTTTGATGTTTAAAAGGTTCCTGGTGTGGAGAGTCAAGCCCTAAGTAAGCTAGGTCCTAAGTTTTGAATAAGAGTATTCAACGTAGGTATTTTTTATGTTTAAAAATTTCCTTGGTGTGGAGAGCTGAAGCTCTAAGTAAGCCAGGTCCTAAGTTTTGAATAAGAGTATTCAACTTACATATTTTTTGATGTTTAAAAAATTCCTAGTGTGGAGAGCTGAAGCTCTAAGTAAGCCAGGTCCTAAGTTTTGAATAAGAGTATTCAACTTAGGTATTTTTTATGTTTAAAATATTCCTGGTGTGGAGAGTCGAAGCTCTAAGTAAGCCAGTCCTAAGCTTTGAATAATAGTATTCAAACACATGTTTTTGATGTTTAAAACATTCTTTGGTGTGGAGAGTCAAGCTCTAAGTAAGCGATTGAACGAATGCATCATACATAAAAGATCATGGCAAAATTATCAAGAAAAATAAAGTTAAACAAAGGCAAGATAGTTGTAGAGAGAGCGAATAAAAGCCACAATATAAACTTCCCAAAGAAAGTGCAAAATGGGATAAGATGTAGTCCAAACCTAATTAAGCTTATGCTACCATCTTTAAAACCCCCGGCGTAGAGAGTCAAGTCTCTATGTCCCCAGTATAAAGTTTTGAATTGTGCATTCAACTTAAGCTTCCATCTTTAAAGCCCTGCGTGGAGAGTCAAGCTCGAATCCCCAGTCTTAAGTTTTGAATTTGAAATTAAACTTAAGTTGCTACCATTTATAAAACCTTGAAAGGGAAAGCTAAGCTACGATTCCCAGTCTTAAGTATAGAATTTGAAGTTTCAAACTTAAATACTCTCCAAAACCTAAGGAGTCGGGCCGAGCTCCCACCTTAGGTTATCTGGAGTGAATTTACAACTCAACATTAGGTGCTACGAAGATGCTAATGAACATGTGGAGTGAATCGAGAAGTAGCGCGATGGATTCTCACTCCACCAGAGAGATTTGAAAATCTGCTCTAATAGAGTGGGTAGTGTAGTTGATCCCGACCTCATGTTTGAGTAAGACACACCAAATTCATTACTTTCATCAAAAACATAAAATACGAAAAGAAATGAACAATCAAAAAGGAAATCTGAGCCCCTTATGAGAGGGCGACACAATCGCTCATAATAGATTAAGCAATTTACAAGAACTACTTAAACTGGGAGTCATGGAGGTACGAAATACTAGAAAATAAAACTTAAAAAGTTATATCGATAAGCAGAGGCAAAATATGACACAGAGAGGCAGAAATCGACAACATCAATAGCTTTGAGCTTATCTAGAAAATAAAACTTGAAAAGTTATTTCACTCTAACTAACTTTTGATCCTAGACTCAAAAATTGAAAGTTGAACTTACGTGAACTAACAAACCGTAACAAAAAGAAATTTCTTAGTTAAGAAGCTACTGAGGCCCCTCCGCCACTTGTCGGCTCAAACTGCAAGTGGTCATGAACACTATTCGAGGACCTTACTAGTAGCTCATAACCCGACTTGCACGAGAAAATTAAAATCATCCCTACCATCTCTCATAATCAAGTCCAGGATGAAGGATCATCTCATAAGAACACGTGGTTAGCATGCAAGCATACCTAGTGTAGCAAAGACATGGATAAAGGTAGTATTTTAGATCTACTCTATCACGCAGATTTGTCAATCTCATCTAAATATAATAGGGGTCAAGTTGATCCGGCCCCATTTTATAAGTCAAGCCTACTCTTACGATTGCTTATGTAGATCTATATTGGAAGTGCCCTTTCATAAAAAGAGTGAATCTTAGCGATTAAGGAGGAAGATGAGAAAAGATCAACGGCCGGGAGATGGAATGATAGGAATCGATGGGACGTACCATTATGGGCACGTCATATGAAGTGAAGACATAATTAAAAATGATAACACCACAAAATTACCATCCGGAAGGCTCCTAACCATTATAGGCCTACTCTAGTGGATAGATTTGCCATCTTAGTCCACATAGAGTAGGGGGAGTAGTGATCCGACCCAACTTAGGTAAAGACAGGCCCACCGTAGTAGACCCGCCCATGGGCGGATCTCTAAAAGAAGAGTAAAGACTCGGGCAATCAAGCCCATTATATGGGGTTGGAGAGCTCTTAGAAGGGTCTTACTCAATTAAGGAGACCTCCTTCGAGAAAGACCTACACCTCATTTAATGACCAATATGACCGGAAGTGACATAAAGTCAAAGAGAAACTATGGAATGAGAGGTGAACGGCGGTAATTATGGTGATGATATGACATAAAGGCGAATAAAGCAGTCTACCAAGAAAGACCTCGACACGCATTTAATGTGTAGTACAACGAATGATAAGACATAAAGGTGAATAGCAAGTCTACTAAGGAAGACGACACACATTAAATATTAAGTACAACAGAGGATGAGACATAAAGGTGAATAGCCGATCTACTAAGGAAGGCATTTAATGTGAAAGACAATCTCTCGACGCGATCATTAAAGAAGCATGATTTGAGGTTATAGGGAGGCGAGTCGAGAATAGCGGACCTACCAAGAAATATCTGCAGGCGCGGACCTACCAAGAAGTAACTTTGTGTCAAGAAGACTGTCTGAAAACAACAATGTGATGGGTAATGAGAAGTGACAACACCGAAACCAACCATAAGATGACACGGGGCGAGTTGTGGCTAAAGATAAAATGCAAGGAAGAAGTATAAAAAGGGGTTCATTTTCTTTCTCTCAACCATCTAATAATTCAACATACATTTATCCATCCAATATTCTTGTTCGACTTTGGAATCGGAGTGCTAATGCTAGAAAACCCTCCACCTTCGCTGCGGTGTGCGGCGGGAATGGAAGTTGGATCCTTGATAGTCCAAACTCATCCAGGAGAGATCAACCGACATATTGATGAAGCCATTATGTGAATCAAGATTTGAAGAGCTTAAGAATGAGCTAGGTTTGATTGAGTGAGCTAGGAGACTCGAAGACTCAATCAGAGTGAGAAAGAGAGAAATAAAAATTAACAAAGTTTCATTTTCGACCAAATGAAAAACAGCCAAGATGGGAAATCGGTTGTATCGAGTTAGGCATGACAATGAGTGATCATCATGTGAAGAGAAGAAGCAGAGTCAAGTCACTCTTGGAAGATAGGCGAGTTATTATGAGCTAAGTGACAAACGCAATCATTTCTCAAGGGGAATGCTTTTGGGCATTACGTCAACGTAGCTATGGTGTCGAAATAAAGTCATTACACATTTAGCCTTATGATTGGATATAAATGGTGTTGCATTTAATGCGGTCTCAAGCTTTTAATCTCAATCGTTGCTCTTGATCAACCTTTTCAAATTCTAAAAACTCCCCCTCATGTCCCTTTTATACCAAAATTTAATTTTCTCTCTCCTCACAATACACGCGTCTCTCTCAAGCGAGTTCAAGTTTTTCTTTGAAACTAAAGCAAAATCCTAGTTCTAACAAACGTTCAATATACAAGTTTTTTTGTTCATTTTCAAGAAATGGCTTCTAACTATGATTTTGTTAAGATGGTGAGAAGATCCACTCGTTCTACAATGGATGTGAGGATTTGGTGAAACAGGAAGTTGACAAAGCTCTAGCCCAAAAGATTGTTGCTAAGTTAGAGAAATCGGTCTCAAGGATTTCTCACCATGGAATTCTCACACATATACCTTGAGGAGGTCGTAATGTTCTACGTGAACGCGTTGAGGTTCACGACGGAGAGATAAGGTCGTCTATCCATAGCAAATACATCAAGATTATCGATGCGGACTTAATCTGCTCATTACCATCTTCATTCGAGATAAGATGAAGGATATTTCGAGAAAGATGTGAACCTGGCTGCGGCGTGGAAGGAGATCGCCAAGCCGTGCTGTCTTTAAAGGCATTTCTGTGACCATAAGTTGTTGATCAAGGACGGCTATCAAAAATTGATGGATGTCGTGTCCAAATGCATGGATTTGGCGAGTTTCAATCGGCTATCTCGGACGAAGTAGATTGTCATGGTTGCTATAATGGAAGAGAAGAAGGTGAATCGGGATGAGTTCATCTTCACCAATCTGCAAGAATATCATGAACAAGACCATAAACGATGTTGGTCCTGCATTCGTGAGATCGTTAGGGTATGGCCTGTAATTGGTCATCTAATGGAGGTGAAAAGGATTCCACTCGGACATGGGAAGCCTTTCCATGTGAACATTAAATATGTTCTAAGCAAACCTCTCAGTGCTCGAGATGCAAGCACATGCAAGAAGAGCGGCACCGACAAAGGTGAGTCGGATGATCGGGTTCCCGAGAACACGATGCAACCATCACAGTCCTTCTTCGGCTTATTCGAAGAAGAAGAGAGTTACACCTGCCGCCTGTAGCCGTTACAAAGCAAACATCTACCCCCTGCGGCCGTCCCGAACTGCACCTTCCCAACAAAAAAACGAGAAGAATACCACCGCATCTTCTCTAATCGTGAAGAAAAAGCGCTCGATTATGCCTCATCGAAGCCACCAGCCAAGAAGATAAAGATGGTGGAGCCACCCATCGAAGAAGCTAAAGAGGAAGAAATTCCTCTTTCCAAAACCAAAAGAAGGTGATTGATAAAGCAATCGCCTTGGAAAAGCCAATTTAGTCACGGAACTCAAGTTGAACAGAGACTGCTTTGAAGTCGAAGAGCGGCGATCTAAGGAAGTAGAAGGTGGTGAGGAAACCACTATTGAAGTTGGGAAGATTCTTGATGAAGGTCAACAAACTAAAAGGAGACAACTGCTTCGTGAGATAGATGAAGAACAAGAAGCCGACCACGGTGACGATCTGAAGAGTTAGCTAATAAGTCCCCTTAAACAGATCTTTAGAACGATTGAGCGGACTCCCTTGCGCCTATCCGGAGGAGGACAATGATCTCGAAATGTTGTCCCCTGCTGCCCCGACATCCAAGAAATATTAAGGATCCGGAGGCATTGGAAGTTAAGCTATGTCGATATCAATTCCGAGTCCCGAATTTATTTAGGAGAAGAAGAGCTTCTAAGCTTCTTGGGAAACATCTCGAGTTAGCTCGCTCTTAACCCAAATATTTGCACATCTATTATGTATGAAAAGAAGGACGATGAGAAGCTAAGAACTATTGAGAAGGCCAAGGCATTGAAGAGTCGAAGAAGCCTTACTCTTGTGCCTTCACGAGATGCACTTGAATATGCGCTGAACCACCGACAACAAGTGACAACGATGTTGAGGAGATTGATCTCTGGCATTTGGTAGAAAAAGTTGAGTTCGGGCAAGCCATAAAGGAATCAAAAAGTCAACATGAGCGAGTTTGAAAGAGGGCCCTGGAAAATCTTCATCTATCATGATTACTCCTAGCCCGACATAATGGAGATGGTGAGAACCATTCATTCCACCACATCTATGAAAGTTGGCGATGAAGCTAAGAAAGAAGATATAGAGGGAAACTTAGCCAAGCCACTCCTGAATAAGGTGTTGAGACACTGCCCAGGCATTTGAACACTCAACTGGACAAACAATCGTATCTCGGGTTTCGAGTGACCCCACCGCTCGAGAATCACCAAGGTCTGCGCCGGGTGAGGGGAAACTCGGACCACCACAGCCGGGTCGGAGGAGGCTATGGGAGACCAAACTCAAAAGAAGTTAGGAGGCGATGATGAGACTTCAACTCAACAAACAGACTAAGGTTGATTGAAAACTTGGATAGTTTCGACTATCTCAATCGAAACTTTAGGCGCCATGCAAAGATGAAAAGGCGTCTGCGATGCAGCCAAAGAATGGTAGTGAGGCCACCGGAATTGAGACACTTGGCCATGAAAGTGCAATCCAAGGATTTGAGACTCAGAAGGATGCCACCAACACCCTAAAGCGGCTCCGTCTGCTTGAAGACCTGTTGCGGTGAGACGCAAAGGGAATGCTAAAAGCCCATCGGTTGAGACCGAGGCTGAGGGTAATGAAGGCCTAGAGAAGGTTGAGACTTCCTAGGTAAGAGAGTTGTTGAAGAAGTGCACATCCCTCATGAAGAAATCACTAAAGAAGAGGAGATCAATGCTCTTCACGACTCCCAAGAGAACGTAGATGTTGAGTTCTTGGGAGCGATGATGAATCGAGTCCACCCTGAGAAATCAACCGAGGACAAAGTGCCGAGGAGGCACGGGAAAAAAAGGTTTTTCTTATGAACTATACAATGGTTGATGGCCAATCCCCAATGGTGCCATCACCTTCCAATGGCGCGATAAGTCGGTGAGGACAAGACTACTCAAAGGAAGACACAACTGATGCCGAGGAAGCTATTAAGACGATTGAGGATCGATTAGCTCAAAGAGCTAACACAGTGACGATGACGCCATTTGAGACAATGAGGCACATAGAGCCGTGAAATTTTGAAGGAAAAGGAAAAGCTCGCACGTCGAGGGCGTGGAAATTCCCATTTTTCCGAAGATCTTTTTGCGACTACTTTCCCTTCAAGGCACATGTGCCTTTGGAAGCAGAGTCACCGGTATGGAACGTGCGGATATCTTGTCCAAGTCTCCCATGAAGAACTTGGAACTCCTGCTGACACTTGTAATGGTGCCGATTGGGTTCGATTTTGATGATATATGACGGAGAAGAGCGATCCGCTAATGCGGTAGCCGACTTCCGCAAAGCCTTCAAAGCCATCTTTGCGGAGATAGAACATGTGGAGAATGGATTTGCATCATTAGATCAACGGCTAACAACCGTGATACCTACATAACATGAGATATCCGATGAGAAGTTTTGAGAATACGGGAATGGATCGGGCGGACAAAGCACTAAGGCGTGAGCATCTTTCAAGTCTTTATTCACAAACATGGTGATCTAGAGCTCGAGACAATGCCAAGTTCCAAAGAGTCGGAGGACCACATGTTTAGGATGGATCAATCTCATAAGAGTGACATGGAGTTGCTCGAGCTCAACATAAGTCGAAATTCAGAAGATAGAGGCCAATATAGAACAACAAAGGTCTTTATAAACTGCGATGAAGTTGATGGCGGTGAGGCAATGACTTTGAGATCCGAATTCGAAGCGACATACTCCACAACTCAGGATAAGCAAGATATGACAAACAAGTAAGATTGATCTACTCTAGGTGGAGTATTCCCTCGATTGGCTCTACCCTTGGTGATGATGCCAAAAAGGGGAAGAAGAAAATAAAGGTTAAAATGAGTGATAAGGATGGAAAGAAAAGGGAAGCGGGCGAGGAGGAGGAAAGCGGTGAAATGAAAAAGGCCACCGCTTGAAAATCATGCTTGCTAAGACCCTCGGCAAAGTGAAGTGAAGCCTCCATTCTCGGCCAACTACGAAAGAACTATCCTTAGAAGACAAAGGCGATTTGGAATTCAAACAGTCAAGACAAACCATTGAAGTGAATTCGAGAAGGTAGGCGAGAAGCGCTCCGGAAGAATCAAAGACATAAAAGCAAGGTTCGAAGGCCCCCTGTACCGGATTATTGAAAGATTCCCCAACCGTAAGACCCCTCAAGAAATCACGATGGGCGATCGAGATCGAACCTGGATCACTAGAGAAGTTTCAAACTCTAGTTGCGAAGGCTACTTCAAGAACATGACTCTACCCCGGGCGTGGGACTTATATTGGGAGAAATGACTCAACTTATGCAAATCAACTAAGAGACAAGAGAGTTCAAGCGGTCGATCGACTACAAAAACACCCGTCACAAAGACACTCTTAGGAGGAGAGCCGAGTTATACCGGAAGGGGAAGGTTTGGAAGTGTTGGAAGAGCGGTACACCATCACATCCAAGACCTACATATGTTAGATATGTTGATCCACGAGAAGAAGGAGTCACTACTAGGTGGTAGTGCGACACTCTTGCTAACATTGAAGTAGAGAGAAAGAATGAAGAGGCAAGGAGAAGACAAGAAGCTAAAAATGAAGGCTCGCAACAATGGGAAGAAAGCGGAGAAGGGAGGACCTGCTCCTAAACAAGCCTATGAGAAAACGAAGAGAGAAGAAGAAGACAGGAAGAGGATGAGAGCTGAAGATGAAGAGATAAGAATGAAGCGATCGAGGCGTTGAAGACAGGTGAAACCCCTTCAAATGTATTTTACTTAGTGAATATACAAAGTTTGTAAGTTTTTCGTAAGCCTTAAAACTCGATACTTGTTGTAAATTTTGATTTTAGGCTCGATACATTTGTACTAAATCATCATAGCTCGATACATTTGTATTGATAGTATAGCTCGATGCGATGTATAGAGTATACTTTATAAAAGCATTGTAAAGTGCGTTTGTAAAGTACAAGAATGATATGTTCAATAAAAACTGACATATTCTACGCATAAATTCTTTATTCTTTGCACTATTTACTTTCTTTGTATTTATTTAAGTTTTGGCATCATCAAAAATGGGAAAATTGTTAGGAAAATTTATGTTTAGATTTTGATGATACCATGTAAAACTTAGAATAGGAAGTTGGCACCCCATTTTCTATGTAATTCAACTTGTAATAGATAGGGATGAATAAGGCGAGTTGAAGTCGGCTAAGTTGAAGATTACTAGAGTTGATGAAGATTGAAAAGAAGACCCGAGTTGTTTGAAGCGAGGAAGGATCGGTTAAGTGAGAAAAGTTGTCTCGACAAACCGACCGACAAAGTCATTCCAAAATGATTGGAATCGAATGTCAAAGGAGTATCACGGCAACAAGACTTGAAGAAAGCTAAAAGAGATCCGTTGTCAACACAAGTCAAGGTTTTGCTTTGAAATAGGCTTGTGTCGGTGCCACCAATAAAGTTGTTTTGCTAAAAGAGTGCAAATGCAAGGAACCAATGGATGTACACGAAAACTTGCGGACTAAGGAAAGGCTGCAGAGCATTGAATTCATGGTACGATCCTCATTAATGTTGCAACACAAGACAAGCCAACAACCTACGAGTGACATTTGAAATGTATGTCTATTTGTTCAACGAACATACTTTCGAATCTACACTTTGTAAAAGGCTGAAGAAGCAAGTGAACAGTTCACGAGTTCATTATAAGCATACAAGCAATCAAGTAATAACTGTAAATACTCTCAAGCTTTCAAAGACATCCTCAAGCCTAAATTCAAAGGAACTCAATCCAACACATTCGGTGAAGGAAAGATCACTTCATCAATTGAAGAGGAAATTTGTCTAAAGAACAAAAGGGTCTACTCTCGAGGTTGAAGGAGAAGTAATAAGGTTCAAGTTCAAACCGGAAGCTTTGGAGTCGTTGGAAGATTGTGTGATCAATTCCAAGAGTTCAAGGAGTCAAGTAGCAAGACAATCAACTTTGTGAAGAAGGCGAGTCCCGGAAGCGGTGTTGCGTGATCAAGTGACTCGGGACTGTTGACCGCTTTAACTAAGATCTTCTTACATAGTGGATTCTTCCCGGGGAGTTGGAGAAGAGTGGATTAGAGGAATTACCTCATCCTCGAACCACTATATAAATTGCTATACATCTTATTTACTTACATCACTTTCATTTCTTGCATATCTTTTATATTTGTTGTTAAGTTATAATTTATGGACTCAGTGATAATAACTATTGCTAAAACAAGTGTTGTAAAGGGTGAAAAGTCTTACTGTTGAACAAAAACCAAATCACCGCTATTTCAATTGTTAGGCGATATCACCGAGGTTATACTATCAACGGCTTTCGACAGTCTGTTGAGTGGGTAACTTCATGAGTTAGCCAACCTTAGATGTCCCTCAAGATTAAGCTAATTTGTGTTAAAAACTCGAATATATTTAAAAGGACTAAATCGGAAATTTGGTAAGGTTTATTCAACCTCCTTTCTAAACATACAAAAACTAGGAAACGATGGGAAAATCGTGAAGGAAAATGGGGTTTGGGAGGGGGCTTGCGCGCCCCATGCCGCCGCCACTGTGGCCACTCGGGAGGCGCCACGGGGCGTCCATGCCCACCTCAGAGGCGCCGCCTCTACGGCCCATGATGTTCTTATCCACTTGACGCACTCCACTCTCCATGGACTTTCACCTCATCTCTTACCACAACTTTCAAGAAATTTCCTAAGTCTTTTACAAAGCAAAAATTTCAAAGTTGAGAGGTGGTGAGGAAAATTTACTTTTGGAAGACATGGTCAAAGACTCTCCTCTCAAGCGTCCTCGTCAAAAGCGATCAAAGATCCTCCTGGAGGCAAGACAAGAGGCGCAAGCGAAACAAGCCTGATGCAGTCCCAGCTCCCGCATTGCTCCATCCCTCCGCAAAGACACGGAGCTAGAGGGCTTATGTTGGGGAAAAATAGTATTTAATAAATTAAATATATAATTTATTATATATATGTTTATTTAATATTAATTTCCCAATGGGCTCTTTATAAATAAATCGACCCAAATGAGTCCGAGTTTGGCCCATCGACCAATTTCTCCTACACGGCTCATGTGGCCCATCTCCCCCGGGTATAAAAAGGTCCCTCCTATTATCTGTAAGTTAATTAATACATTATTCGTTCTTGCTTATTCTCTCATTCACCGTGTTGACTTGAGTGTCGAATGAGCTACTGAGACAACCCCCTGGACCTCTAACGTTTGCGCGTGTGTGCGGGTAAGTTCCCAATCAAAAGATTTTCCAACTCGAGGAGAAGAAGGCGAGTAGACTTCCCTTAGAAAGAGGAGTGAGCGTGAAGACTTCCCTCTCGGAAGAGAATTTTGGTCAACCCTGTTGACTTGGAGTGATCTGCCTACTAAAAGCGGATCACACACACACACACACACACACACACATATATATATATATATATATATATATATATAGGGAGGAGATCACGTGAGACCACCCTCCTCAAGGTAAGACCATAGGACCAAATCTACACCATCAAAAAAATAAATCAATGGCCAAGATATAAACAAATCTATACAAAGAATTCATATGAAAGTATACATTAGAGGGGGTAAAATAGGAATACATGAAATTAAATATAGTAAACGCTTCCTAAAAATTAGGGGCGTGATTTGTATTGATCACGTCCCCATAATCAGCGATTCACCTTTCCATTCTCTCATTTCCCATTCGAACTGCAAATTATTCAAATATGGCAACGAGAATCATGCAACAGATTAATGAAAAGTATACAATTGCACTAAATTAACTATACATTAAAACATTACTAAGTATACATAAACAATTAATTAAGTATACAATTACACTAAACTACTTGTACATTAAAACATTACTAATTATACGAAACATTTAACTAAGTATACAATTACATTGAACTAAATATACATTAAAATATTACTAAGTATACGAAACATTTAACTAAGTATACAATTACACTAAACTAAATACACAATTCCACTTTGAATTACTTATATAACTAAGTATACAATTCCATTGAACTAAGTATACAAATTCACGAACTAAGTATACAATTCCATTGAATTAAGTATACAAATTCACGAACTAAGTATACAAATTTACTAAACTACTTAATAAACTATATATATAACTAAGAATACGATTCCACTGAACCAAGTATACAAATCCACATAACTAAATATACAATAAAAAATGACTAAGTATACAAGTCCACTGAACTAAGTATACATAAAACGATTGTTCACAAATATGGCGGAAAGAAGTGTCAATTTTGAAAAAAGCGCTTGAAGTTGATAACTTTTCCTCCCTAATAATCGAGTAGCTGAAAAGGTAGGATTATGTTTCCTTAAAAATAGCTAATAACCGTCGATTAACAAACCTAATTAAATATAAAAGTACAATTATACCCTTATAAGCTAAATTAACTAAAATGATCTACACCATCCAAATTTTTAAATCAAGAGTCCATAAGTGTTCTTATGGACTAACAAAAGTTATCTCATTTGAACCAATCTATATATATATATATATGTATATATATAGGGGAAGGTTATATGAGACCAATGCCTGGTAAATACATAAGACCAAATCCACCACGGATCAACAAATTTCAATGACTAATAATAAATATGCTTAAAATATATAAAAATACCTAATTAAATTGATAAATGGGGTATATTAATCAAAACCAATCAATCATATCCCATGAAATTAGGGAAACTAGTGACACACAACAACATAGATGTTATCTTATCATCTAAAACCATAGCAAAATTACGTAATATTTGTAAGCAATAAATATACAATGTCTAAACAACATATTTGTCATCATAAAGCAACACGTTGACATAGAAAAGCAACAAAAATATATATATATACAAGACATATGACCTATTTAAATCAACATATTTGCACCAATCTTAGCATCATTGTCTACTTAAATAAGCAAAATAATTGTCTTCATAAACAACATAGTCCACATAAAAAGGCAATATACTTACTTAGCAACATTGTGCTTTAAATAAAGCAACATATTTGTCCTTGATAAGCAACATAGTAGACATAAATAAGCAATAAAATTACATATATATAAAAAGACAAATCGAAGAGAATAGTTTGTGGTTGCAATATTGTTTGCCTAAATAAGCAACATATATGTCTTCAATAAGCAACGTATTTCGCACGGCGGAATGCGCCAATATTATTTGCAAGTTTGACTGTGAAAGGAAAGAGAGAATTTGGAGATACGGTTTCAAACATATCAAAAAAAGCAACATATTTGTCTTTAATAAGCAACATATTTGTCTTGATAAGCAACATATTTCTCAAATGGGATAAGGTCAAATATACGGTTTCAAACAAATCCCAAAAAAATCCGTAATGTGAACACGCACTACCAAAAATAACTCCCATTTTTTGATATTCAAACAAAATTACCTATGTATCCTTAACAACCATTAATTAAATATAAACTAAAATAAAAATCAATTAAATCTGCGTATGTTAAAAAAGAAGAGTGTGTCAACGCCCCGATTTGATCCTCACGTCTTTACTTAAATTTTATGGACTCACCAGATCCAAATCCTATATATATATATATATATATATATATATTGACAACAATAATTATTCATTCAGTAATTATTGGATTGTCATTTTTACGTACAACTTATTCACAAATTTTATCAAATAGTTATGATTATTTTATCGAAAAGATTTAATTAACACAACTTTAATATTAATATTTAATATTTTCTCACGTACATTTTTCTTCTTGTAAGGAGAATTCAAAATCCTTCTTCGACAGCATTCTCCTCAACGTCCTTTCTTTTGAGATGAGCAAAGTTTAGATTACGTTTGAAATGACACATACCCAAAAGAATCATGATATAATACAAACAAAAAGATATATATATATATATAATATCCCCTCAAAAAAGAAGATATATATAATAAATTGCCTAAGCAAAACGTTACAAGTTACTTTATTTTACACTATTAGAAAATTTAAAGGTATATATTTACTTTTACTCATTTTTATCATATTTTCATTTACAAAAATTATAATATACCTATAAACACAGTATTAGATCATTTAAAAAACTCACATCTTTTCATTATAAAACATCATAATACAATATATACTTTTTTGAAGGGGCATAATACAATATATACTAAACATCGAAAATATAATTTGTCTTAATGTTTTATTTTTATTTTTGCAAAAATATAATATCAAACCCTATAAAAGCATGATAATAAATTTAAAATTAAATCGAAGGGGCTCTTTGGTAAATTTCCCATGTGGAATATCCAAACCTAATAGACATATAAAAGTTGTGGACTGGAGGGGTATGGCGGACACGGCACGGCCCTTTTTGTTATCATATCATGTCCTTTCTCTTCATTATTTTGTTATGTGTAACTTTCATTCTTTCAAGACATGTCTTTTTACTATTTTGGCATTCATAATATTAAATTCGAGATGACAAGTTTTGATGTCACTTGTTTATTTTTTTGTTAGAAACTCCAATTCATAAACGTCAATATGAACGTGTGCAAATACAACCATTATGAATCAGTGGTATAGCTCACCATTTGTAAGCGCTATCGTGAGGAGTTAAAGCAAACCACGATTTTTTGAAATTTATCCTCCTTCAACCACTATTGCCAACTTATTAAAAAAAAATACAACCATCCATGATCCAGCTTTTATATGGGCAAACTTGAAGAGTTTGTTTTAGAAAAGTAAGGTTTTCAAGATAATAATTAAGAAAAGAGTTGGTTTCGTCGAGACGATCCCAATGAATCTAAATCCATTAGATGGATAGCAACACCCGACCCGGATTTTGAAAAAAACGTGGGTTGAACATTAGTGAAACGGAGATTACGACCCTAATTGAGCCCATCTCCCACCAGAAAAAGAAGGCTAGAAACCCATCGGTTTAGTTTCTGGCCCACTGATTCTGCCGCCGCGGCGCCGTTGCTGGGAAGCGGTGACAAGAAGAAGCGACAGAAGATCGAGGCAGGGGTGCTGCCTTTTTCTCCGGCACCAAGAAAGTGCATGAAAGCGGTACACAACTTCGAGGTCGAGGATAGGGAAATTCAGATTTGGCTGAAACAAAGCCGTTTGAGCTAACGGTGGTGCCGTCTTTGTTGGTTTATCCTAAATTCGTGATGTAAGCCATATTTAATGGCTAAACCAGGAAGAATCTAAAACATCAACCAGAACAGTCCATACTTCTAACAAACACAAACACGATCAAGGACAACCAGACAACAACACCCCACTCTGAAACCACCACGGAGACGGAGGACAAGGTGAAAGGTGGACTCCTTCAATCAATAATTGGGGTCAATTTGATTTTAATTTAGTAGATCCAAAATTTACAGTATCGGGTCAATTTGATTTTAATTTAGTAGATCCAAAATATTGTACTATAATTTTTGGATCTAATAAATTAAAGTCAGATTGACCCCAATTTGTGTCAACTAATACTTTTTAGGATAACAACTAATATTTTTTATTGAAAAACAAAACTAATACTATTCAGGATTACTAAAAATTATTTCAGGGAAAAAAACTAATATATTTCAGGGACTACTAATACGTTTCACTGGGACGACTAATACTTTTAACAGAAAAAACTAAAACTTTCGAAAGACTGTTCAAGGAACTACTAATAATTTTTCGAGATCGCTAATACTTTTCGGGAAAAGGTTAATTATATTCTAAAGAACTAATAATATACTATAAAACTACTAATACTTTTTCCGGAACTACTAATACTTTTTTGAGGACTGCTAATACTTTTTGGGAGAAACAATTAATTATATTCAGAGAACTACTAAAATACTTTTTAGGAACTACTAATACTTTTTCGAGGAACTACTAATACTTTTTATGAATTGCTTATACTTTTCGGAGAAAAAGTTAATTATATTCGGGATAACTACTAAAATACTTTCTAGAACTACTAATATTTATTCGAGGAATTATTAATACTTTTCGGATGCACTGTCACAGAATATTACAAACATGCCAATTCTGCCAAGGTGCATGAAATTACGAAAAAAAAAACTAGGGTCGGATTGGATCCATCTAATGAGAAAAAACCCATTAGGCGATGCTCCGATACGCATGAGTTTTTGCGATTTATAAAAATGAATTTGTTGCCGAAGTTATAAGAGGAAAAATAGTCTAAAGTACAATTAAAATTGATTTTTATTATAAATAAGAGTTTCTTTTGCAAATTTTTACAAAATAAATGATGAAGTTGATATTTAAAAAGTGATTACGTGTCTTTAAATTTGGGTATAACTAAAATAAGGGCATAAGTATGTTACGTGCACCAAGTTAATACGTCAATCCTACGGCCAAAAACCCTAAATTCCTTTTTTCTCAACTCTCTTTCTTTTGTTTTTTTTTCTCATCATTTTTTACCTTAAATAACATCATCTACATTTTTCATTAGATTATTTTCAAAATAAGTGATTTTTCAGCATAGATTTCGGTTTTTTTGTTTGTTTTCTTGTTTGTACTTTCACCGACTTGGTATGATATTTTGTTTGTCGCCATCTTGTGCATATATTTTTTTCTTTGCGGACAATTCATGTAGCAAGTTCGATCCGATAATATAACATTGAGATTGTAGTTTTCAACATATTCTTGATTTGAAATTATTAGTATTATAGTCATTATAGATTTTTCAAAGTTGTAGACTTTGAACCAATTTTTGTTTTAATTTAAATGCTACGAATCATTCAATAGTTTTATTTTTTTAGTATTTAACAAATTTGTTTATGCATTTTTATCGATGTATTGCTAGTTTGAATTAATGAATATTTTTTCTTGTAGAAATAAATATGTTTTCAAAGTAATTGTTCTTCATGTTAATCTTTATTTTTTACAAGATAAATAATTTTATTATTTCAAACTTATTAAAATACATTGATAGAAATATGGAAATAAATTTGTTAAAAACCATAAAAGATGAAGCTATGTAAAGATTCATAATATCTAGGTTAATAACAAAAATCGAACTTAAAACCTACAACTTTGAAAAATATATAATGATTAAAATACTCATGATTCCGGTTCAAGAATATGATGAAGACCACAATCTAATTTGTTATCTCTATCGGGTCAAAAACTTACCCGTGTGAATCGTCTACATAAGAAAAAAAATGTGTGCAAGACGGCGACAAACCAAACGCCAGTACCAAACCTGGTAAAACCACAAACAAAATAACCCAAATCTGTGTGTACCGGAAAGCCATTTATTTAGAAAATAATTGATAAAAAAAAATATAGATGGAATGATTTCAAGTAAAAAATAGCCAAAAATTATCATTAACTATGAATGACAAGAAAATGAAGCAAAAGAAAGGGTTGAGAGTGGTGAAATTTTTTTAGAAGTGAAAGTTGGATGTGAAGAGAAAAAAATAATGATTATATTGATGTAATGAAATTTTTTTTTAGAGATGTTGATTGTTTGTGAAAAAATTTGTGGAAAAAATAGTGTAAAATATAATGCAAGAAAATTGAATAAAAATAAAAAATTAATCCAAAAATAGGCAACATAGATCTCATTTTATACCTTTTGTTATCAAGATTAAGAGAAAAACGATAAAAGTAGTGACAAATTAAAGAAATTATTGGAATTCTTTATATGAATATAGAGAGAATAGAGAAATAAATAGTATAATTAAGTATTGGGAAGTGTGAAAGAAAGACGAGAAAAATGAGTTAAGTTTGGAGAAAAATGAGATTTTCTATGAAAAGTTTTTATTTCCTCCACAAACAATCACACCTCCAAAAACTTTTAACTCGAAAATAAAAATTTGACAAAAATCTCACAACCAATTACAAAATTTGAAAGATGCTAGATTATTTTTTTCGTTTTTTCCAAAAGGGAAAAACAAAGAGTTTTTTCTATTGAAACCAAAATGGAAAAACCAAACCCAACCCACCCCCAAAAAAAAAAAAAAAAGAAACCTATCTATTCCCGCACCTAATCTAAATCGAACAATTAAACTAAGTGATAATATTTCGCCGACTCAGCTCAATTGGACCCATACCGCCCAATAAAGTAAGACAACCTAGTCATTTTTTTTTTAAAAAAGATGAACACAAGAATCACGAAATTGTAGCCCTAACTAATCCACACATCTACACAAACTTTATACATTATAGGGCATGGCCCATTGGGGCGGCTATACATTGAGTGGTTATTATTTACTGTTTTCATAAGCCACAATTTTTTCTCTTGTTTAATGTTTTATTTATGTCATGTCTTGGTGATTAGATCTTCTTTTAATAGTCTTGACATAAGGAATAATAATTGAGTAGCTATCTTGTTGAAAATGAAATGAAATGTGCCATATGGCACATCAAGACAGCAGTCAAATTATCTTTTGTGAGGAATCCAATTTGGGGAAATATACTGATATAACATTTGGAAAGTTTAATCAATCTAGTTTAGTTATATCTTTACAGCTAATATGATATGCTCTAGAAGAATGACGTAATACTAATTATCTATTTTAATTTAATATTGATTTTGTATTGTATGTTGTAGTACTTATTTAATATATGTGTGTGTGTGATTTTTTCTTTCTAAATATATGTTTTATGTAGATGGTAAAATGTTCTCATAGATGTTACAATAAAAGTACATGCACTTGGTGTATATCCATTATATATGTATTTCATTTTTTAACAATGAGACATATAATTTATCTATACACCAAGATACCATACACCCTGGATAAGTGGATAATATCGATCATATTGTCAATGCTTATGATTCTATATATGACTTTCCCATTCTATTAATTATTCATTTTTCCTTCGTATGCCCTCTTCTTTAGATCTCTCTTTCTCCTTTTTAGTTCCCATATTTTTTATTTATTTTTAATTTCTTGGAGGAAATTTTTTAATAGCATGGAGACCCGCAATTACTACTGGTGCATACTAGTGAACCTCGAGCTTTGACAATAGCCGCGAACCACGCCACTCACCAACCACGTAAATCGTCATAGACAAGTTATGCGACAACTTCAACCAAGTGGTGCAAATATAAGATTTGAACTTGAGAATTTTAACCTCAAAACTCATCCTACTCCACAAGTCCATTACGGAGAGCTTATTCAAGGAGTTTTTGTGTCATGATGATGTAGGTTATGATAATTTTAGCTGCCTAAAAATGAAATAGATTGCAAAAGTGGCAAAAGATAGAAAGACATTTCTGAAAGATAAAGCTAATTAATTATGTCAAATATGTGATTTAAGGAAGTTTACATCATTACATGTGACTGCTTTTTTATATATTTACTAGTTTATTTATTTTGATCAAATTAGTGGGAAATGTTGGCCAACTTAAAGTTGTTTGACCTAGAAGGTTCAATCTTTGAAATTTATGTTGTGATTGTCTGTAAAAGAAATTCCAATTTTCATTTTTTTACCAAAATGATAGGAAATATTTTCAAAACTCAAATTAAAATTATACTTCCAACTAGCAAAGGGTCACCTTAAATAGACATATATGACAAGGGGAAAGTTACGCACGAGAGAAAATAATCACTCGTCTAGGGAGAAAAACAAGACTCAAAAATCAACAAAAGAAAAATAACAAAACACAAAACAAACGAAAAACAAAGCACTCCGTTAGAAGACTAAACAATCCCAAAAGGAGGACTAGGCACTCCTCAAGGAGACCCATGCACTTACTACAAGACAAACTACCATCGACCGATCTACGAGTTTCACAAATCAATCGGGAAAATAAAAACACCAAGTAAAAAAAGAAACCAAGAAAAATACAACAAAACCAAACAAAAAATCCAAACTAACTAAAATACAAAATAAAGAGACGAAATGCATCTCCCTCACCCGGATCTACTACCGCATCCTAGGGATGGCAACGAACGGTGGATCGGTATCTAAAGACCCAAACCCGTCCCATCTTTAGAACAGGGCGAGGTGCGACGACCCGTCGTGGGTCACGGGTGGGTCAAACCATCCCGTCCCAAATTAAATGAAATAGAAAAAAGGAAAAGAAAAAGGAACAAAATATTTATTTTTAATATATTTATAAAATATTCTTTACATAAGTTGTTATTTTCAATTTATAAATGATAGATATAATTTAAAGGATATAAATTATATTATAATATATATTATATATGGAAAATATATAATAAATATATTAAATATATAGGCGGGCGGGCTGGGCTGACCCGTGGCGGAAGTGATACCTGAGACCTGCCCCCCCCCGGTCACGGGGGCGAGGGGTACCCATGTGTTGGGAAAAACTGCCATCCATACCACAACCTATCGCCACCACTCGCTGCTGACACGCCTCCACGAAATAACTCCCAAAGTCCATATCTAACTCGCAGAAGAAAAATCTCGCGAAGTGGGAGTCCGACCGCAACCGAAAGTTGTCGGCCGTCATTAATGACTGGATATCACTGGCCACACCTAGCTGGGAGGGGGAGGGGGAGAGGGCGGGAGAGAAGGTGGAGGGAGGGGAAAGGAAATGAGGTTGAGTGTTAAAGTTTTAGTGAGAAGGAGAGAAAATATTTAGGAGAATGAAAAGCACATGATTCGAATCCCCCAATTTTTCATCTCTGAGCAAAAAATTGTGGCTCAAAAAATTTGTGGAATGTGTGATTGTTCGTGTGTAATTTTTTTAAGAAAATCTTATTTCTCTATTCAATATTAACTCATATATTTTCCTTTCTTTCTCACATTTTACAATATCAATCCATATTATTTATTTATCTCTCCCCTTCATATTGATATAAATAATTTCAATAATTTTATTAATTTATCACCATCTTTATTAATTTTCTCTTAATCTTGATAATAAGAGTATAGAATAAGATCGATATTACCTATTTTTGGTTTAGTTTTTTATTTTTTTATTCAATTTATTGGCATTATATTTTACACTATATTTTGTGGAATGTAATGATCACAAGCAATCAAACCCTTACCATATCCTGATTGCAACACGTGTCATTATTTATGGTGCATTTCACCAAAGAGGATTAAAATTCACCCTCTTAAACATATGCCATGGAATTCTTTCACCTAGAATTCTAGCCCCTATTACAACTTCCAAAGATAATCCTTTAAAATGCTTTATCTTTTATCATGAAAAGAAAATTATTATCTTACACACATTTGTAATCAAAAGGTTCGGTCGATCTAGCATTGGCGGGATATGCCAAAATAATTAGTATCCACAATAAATTGTAGGGTTAAACCAATACTACTTCTCAAATAAAGAATTTTCATAGTAAGATAATTATTTAGGGGCTTTATTTAAAAAAGTTGCCCGTACGACTAATTTTGACTATACATAAACACCACCATAAAATGCAAAATATCAATCTGGGCCAGCCATGGGGGATTGATAAGATGATAATGATATCTGTAGAGGAGACAATAGTACAATATAAATGTGTCCAACATGGTGGGGATATCTCAATTATTTTGGGATCACAACTCTTAAATTATTAAGGGCCCCCACCCCCCACCATTGTTCTAGATCTATTGTCATGAAAAAATGTATGGCAATTTGGTTGATGCTTCGCAAAAAGTTGATACCCATCTCTATCAACCAACTGTGTGGAGTTTCAACTACAAATTGGCTCGTCTATTTTAGCTATCATCCATCTACTTTAAAAAGAAAAGAAAAAAAAGGAAAAAAATTAAAAGAAGAGTAGTGTCTAGCAACATCTTATGCACAATCAATCTTGGCCAAAATTCGCCCCAGGACACTGAAGATTGGTAAGTGGCAAGGTGATTGGAGTGACATCACGGGGGGTTTTACCTTCGGGATAAACCCTTTTGAAAAAATCTTGGCCAAAATTCAAATATAAATATGTATATATATATATATACACATATATTGGTGAAAAGCAAGATTGCAGAAATCCGCATGTACTAATCGGACCGCACTACCACGCCTAGGACACGCTTATTTTTAAATTATTTTATTTTAATCTATTTTTGGCCGATTTTTTGACAGTTCAGACCTGATTTTTGGTCATCTAGCAAGCACCTGGGCCAATTTTTATCACTGGTGAAGAGTATATATAAATATATATAAATTTATATGCCCTAATCTCGCGCGTCTTACCCTTATGTATAATTTAGTCTGGATAAAGGGTGCAAATAACGTAATTATAAATTTTATTATGTCAAGCTTTATATTAACTTTTTTAAGAAGTTGCATGGTAAAACATATGCATTGGCCGAGAATAGGGGCCATATTAGGCCCTTACCTAAGCTTGTCTCAAGCCCGACAATGTTAAAAAATTAAAAAAAAAACATATATAGTATATATGATTTTTATTTAGTTTTCATCTGTTTCACCACATTATTATGTGATGGTTAATCCCACTTTCGTGTCATGCCAAATTCCTCCATTGAATATATATGCTTATTGATTTTATGTCAATGACAAAGCAATTTGTTTTTGTCCTTTTTTTATCAAACATGGATTTATGATATTTTGAAGTAAAATGATACTTATTTTGTAATATTGGTAATGCTACATTTGTAATTAAAATGGTTATAGTGAAAGAAGATTGTTAAAATAAGAACTTATTTTCAAAATAAGATGGAATCCCCATCTTGAAAGAAATAAATCTTATAAGCTCCATACATCTTATTTTGGGGCTTTATAAAACCTTTATTATGAAAAGAAAATTTTCAAACACTTTTAGAGAACTTATAAGCTCTCTAATATCTAATAAAATGTTCTGAAGAGTTTATAAACTCACTCAAACTTGATAACACCGATTGAGTATATTAAAACTCGACGATTTGTAAATTTTCACATACACCTTACTCATTATTAATGAAATTCTTGCATAGTTGTTTTTTTTTTAAAGAAAAAAAAAAGCTAAATCATACATAATTAGATTACATGTGGAAAGAGAAAAATTAGAAGCACATATCCTAACCCATTGGTGTGGTTAGTACCAATTAATTAAAATTGTAAACCCAAAAAAAAAAAAAAAACGACTGTAATACCTAGACAATTGACTTAATCGAAATGAAATGTCAAGATATAAATATTTTATTTCCGAGAGGGTTATATTTTGATATCATATGATGTATCAACCTGCAGAGACCACTATAATCAGATCTCTCAAACATAGTTCTCACACTTAATGTTGAATGGCCACACCATCTAAAAAAAAACTTAAATTGTTAAAGAAATGAGCAATTTAATATTTAATCACTCTAACACGCCCCTCACATGCGGATTTCGATTGTTTGTGAAACTTAGCGTATGGAACACTTATATGGGTGGCGGTGAGGGGTTTGAATTCGTGAACTTTTGTTAGGCCCGACTTTGATACCATGTTAAATTTGGGGGATTTGGTACGCCCACACATGAAGAGTACCCAATATGAGATCGAGCCCAAGTTCACCAAGTGATGTTTCATCCTAAAACCAATTAGTTATAAGAGGAGTAGCTCACTTGTAAGTCCTTCGTCATTTCATTAATCATCATCACCTGATCTTCATGCTCAATCAAACCATATTGATGGGCCCACTTAGGGTCGAGCATGGGTGGTCTTCTCGATACCATGTTAAATTCAGGGGACTTACTACATCTCATATCATGAAACATACCCAATATGAGATAGAGCTCAAAACCCACTAGGTGAGATTTCATCCTTAAACCAATTCATTTAAAGATGGAACCTCACTTGGTGGATTTAGGTTCTCCATCTATTATTGGGTGCATTTCATGTGTTGGACCATACCTAAGTCCCCCGAATTTAACACTTAAAAATAAGTTTTGGCCATCAGACATATGCTTATCATGTTTTGTATTATTCTCATTACAAAAACTCAATGCAAGAAAATTTTAAATTGTTGAAACTTAGCTAAACATTTTATTTTTATAAATAATATTTATTTATTTACAAAATTATAGATGATCGCCAAGTAGAAATGACAATCGAGCGGGGTGGGTTGGTACTTGAAAACCCACACAACGGTTCATTCAACGGGTGGGACGGACGACCTATTACATGTCAAGGGTTGGGCGCCGAGCGGTCAACCCATATGGAATAATTTATTTATTATTATATTATAATATACGCAATAATTCAAATAAAAAGGAACAAAAAAATGAATTATTATAAACTCGTAATATATTTAATTTATTAGCCTATTTATAAGTTTTTTTATCTAGTATTTTATTTTGTTAGTGCATATTATTATAAAAATTATCATAAAAATTATCATCATCAATATATATCGATATAATATTACGTACTTAACAATTATATTATTTTATATATTAAGTGTAAAATACATATTAAGTATAATTAATATTAAAATTTTACTCGAGAGTAAGGTAGGGTAGGTACCTACAGGATGAAAATGATACACATACCCACCCCGACCAACTACAAGTCGCGGGATATGATAAGGCGACACAAACACGACACACTAGTACATACCAAGAGTCCAAGATGGGTTGGGAGAAAATTGTTATCCCTAATTCCCTATGGCAAACCACCATGTCTGAGGGTGGCAAACCCGGCTATCCCCCGACACGACACGATAACCCGACTCAAGCTATCGAGAAAAACCCGAATCCAAACACGATCGACACGATTGTGATTTGTGACACAATGTTACAAATTTGTCTAAAACGTAGTTATTTTAAATTTTAATTAATTTTTAATGTATTTTAAGATAACCCAAATCAACTTAAAGTTATACACGAACTCGATTCAATTACCCAAATTGCCACTGCCGAATGGACATGGCATACGCCATACAACCCATTTCTACATTTATAATAATTCTTTTAAATGAAAAAAAGACCATAAACCCTTACTGTGGGATCCACCACGCCAACTTGCCAGCGAAAAGTCTCTCTCTTCTTAGTTCTTACAACCTATCAACTTGTGTAAAAAACCTTGTGTAGTATTGTAATAATAAACATAATACCGGCTTTTTTTTCCTAGGGAGTTGCTATTTGTATTTTAGCTCCATTTTATCGTCCACTTGTATTTTTACCTCTCTCTATTTGTGCCCTTTTGTCAAAATGTGCGAAATATGGGAATGTTTGTACACCCCCCCCCCCCTTGAGAATTGGGAAATTTCTAATTTCTACCGGATGACGACAATTAATTACATAAAATAAAATTAGAGTAAAAAAATTTGCTAGCTTTGGTAAAAAATTGAGCCATTAACGAAGGCTTTTTTTTCTGTCGATATGCTATATTTATGTGTTAGAGTGCGAACATGGAAAAGTTTTGGGGCAAATGGTGAGATCACAATTCTTCTCTTTGATTCAGTTTGCGAAAATAATCCTTCCATTTCAATATACAATTTGACTAGGATAGCCCCAAAAAAGGGGGAACAATATGGAGTCCATAAGGGGGTTCGTTCATTACTTTATAACGGATGAAACAATTTTATGGCATGTTATTTAAATGAAGTCATGATGATCAACAACTATAAAAGAGAATTTATCTTTATTAAATCAAGATTTACACTGATGCGTATCATAAATGAGATGATAATATTTATTTCATCAGTTAGGCCAGACACAATCAATTTAAAGCACTACGAAAATCCATCCCACTACTGGTCAATTTCCTTATATAAATATAGTAATTTATATTAATTAAATTAACTTTTTTTTGAATTTTTGTTATTTTCATTGGTAATACAATTCCGTAAGCATGGTTAGAGAGAAAATCGACATTAATGGCCGTGGTTAAAATTTCTAAGACTTGTCTAAATATCTGGTCTATGGTACGATTCTCATCACCCTCCCTTTCCGGTATATATATTTAAGAAAAATAACTTTCCGGAATATGTATTTAAGAAAAATAACAGTGGTTGTTTTTTGTGTGAGCCAAAAAATAACCATGGTTGGAGAGAAAGGGAAAGAGGAATCCAAACCCATTCCAAAGTAAACTTAGGTCACGTGAAATGTGGGCATATGTCACGAGCCACTCTAACATGCTTTGATTCCAATTTTCCATTATAAGCTGGGTGAGAATGAAATGAGGGTAAATAAATTAGAATAAAAAAGATAAAAATAAAGAAAAAGTAGGAAATGTGATACCGACACTTTAAAATATTTGCATCCTAGGCACCTTTGCTTTAGAAAGGCATACAATCCCCCCACTCCCCCCAAAAAAAAAAGAAATAAAAAGGAAATATTGTTTAAGCTTGGATTGAAAGTTAGGTCCAACAATTAATTGATTTATTAGTTCATATTTTATTGGAAAAAAAAGTTCACCTATATATATGTACACTAAAGCCAAACACGAATATCAAAATAATAAAGTACTAACAAATACAAATATAAGTAAGCATCTAATTCCGAACCTCTTGCTCATGATATACCAAAGGGTTTGAAAATATTATATGACACTATAGAGGATAAAAAGTATTTGTACATACGAGACATATCTGAAAAAAAAAAAAAAATTAAATAATTCATACAAAGTAAAAGTATGAAACAATAGAAATTGGCGAAGAAAGTAGGGGGAAAAAGAAGAAAAGAAAAGAAGGGTTGACAAGCTTTTAACAAAAAAAAACAAAAAGGAGGTGGAGAACTATCATGATAACAACAAAAAAAAAGAAAAGAAATAAAAATGAGTACACAAGCTTTTAATAAACAAAGGGAAAAAATGGGTCGTTGTTAAAGACCTATTTTCTAGAGTGATAATTTGGCCATCGAATTATTCATATATTTAGTTTGAGTCAATTTTGGATTATATCCAAAATACATTAAAAAAGTTAAATAAGATATAAGTTATTATGCCTTATAAATTGGTAATATTGTGTCAGAACAATCAAATTTGTGTTAGTCGTGTTCGAGCTCAGGTTTCTCTCAGCAACTTCGGTCGGGTTCCTATCGGGTTATCGTGTCGTTCCATGAATTGCCTCTCCTATCATTTTCTAGTATATCAACAAAGGTTAAGGAGGTAGTGAATCGACATAATATTTTATTTATAAAATATTGACGCGTGCGTCTTGATCAACAAACAAACTAACTAAATTATATGACGTGAAAATAAAATGACACTCAAAAGATTCACACTAAAAAGATCTTTTAAACGGGGCTAATTTCGCTTTTTATATATAAAAGCCGAAAGCGAGAGATGTCCGGTCGGTTTACGTTTTAAACTACCAGATGGAACTTTACAAGTGCTTTTTTTGTCGATTATTCTCCATCCCTTCTTTCTAACAAGTGAAGGCTATTTATACTCATACAATTAGTGTGCTTTAATCATCATTACACCTAGTTATAGAGTAGTTACTAGGGGCACGTGCCCTCTTCCTCGGATAAAGCTTCCGCCGGGCGTGCGATTTGGCATCTTATCGACTCATCTCCATGCTATCTTGTTGACAAGTGGCATCTTGACTTTGCTAAGCAAGGTATTGACCTTGCTTAGAGAAATGGTTATCTTTTTTTTCGTCCACTATCGGGACCTTAGTCGATCCAAGCCCGCCTCGCGCCACGCCACCCTGGCCCACGCCATCTTGGTGGCCCCATGTTATTGTCACCAAGGGCCATGTGAACCGATTTTTTGCCGAGTTCGGCTAGGGTATCATCAATGGCCCTCAAGTTTAATTCCGAGAAGAGAATTTTTTGAGTCTGATTTAAACTTTAATGCTCATTATAGTCTTAATGAGGAAGGAAAAAATCTTAAAAGTCACACGTTCATCGACAAATGCCGATTATCAATTAATGCCTGACACGGCGCATTAAATAGGAGTTATGATGGTTGACACGTGGCGTCTTGTTGTTGGACCTCTGTACACAAGATACGAGGAGAGACGACTGCTGCTGCGGAGGACAGTGACGTTTCTGACAGCATTTCGAATTTGAAAAGACGCGCTTTTTGAGTTGGTGCACTGCTTCCAAGGGAAGTTAACCTATAAATACCTCTTTCCTCTTCCATTTCATACTTTTGCATTCATAATCTTCCGAGCAGTATCAACAGAGACCGAGCAGAAATTTCAGGTCGGCCTTAGAGTACAAAAGTCCCAAAATTACTTAGGTATTTTCCAAATCTTTCTTTCTTTCCTTCTTTCCTTCTTTTTTTTTTAAAGAAATATGTATGGTTCTGAGGACAATCAAAATCAAAGTTTTAGTTTTGAAGTTGACATAGATGACCCTCCTTCTGACCCTTTTGTACCTTCTTCTCCAGTTAGAGAGATCCCACCTTCCAGTCCCAGTGTCATTGAGCTTTCGAGTTCGGAACACTTACCCGAACCTGAGGTTCCATTTGAACAGACGCACGTGATCTTCGAGCTGGTTCCGGTCACCATCTATCGCGAAGGTGTTGTGTATAAACTGGGGTTAGTCCAAGAAGAGCCTAGTGAAGAAGTAGGGAATTCGGATCCCTTAGATAGTAAGCAGGGAGAAAGAGAAATGGACTCTGGGAGGCGCGAGCGAAGGGAGAATAGGGTTTCCGAGGGCGCGGAGGCCGCGAGGTCGGCTGGGCAAGGCCATGGGGCCGATGAGCGGGCGGAGTCACGAGACATGGGGACCCAAGGCCAGGAGGGGGGCCTTTGTTATGAGTAGAAGGTGGGTGGAGGCCGTCCTCGATCAAAATGATCAAAGCTAGTATCTTTGATGTCGCCATGGATTTGGAGGCTATTCATCAGACATATATGATTCCGGGGACCGTAAACTTTTGGTTGCTTGACCACGTGGAGGTGCTCGAGCACCCACCGGAGGGGTGCGTATGGCCGTATACGCTCATAGTCTCTTATACGAACCGAGGTTTCCCCGCGCTACGATTATTAGATGGTTTTGGAAGTGGGACCTTCCCTTGTCCCAGGTGCATCCGCTGACCTGGGGCCGCATCATCGGGTCATCCATCCTTTTTCAAAGCAAATGGAGTATGAGCGCCCCCATTTTGAAGACCTGAACGAGCTATTCGTCTGGAAGGCAACTCCGTCGACCCCGGGTCGAGAACAACCATCAGGATGGTACTACGTGCGCATAAGACCGGGTCCCTGACGGGTTGGTTTGGTCGACGACCTTCCACAATCCTTAAAGGAGTGGAAGAAAAGATGGTTCTGGGTTGGTGGCGAGTGGCAGACTCACCTAGGGAGGAAGGGTCGATCCTTCTCCCCCGGTCAAACTTTCGATATGACTTTCGTAAGTGTGCTTTCACATACTGCTTTTCCTTATACTCCTTTGATCTCTTTCTCTGTTCTTAATGGTTGGTTTTTCATTCTTATTGTAGGAAACCGTCCCTCCACGGGACGTCTTTGACGCCTTTGTCCGCCAGCTGGAGAACATCCAAGCTCTAGCTCGGTCGGACAGGAATATTAAAGTCCTGCCACCGATGCTAGATTTTCGAGGCCGATTTGCGGCGAGATTACCGAATCGAGTCCGAGGTCAAGAGGTGGCCGAGGAAGAAGAGGAGGCTCGGGAGGAGCAAGAGAGAAGGAGCCCGCCACGAGCCGAGCGGAACAGACCCCGAGCCGGGGCGGCAACCGCCTGGGCAAGTAGAGTGTCGAGCCGTCTCCGTGAGGCCTAGTCCTCCGGGGCAAGTGTCTCCCTTGACCGAGCGGGTTCAAGAGATCGAACGCCAGGCACCACGACCCGAGGTATGCATATGTTTTAAAGTACGTCTTTAGGGCTCTTTCATCTTTTGATCATCACTTTTGTTTCTTACTCAATTTGTTTTGCCACAGGTTCGAGCATGGATGTTTTTGCTCTCCTACGCCGGGTGAGAGAAATTGCTGCCCGCAGAGTTGGGGCGACCGCGGGCCAAACTGTGGATGCCGAGGTGGCCAGGAGGGAGGAGATCCGTCAAGGCAATTGCCCAGCTGATGGCGTTCCAAAGGCAGAAGAGCCCCCATTATAGAGGAGGAGGGGTGGAGCGGTTATCAATGAGCCTGGGCAAATTTAGCAGACCAGGCCGACTCCACGGGTATCCCCGTACAAGTTCCCGCAGGTGGGGCACCACGGGCCTTCTCAGACGACCTTTGGTGAGAAGGTCACTTCATCCCTCCGAGCCGGGAGAGGGAGGAGGCGTGTGAAAGAGTGGTCGGGTCGCGGCCCAGGTGGTTCGTGGAATTCGCCAAGTGCTCCACACCCACCGAGGAGCAGGTGGAGGCCCTGCCAGAAGCCGAGCGAGCAGCTATTAATGTACTGACCCGTGCCTGGACAACGGGCATTGAGCAATTCTGCATGGAGACTGGATGGGAAGAGAAGGCTCAATATGCCATGGGTTTGTATGGCAGAATCATTGGGCTCCTATGGCATATGATTGGAGGGGCACGTGACCTGGAAAGGCGCCATACCGACCTGCAGGATGCCCATGCCACCTTACTCGGGATTCAAGAGTCTCGGAAGACTCAAGCCGAAGAGGCCGCGACCATAGCTAACGCAGAGAAAGAGTCTGCTGTGAAGGCCAGGGCCGAGCGAGATCAGGCACGCAAGGCCGAGGAGGAGCTCCGGGCAGAGTTTGTAGAGTTGAGAAGGGCGGCTATTGCTCATGCTGGGGAGTTGGAGAGGCGCGAGGCCGAGATACGGAAGGAGATGGAGGAAATCTCCCAGAAGCGAATAGAGGAGGCTCGGGTGGAATCTATTCGGGCTTACAAGAATTCGGAGAAGTATGCTTTCATGTTGACTTGTGGGCATGCCACCAGTATTGGGGAGATCCTCCAAGATCTTAAGGGAGGGAAATCCGTGGCCGAGTTGGAGAAGGAGCTCGACCAACTGAATGCAGATTTAGATGTTATCCGTCCATGGTTTCCCGATATGGTCGGTGAATAAGACAGGCTCATGAAAAAGAAGTGGCCTCTAGTGAGCCAATCGAAATCTCTCCTCCTACCGGAACTCATCCTCCTGCCTCTTAAGGCATCTTTTGTAGTTTTGCTTTATAGAATAGTTGGCCTCGGGCCTTTTGATGTAATAGGCTTCGGCCCCCCATGTAAATATTTTGCTGATGAATGAAATTTCCTTTCTGACCGTCTACTTATTCTGCCGCATTTTTTCAAATTTTTGTGTGTTGGGCTCGTCTCCCTTTGTCTGGATGTATAATCCAAGTGATGGGCTGAGCGCCTGAATACATTTTTACCAAGCATTGTGCTCGGAGCTTAGGCCGAGTCTTTGTTGAGGGTTGGCTCGATGCTAGGTCGAGTTTCCTCTTTTTTAAGCATGCTCGGATCTTGGCCGAGATGAGTAATCTGCGCTCAGGACAAGGCGATTGGAATGGTGCTCGAATCTTGGCCGAGGCGAATAGAACGACTCTTGGATCTTGGCCGAGACGAATAGAACATAATTTTTAGGAAGAGCTCACAGAATATCAGATGAAAGGATAAAATTTCATCTCAAAGTGTCGCCAGTGTGTTGGAGTAACATCTAGGAAGATGGATCAAGTAAAATTCCCAGAAACCCGAGACCTTACTGGTAGTATTTCTTCAAGTAAGATACATTCCATGGGTGAGTAAATTTTTCCCCACTCGGTTTTTGAGCTCGTATGCTCCATTTAACAAGGTTTTACTAACTCTGAACGGACCTTCCCAGGTTGGTTTTAACGGACCTGGCTCGGTCCCGGTGACCCTTTTTAGAACTAGGTCACCGACCCAAAATCTTCTTTCCTTCACCCTTGAATTGTAGTACCTTTTCGCTTCTTTGTTTGTACACGGCATTCCTCATCTCGGACTACATCTTGTTTCTTCCAACAAATCTAATTCGGCTCGGAGAGAGCGTCCTCATTGCCTTCTTCAAAAACATTTCAATTCAATGTCGGGGCCCCGATTTCCACAGAATGACGGACTCGGCCCCATATGCTAGTGAAAAGGGTGTTCTTCCGTAGCGCTCGGTGTGTCGCTTTAGGACCATAATACGCCGGGCGCTCCTCTTCTAACCTTGCTTTCAATGTATACTTAAGTATTTTGTTCACTACCTCAACTTGCCCATTGGACCGTGGATGGTGCGGTGGAAAAATGATTCTTAATGTGAAAGCCTTCGCAAAAAGTTCAAAATCTCCGATTATCGAATCGCTTCT
Organism: Rehmannia glutinosa; assembly: GCA_016081115.2. Taxonomy (NCBI): domain Eukaryota; kingdom Viridiplantae; phylum Streptophyta; class Magnoliopsida; order Lamiales; family Orobanchaceae; genus Rehmannia; species Rehmannia glutinosa. The sequence continues at coordinate 13,592,469 of CM071926.1, forward strand.
CATTATCCGTAACAATTGAATACGTAATCCCAAATCGCATATAATGATTTCCAAATAAAATTGACGATTCTCTCTTCCTATTTTTGCCAAGGGTTCGACTTGACCAATTTTGTAAAATAATCAACTGCCACAATGGCATATCTCACGCCCTAGGCGCCACTGCCCGTTGCTCTTCTTTACCAAAACAGGGTTAGCCACCCAGCGGGGTAGGGGCTTCTCTTATAAATTGGTTATCGGCTAACTAACCGGCTTCCAGGGCAACCTGCTATCGGGTCCGAGCTTACGCCGCTTTTGGACTACCGATCGGAATGTGAGATCGATATTCGGTATGGCGTGGCATGTTTAGGATCAATGCCTGGCATGTCTGAATGTGTCCATGCGAAAACATCAAGATTATTACCTAGAAAGTCAATTAATTCCGACCTGAATGGCTCTTGGAGGTCGTGGCCAATTCAAGTTGGCGCCCCCTGATGCTTATCGACATCTACTATGTCGATCTCATTCCAATGGCTCTGCGTGCTTCCGCTTCTTACTCCGCCTCCTTCTTTCTTTTGCAGAGTAGTTCTTCTTCGATCATCATTGGCTCCTTCCCTAATCGTCCGCCTGGTTAGTTTCCATTGTGATCGTTTTACTTTGCTTGGGTGCTATCCCTTTCCTCGAGTCATTCTCACCGATTTGGTTCTTTGGAGTCATCTTCCTCCATTACATTAATCTCGGTGGATCGGAGTTTGAGAGAACATACCCGAGATTCTCTCCTGGTTTCCTTATGGATTGCTTCCCCATCCGGCCGAACTCGATAAAAAATAATATATGGAGACGGCCGCTGCTTTTAAGTGATAAAGCGTAGTGGTCTTCCAATTATAAAGATTGTATTCGAGTCGGAGTTGATTATCTTGAACGTGGTGATCACAAATCCGTTGATGTAATCTTTGTCCCATCCGGATTAGCAGTCGACCTTTCCGAGAGGGATTATTCTTCCACCTCCAAACCCTGCATCTTTTCATTGCGTGGCGAATATAGTTGTCATCTATATTCAACCTTCTAAAGGCTCGGATGTAGATGACGAATGAGTAACTACCCGAGTCGACTGCAATTCTATGCACCGATGCCCGAGTGGGCCGTGATGACCAGGGGTCGAGAATGAGGATGCACCACCTGGTCGGCATCTTGGTCAGAAAAAGTGAAGTGACCCATCGGTTGGCCTTCTCGGATTTCCGCGATTCAAACCTACCTTCCGCATGAGTAGCTTCCCTAATATCTTTTCTTTTGCAATTGGAACGGCTGTCTTTAGCCGCATTTATGTTCATTCGGTTGGTATTAGACATTACCAATATTTCTTGTCTCGGGTTCTCATTGGGTGGTAAGCGAGCTGGATTCTCTACTCGCTCCGGTTGTCCCCAGCGAGCGCCGTGGTGGTGGAAATTTATGGACATACCGCTTAAGGCCGCCTCTTTGTACTATCCGCATGATTTCACGGATGAGGTCTCGGCATTCATCCTTCTCGTGCCTAATAGATTTATGATACGAGCAATACCGCTAAAGATCCAACTTGGCGAGATCTAACCTTAGAGGGCGGTGGTGGCGAAATTGAGACCTTGTATATCATTCCATTTGGGCCGACAGAGTATGTGTTAAAGTACTCCTCGTACGCAAACTCGCACGAGCTTCCTAATATGATTTATATCCGTGGACGGTTCTCATTGAAAGATTTGAACCCTAATCCAAGACGGATGCATTCTCTTTCATATTGTCGCTTTTAACACCCCGATCTTTTGCTCGGGATGTTTGGTGGCCATAGCCTCTTTCAAAGATGTATATACCGCTCTGCGTGAATGAGGAATTCTTGGAATGAGGTCGCCCCACTCGTGGATAGCATATTTAAACCAAGTATGAGGCGCGAGTCCGCCATTCTTTGTCGATAAGTATTGCATCGTCTGCGGACGGGCTCCATCTCTCGGACTTGTTTATTAAATCAAGTAATATAACTTTTAAAGGCTCATCCTTGCCTTGTTTGATATTGACAAGGAGTCTTTGGGAGCTGCGCGAACTTTAGATGTCAAAAAGTGGGTTGTAAATGCGGGCATCAAATCACCCCAAGATCATATAGAACCTTGCGGTAGGGTCCGGAACCACTGGTGGGCTCGGTCGCCCAAAGTCAGTGGAAACGCCCTACACAAAATGGCGGCGCTAAGGATGTATAGTTCCATCCACGCAAGATATTTGTGGACGTGAGTCGTGGGGTCGCCTCCCATTGTATGTACCGATTTGAGGAATCTTAAATTTCATTGGTAAAGGAGTTGATTGATACGATGCAAATGGTGACACGACGCCGAGCTGGCCGCGAGCTTGGTTGGTCGCTTTGCATCGAATATCATCGGGACTTTCCTCCAACTCGTCTAGGTGGCGACGGAGATGTAGTATTTCCGCCTCTCGCTCATTTATAGGACTAGGATCATGAGCCAAGTTGGCCCGAACCTGCTCCCAATCCTCAGGAAATCGGAGTCTGGAGTTGATAGACTGAGAGGGTCGAATCGGGTCAAGTCCCAGATGACCTGCAAACACGGAACGAGCATGATGGAGGCACGGGAGTACTGGTAATGATTCTGCTACAAGGCTTTGCTCGCCCGCGTCATCCCGTGGTCGTCTTCTGTCACGCCGCTCGACTGGCTGTCCATTATGTGAACTTGCTTCATAATTTTCATTGTTTGGAGGTGCTGGACCTGTGGATTGGCATTTGATGGTGGGTCGGGATGATACCCAAGCAAAGCAGGACAATTTTTTATGTACACGTGGCGGACTGAGCCTGAGACCAAAAAAAGCCGACTGACTGAGAAAAGGCCGACCAGAGCCCGGAGACCAGAAAAGGCCGACCAGACCAAAAAAGGCCGACCAGAGCCCGGAGACCAGAAAATGCCGACCAGAGCCCGGAGACCAGAAAAGGCCGACCAGAGCCCGAAGACCAGAAAAAGCCTACCATAAGACCAGCTCATCAACTCATGCACAAACAACATGGAGGAGACAAGTGTCCCACTCAATGAGACAAGTGTCCCACTAATCAACTCATGCACAACAAGGAGGAGACAAGTGTACCACTCAATGAGACAAGTGTCCCACTAATCAACTCATGCACAACAAGGAGGAGACAAATGTCCCACTAATAGCATAGATGTAATGATTGCTAGGCTATCAAATGTAATATGATAAATAATATTGATCTAAGGGAAAAAAGGAGGAGAGACCCAGATTATAGAAAAACTCAGAAAGCCAAAAACCTACTGAGCACTTCACCAAATTGCTCAATAAAAAAGGCACTTTACAGCCATTTATTATATTTTTCCAGTCATTATTTTTATATTTAGTTTCTTGTTGAGCAAATTCGGGCATCAATAGGTCGGTTTGGTGAATATTTACGGGTGGATGAAGTTGTATTTGTGGGGGAGTATTTGCAAAATTTTGGGAAATGAGCTGGTTCATTTGTTGAACAAAAGTAGGATTTGTAAACAACTGAGTAAAGGGAAACAAAGCCGTGCTCCCTGTTTCTGTTGGGGGCACGGTTTGGCCATTGGTATTTTGGCCAATTTGGTTATTTTGGGGTGGTTCCTCAATCCCACGTGCGTTTCGGGTGGTTTGACTCATTTTCGCAAGAAAATAAAATTACCTTAGCTGGAATGACTTAAATAACTAGAAATTTTGGCTGGACCAAAACGGGCCCTCCTTCTAGTGTCAATTTGTTGACGTGCGTCTTGGATCAATAAGCAAACTAACTAAATTATATGACGTGGAAATAAAATGACACTCAAAAGATTCACACTAAAAAGATCTTCTAAACGGGGTTAATTCTTCGCTTTTATATATAAAAGTCGAGCGGGGAGATGTCTGGTCGGTTTACGTTTTACAGATGGAACTTTACAAGTGCTTTTTTTGCTGATTATTCTCCCTCCCTTCTTTATAACAAGTGAAGGCTATTTATACTCATACAATTAGTGTGCTTTAATCATCATTACACCTAGTTATAGAGTGGTTACAAGGGGGTACGTGTCCTCTTCCTCGGATAGCTTGTTGGCCGTGTATTTGGCATCTTCTTGATTCATCTTGTTAACTTATTGACAAGTGACATCTTGACTTCTGCTAAGCGTATTGACCTTGCTTAGAGAAATGATTATCTTTGGGTCGTCCACCATTGGGACCTTAGGTTGGCATCCGAGCCCGCCTCGCGCCACGTTACTGCCGGCTCGGTCCACGTCATTCGGTGGCCCCATGTTATTGCGATTGAAGGGCCATGTGGATCGATTTTTTGCCACTCGTCTCGGGTATCATCATAAAAAAACATAAATCTTTTATTACATAATTATGTTTGAGATACTCGAACTAGCTTTGTGGCCTATTCTAAATTAAACTAACCGACCGATCTAAATCGACCGATCCACGTATTGCAAGGACAATTAGGAAAAAATAGTCTAAGCCATCAAGGATGGCTTAGGGCAAATAATCAACCAAACCGCAACCTTTTGACTTAAGTAATAATAAGTAGAAAGGTGACATGTTTTCATCTTACAAACTATACGATTGAAATATTCTCAACATAGATTTTTTTCGGTATAAATAGATGTGCTCTTGAACAAGATTTTCTTTAGCATCAAAATGATTCTTAGTTATATGAAGAAACTTATAATTGATTACGACATCGAGTAGGAAAGCGATTGCAAAACACATGTTAAAGAAACTCACAACCGATTAGACTGCAAACATCTAATCGATCCATAGAATTAGAACATTAAAATGAAGGCACTGACAAAACACTTATCAATGAAATTGATCGCTCTTATCACCAATAATCGAGACAATGACTCATTTGAATCTTAAATTTCTTTATGAACTCCAAATTTTCTGAACAAAAACTCATAAATTGGGACAAATTTATTTCACTGAAAAATAAAAACAACATATTGGGGACAAAAAAAAGCTATTTATGGAGACAAATTTATTCATAAAAGAGACTAAAACATTGAAAAACATTCTTCAATCCTCCATGGAGGATGAGGGAATAAGATGAGGAAGAAGTTGAAAAATGAGAAGACGACTAGGATTTTTTGAGAGGAGAGATTTCCCAAGAGTTCATGAACTATATATTTTTATCAAAGAAACTAATAAGAGGGGGGAAATAAAAACCTTGGTTTTTTTTTTAATAACGGGAACCCACCAACCACTCTTTTGTGTCCGCATTGGGTAGATAATCGGGATTGACTCAATAGATTGCAAACTCCATTAATCAGATAAATCGCACTAGGAAAATTTTATATAACAGACTCGACCAAACGATGCAAAAGTAAAGATTCACACTTTAGACTTTTCGGCCTCAAGAATCAACTATTCTCTGCTGGCCGTCGTAGCCGGCCGCATGAAGGGGAAAAAAGTTATGTTTTGCTTGCTACAAACGTTGAGGACATATGACCAACATGAGTTTAGTATAATTTTATTAGTGCAGCATTACAAGTTTAGATTTGTACCTCCATAGTCATAACCTCTTCCATTTGACAGGGTCTTGTCATGCTCCACAAATAATTAAAGTATGATATAACATCAATTATTAATTTGCAGTTTTAACTTAATGAAACTTGCAGAATATAAAGGTAAATCAAAGGGCATATCACAAGGATTAAATTATTGAAATTGGATAGTACACTTAGGTAGAAATGTATTGAAATTTCCTATTTATGATCATATCTCACTTCTTATTCCATTATATTGGATAATTGTATATGTAGGTAGAATTAGAGGTGTGCACGGTACGGGACGGTTCGGAAATTCATAAATCTCCAGAACCGTCCCGAAGTTCGGAGATTTTAAAAATCAATCTCGAGAATCCGAACCGTAGAAAAAATCTCCGTGCGAACCGCACGATTTGATGCGGGGATTGATTCTAACGGGGCGGTTCGGAGATTAATCAAAGGTAAAACAAATACAAAAAAATAAAAAATGAATGTAAAATCACCAAATAATTATAGTCCATTCCTTTTTTAGTGCAATCTCAAAATAAATACTACAACCATAAAGGGCAACACAATCTCAAATTAAAAACATTCTTTTTTATTTTTTGAGATACAATCTCGATTAGTATATATCATGTCTTTCCTACTAAGATACAACAATCATTCTTTTTTATCATTATTTAAGTTAAAAATTAAAATCTTTATAAAAAATCATGGTATCCAATAGTTGGATATTTCAGACATAAGAACCAAAAACATAAAAATTAAAAACATCATCCTAGACCTAGAGATGAGTAGAAAACGTGAAGATAAAGATCTATTCTCCATTTTTCTAACACACGAACACATCATGTTTCTAACTCCGCTTTTAAAGGCTAAACAAATCAAGAAATTAAGATATTCTCAGATTGCCAACTCCAAATTCCAACTATTGGACCTTTTCTTTTAATTTTATAATCACACATAATAAATTAGCCAAAAATATCAAATGTAGCAAAATACAATATAAATGATCAGAACTTACCTACTGAAAGTCTGAAATACAAAAACTTGTTGTCGTGAATGGTGGTGTATGGTGTCAGCGGCGTGAAGATAACGGATATATGATAATTTTCTAGGTTAATTAAATGTGAGGTGTCACAATATTAAAATATAAATAAGATAAAAATAATATATATATATGTATGTATTAAAAAATTCTTAAAAATCGGTTCTATCTTGGATCTTCTGCTTCGATGCAACAGTGCGGTTCTCCGAGACGGATATTTTAAAAATCTCCAGAACCGTACCAAAAATATTTTCGGGACGGTTCGGTTCGGAGAAAGTCAAAAAATCAACGGATATTTTTGGTTGGATATTTTTCGGTTCGGGTATCGGTTCGGTTCCAGTGATCTCCAAGTCCCGTGCACAGCCCTAGGTAGAATTGTACTAAAATAAGAAGTTGGATAAAAAAATGGAAGTTTTTATTAGTGTACAATTTATATATTTAAACGTCCATGTTTGGATTTGTTGTATATTATCTTTGTCAAGGGTTAACATCTTGCCTTGTTAGAAAGACAAGAATAGTTCGAACAAAACAAAAAAGAAAAAAAAAAAAGAAAAAGACAAGAATAGCCCACATCTCTAATTTACTTTTCTACCTTTTCATACCTTTAGACAAAACACTTTAAATTGAATATTGTGGGCATGTTGATGGATGGAAATTGGATTCAAAATCAGAATCGGAACCGTGGACAATAGTTTCAAAATCAGAATTGGGATTGTGTAAGTCGATTCTGATTCCGGTTTCTTGGTCTTAAAAATTGTGGAACTAGCGATTTTAACAGCCGGTTATAACCGCCGGTTCCAACATTTCCGGAACCGGAACTGTATATGTCGGTTTCAGTTCTAGTGCCTTGGTCTTAAAAATTGTGGAACCGGCCGTTTTAATAGGTGCGGCAAGCTTCGATACATTGGTCTTAAAAATTATGGAACCGTCCGTTTTAATCGGCGCTTAGAAAACCGCCTTTTTTAAGGTCAAAATCAATAATATTTATTTATTTTGGTATAAATATGCTGGAAAATGGGCTGCAAATGAACCAAAGCGCTTTCGTGAGCTATTCAGTTTCGATTCGATAAAAGTTCGTTTGGGTTCGTTTAATGAGGCTCGTTAAAATAAATAAACCAAACTCAAACTTAGAGATATTTGGTTCGTTAGCTCAATGAACAAGCTCGTTAGTAAAGACGTGAATAGGCTCGTATAAATTAAACTAATAATTTAATTTTAATTTTAATTTTTCATATTTTTACTTAAATATAAAAATATTTCAGTAAACTTATTTTTGAATAAAACTATAAGCTTTAATAAATATATTATGAATTTTAAATATAAATAATTTTATTTTTATAATAAATTGAAGAATATTTTAATTTTGAATTAATATTTACTAAGTTCGTTTAGGCTCGATAAAGCTCAAAAAGTTAGTGAGCCATCAACATGTTCGATAAATTGAACCGAGTTCGACTCGATAACAAAAGCCAAACTCAAACACTCAAAAGCTCGACTCGGTTCGGTTGCAGCCCTAGCTGGAAAAATGAATTTTGATTCATCTATACTCTAATAATATATATTGACAATTTAATATTATTATTAATATTAAATATAAAATTTAATTGAATATTAAGTCCAAATCATTTTCTTGACTTAGCTTTTTTCTAAAGGAAATTGATAAACTATTTTCAAAAAATAAATAAATAGTTCCAGAACCAAAATTTGAACTATAAAGGAACCGGGTTCAAAATTGTACCCAAACCAAAATTGGAACTCTAGAAGAACCGTGTTCCAAATTGTACGGTTCCAGTTCTAGTTCCTTCAAAATAAGGAACCGAAACTAGCCATTTAGGAACCGGAATAGTTGGTCCCGGAACCATGGCCAATCTTAGGCATGTGAACTAACTTTCTGCTTTTCCAACATCTTCATCTTTAAAATATTCTAATATTAGAATAAAGGGAACATCTGCGATTCTACCAAAGATAGGGGACCAAAATGAAAAACCCAAAAACGCCTCCATTTTTCCTTTTATACTTTGTCCCCTAAATCTTTTCGTTTTTAACCTTTACAACCCCTAATATTTTCCTAATTCTCATTTCTAACCCCAGAAAAGGGGCAAAAACTACTACATGAAAAGTTCAGACTGCAACACGGTATAGTAATTAGCCGCCTCGTCTTCAAGTTCCCACAGCCCATCGGTAAAAGCAAATGGAAAATTTTCTCCAGATTTAAATATTTCAACATCATTTTCATCCCTAGATCTGTTTGGAATCCCAAGCTCATCGTCAGAGGCTTCTAGAAGATGCCTCATGACAGATAATTTCACACCGTCGTCCTCATCGCCTCCGCCGCAATCGGCGGATATGGATTGACAGCGCGACAGATCGGCCTCCTCCACCGCCGCCGTGCACGGCAAAGAGTCGAAATCGAAAGCGGTGGTGGAGTCACCGCTAGCGGAAGAGGATATTTCTTGCTGTAGGGTTGTGAATATGGCTGATAAGTCTCGGCTCAGCTCGTGGTTCGGCTCATGGCTCGGCTCTCCCTCCTCTTCTTCGTCGAGGAGATTGAGTATGCTGTTATACGGCTTTTGGCGCTTGGAGATTGCGCTTGAGTCGTCAAACTCAGACTCTTCAAGGGATTCTTCTCTAAGGCGTTTTGGTAGAGTTTCTGCCATTTGGGGAAAATAGAAAAATAGAGAGAAATATACGAAAATTGATAAAGAGATTAGGGTTACAGTAAGGAGAGACAGAGAAGGGGATGAGGAGAGAGAAGGGGGGTGGAAAGGTTTATATAGAGAGAGGAAGAGAGGTGGAGTTACGGTCAAAATGAGTAAAGAGAGAAAGTGAGAATATTTTAATATAAAGTAGTATTCAATTGTATTTTCTTGGTCTGGTGTGTTTGTGTGACAGAGAGGGGGTTCGTGGGGTATTTTGTACTTTTATTATATTTTATTTATTTTATTTATTGTTTTGATTTTTCTAATTGAATATAACGTCTATAAAATAATGTCATTTATAAATGTAGTGTTCATATTATATATTTAATAACAAGATGAAACCAATATTTTTAAATTCGAACTGGACATTGACTCGGATTAACTGGGTCATTGGGGCCATTTGTGCGACGGGTTGAACCATTCTTGAAAAATTAATATATATATATATATATATATAAGTTAAAAAATTAAGTACAATACAAGTTGGCAATATGAATTAGTTAAACAGGGTCAAGGGGTCATTGGGTGACCGGTTTTAACCGTCTTTCACCGGGTCCGCGACGAGTTCTTGCGATTTATTTTAGTTGTTCTCGGATTTAACCGATCTGACGGACTAGTCGATCCGAGTTTAAAAACATTGGATGAAATATCTTGGGTACCCTTAGGGGGTTTGATCTTTAAAGTGAGTTGTCCCCATGTCCTTGTGATTTTGCCAAGTGTCCACTAAAACATACGTATGCATGTATTTTGTTTCAAAAAAAGAAAATAAAAATGGGACACACGTGTCCACAACTTAAGTTGGGCGCTACCCAATTGGTAGAAGATCTACTACCCCTTGGTAGACACTAGAAAAGGAAGCGACTGCTTTTTTGGGGGTTTAACGTATTTAAGGCCTGCCTAAAAATGTCTTATTGTACTTTTAATTTTATTTTAAAATTCATGGCAAAAATTAATTGATATATATTAGTATATATACGTATTACACAAATGTGTAATAAATTAAAGGCTTTGAAGAGGGGAGAATAGGGCGAGTGGGCGAGGAAGCAAAGGTGATGCTTTGACAAAAAAATAAAGTAAATGGAAAAAAGTTAAAGGCTTGGCCTTAGTGTGTGCGTGGCTTTATTTTATTTTGTACTGCCTACTTTTGGGGCTACGCAATTCCAAGTACAAGGCCCTCTTTTGAAACCTCTAATTTATTAATGAGAACGGCCAGATTTATTAGTTGGCCACATAAATTTGTACAATTACTAATTTGTTTAAATATAATTAAAAAAATTCTAGAAATGATTTGTCATTCACTTGATATGTACATAATAAAAAAAAAATCTAGAAATGGTTTGTCATTCACTTTTTTTTTTGATCGGTTGGTTTGTCATTCACTTGATATGTCGGGTGATTGTATCTACCCTCGAAAGTTTGGTTGACCCTTCCTTTATTTAATTTTTATTAGTAGTTAACATCTTGAAGGGCACTCGTAGAATTCACGAGACACACGAGAAACTTTAAAAGATTATTTTAAATGTATGAAAAATTAGGTATATGTTGGCTTAACATATATAGCCTAGACTTTTACCTCGAAGATGGTCACGTGAGATCTTGGTGTCAAACTTTTATGCATTTGTCTTTATGCTTTTGTTCTATAAATTAGTCACATTATATTAACGCATATCTTTATCTCCAAATTAAAACATGTTGGAATTAGTCTTTGATAAATGAGGTGTTGACCGATTTTGACCAATTAATTAAGTGGTTTTCATTTGTGAAAAATGGAATTAAATTATTTGTAAAAATTTTACTAAGAGAGTAGATGAGAATGGCATTTGGAATTTCTCAAACCGATTCCGGTGAATGAGAAATTAATCTTTAAAGTTAGCCACTTAATACAAATAAATGGTATGGAAAATGGAAAATGTGGGGAGGAGAGATGCTCCATCCCACATAGGAAAAAAAGGTAAAGTTAGACACTTTATTTATCCTAAGTTGACAAATGGGTTTGGGCCTTGGAAAGCACCCAAGTTTTTAAAGGGAGAGGACCTACATGCTTGTGGGTTTGGTCAAAAGCACACGCCTTGGCGCGCCGGCTCGGCCCGGCCGTCCGGCCGTGGGCTTGGGCTTGGGCTTCAAAACCCTTATTCTTTTTGGACCAAAACCTTTAAAAATTAAATATTTAATTAATTTTTGTAATTAATTAAAAGAGTTCAACTGGGAAAATATTTCGGCCACAAGACGGGCGCACGCCCGTGCGTCTAGGTCGTCGTTCTCTCTGTGAAAAGGCCTGCTCGAAAATGTGCCTTTTCGAGCCTACGGACGCGATTTTCCGTCACGGGTATTTCGTTGTCTATATTAATAGAGCCCTCGATGAAAAAAAGAGACGAAAATAATCGGATAACATTAAATCGAGCATTGCATTTTGCATCTTGCCCATTTTCCTCCTTGAAAGCTTGAAAGTAGTCCAACACTTTGCTTGTTATTTTGTTGTTCCGGTTTCTTTGTCTTTTCTAACCTAAGCATTAAAGTCGTTATATCTTAGAGGCGGCGGGAATAAGCACTAGTATACGGGGCATTTTCGTCTTGCGAAGACAGAATCTAATTCTCGCCTCGACTTAAGCCTATACACTATCCCACCATTTTCTTCAAAACAACCTTTCACCATAATTTACCCAACAATCGCAAGACGAAAACCTTTTCTACGTTTTATCGTTGAAAGACGATGGCATCGATTCGATCTCGTTCACACCCATGGTCATTTCTTGCTCGCTCACGGCGAAAAGCCGCCCAAGTTTTCTGGTGCCGACTTCAAACGTTGGCAACAGAAGATGCTGTTCTACCTCACTACTTTGGGGTTGGCTCGTTTCCTAAAGGACGACCCCCCTACTGCCGTTGAAGAAGACGAAGTTGACAACAACCGGAGAATCGCTGTGGATGCTTGGCATAACAAATTTTCTATAAAAAACTACGTCTTGAATGGGCTAGACGACACTCTCTACAATGTCTATAGCACGTTCAAGACGTCCAAGGAATTGTGGCAATCCTTGGAGAAGAAATACAAGACGGAAGATGCCGGCACAAAGAAATTTGTTGTCGGCAAATTCCTGGAGTACAAGATGGTTGACACCAAGACGGTGATCAGCCAAGTTCGAGAGATTCAAATCATCCTTCACGACTTAGTGTCCGAAGGGATGCTTTTGAATGAATCCTTTCAAGTGGCCGCAATTATCGAAAAATTGCCGCCATTGTGGAAGGATTTCAAAACTACCTCAAGCACAAGCGTAAAGAGATGGGGCTTGAGGATCGATTGTTCGGCCGCGATCGAAGAAGACAACCGAAATCGATGTTAAAATCAAGAACTGGAATGGAGGCTAAGGCCAATCTTGGCCGAGTCGAAAGCACTAGCAAGAAACGTAAAGCACTCCGGGAAGGAGAAAGGCAAGGCCAAAAAGTTCAGGGGAATTGCTACAATTGTGGCAAACCGAACCACATGGCAAAGGATTGCCGACACCCAAAGAAGGACAATCAAGTGGCAACCAACAAGCCAATGATGACGGAGGACAAGTCGGTTCCAATAGACTTGTCGAGCTCGATCTCTCCGCCGTTGTGTTTGAAGCCAATATGGTGGATAACCCAAGGGAGTGGTGGATAGATATATCGGGCTACTGCGTCACATTTGTGCCGATAAGAAATGTTCTCCTCCTACACTCCGATCAATGGAAGAAAGTTGTTCATGGGGAACTCCTCGACTTCCAACATTGTTGGGCTTGGAAAGGTTGTGCTCAAGATGACTTAGGGAAGGAGCTTACGCTTGTAGATGTCTTTGCATGTCCCGGACATCCGCAAAAACTTGGTTTCCGTCTCATATTTAGCAAGGCGGATTTAGGCTAGTGTTTGAGTCCGACAAGTTTGTAATGACCAAGAATGGTCGCTTTTATGTAAAGGTTACCTTGATAAGGGCACATTTTAAAATGTCTGTAATGTCATTTTTCCGCCAAGAGGTGAAGAATAAAAACGTTACTTTCTGTTTAATTGTTGGATTGTTCTAATTTATGGCATGATAGATTAGGACACGTAAACTTCAACACAATTAAAAGGTTAGTGAATCTGGAATTAATACCTTCGTTTAAACCGATTCACAAGACAAATGCGAAATTTGTGTTGAAGCAAAATTGCCAAAGCACCGCTTCATTCGGTAACGAGAAGTACCAAACCACTCGAGTTAATTCATACGGATGTGTGTGACTTAAAACTTGTGCAAACTCGAGGTGGGAAAAAGTACTTCATAACGTTTATAGACGATTGCACAAGATATTGTTATGTATATCTTTTGAAAAGTAAAGATGAAGCTTTAGTAGCTTTTAAAACTTATAAGAATGAAGTTGAAAATCAGCTTAATTTGAAAATTAAGATGATTCGAGTGATAAAGGCGGTGAGTATGTTGCTCCATTTGAAGAATTTTGCTCGGAAGCGGGTATAATTCATCAAACGACCGCACCTTACTCACTTCAATCAAATGGTGTTGCGAACGCAAGAATCGTACTCTTAAGGAGATGATGAATGCGATGTTGTTAAGTTCGGCTTACCCCAAAACTTGTGGGGGAAGCCATACTTTCTCGCGAACTACATTCTTAATAAGATCCCACACAAAGGTAAAAATGAAACTCCACATGAGTTATGGAAGGGCGTAAACCGTCATACAAATACCTTAAAGTGTGGGGATGTTTGGCTAAAGTCGAAGTACCTAAGCCAAAACAAGTAAGAATCGGTCCAAGACGATCGATTGTGCTTTCATTGGATATGCTAACAATAGTAGTGCATATCGCTTTTTTAGTGCACAAATCGACTATTCCGATATAAATGAAGGTATGATCATTGAATCAAGAATCTTTGTATTCTTCGAGAATATGTTTCCGAACAAAGAATGGAAAGAAGAAAGTTTGAGTAAACGAACTTATGAAACCGCAAGGTTACCTCAAAGTGATGATCAAGAGGAACCAAGACGCAGAAAAGGACAAAAGTAGCTAAGTCTTTTGGTCCCGATTTTCTAACTTATATGTTAGAAAACGAACCCCGAACTATTCAAGAAGCATTGTCTAGTCCGAAGCTCCTCTCGGAAAGAAGCTATCAATAATGAGATAGATTCCATCATGCAAAATCACACTTGGGAGATGGTTGATCTCCCGCAGGGTTCAAGCCTTTGGGATGCAAGTGGATCCTTAAAAGGAAGTATAAAGCGATGGATCTATTGACAAGTATAAAGCCCGATTGGTAGCTAAAGGGTTTAGACAAAAGGAGGGATATGACTTCTTCGATACATATTCTCCTCCACGAGATTACGTCCATTCGTGTTCTCATTGCTATGCAGACTTTGCATAACCTTGAGATACATCGGATGGACGTTAAAACCGCCTTCTTGAATGGGGAACTTGAAGAGGAAATTTATATGGAACAACCCGAGGGTACATTGCACCCGTCAAGAGCGAAAGGTGTGTAAACTTGTTAAGTCACATTATGGACTAAAACAAGCACCTAAGCAATGGCACGAAAAGTTTGACTCGACTATGAAGTCAAACGGTTTCAAGATCAACGAATGTGACAAGTGTGTCTACATTAAAGGTACTACAAATGATTACGTCATAGTATGCCTTTATGTAGATGATATGTTGATTATGGGAAGTAGTCATGATTTAATCATGAAGACTAAGAACATGTTAAAGAAGAACTTTGACATGAAAGATATGGGATTATCGATGTTATATTAGGGATTAAAACCTCTAGAACTTGAGATGGAATTGTCTTGTCACACCTAATTATGTCGAAAGCGTACTCGAAGGTTTAATGCTTTTGATAATCCTCCGGCTAAGACACATGTAGATCTAAGTCTACACTTGGCCAAGAATAGAGGCGAACCGGTTTCACTGAATATGCAAGAGGTAATTGGCGGTCGATGTACTTAACGAATCAGTACACATCCGCATTGCATATTCATGAGCAAACTAAGTAGGTTCACAAGTAACCCAGTATGGATCACCGAAAGCCGTGACAAGGGTACTTAGATATTTAAAGTATACCATAAACTATGGAATACTTTATACAAGACATCCAAAGCAAAGATTAGAAGGATCTTTGTGATGCCAATTGATATCGCACACAAAAGACTCCTAGTCCACAAGTGGATTTGTTTTCACAATAGGTGGAGGAGCGGTGTCTTGGAAGTCTTCTAAGCAGACGGGCGTGCATAGCTCGATCCACTATGGAATCCGAGTTCATTGCTTTGGATAAAGTCGAGAAGAAGCGAGAATGGCTTAGAAACTTCTTAGAGGATATTCCTTGTTGGAATAAGCCTCCACTCATTGTTATGATACATTGTGATAGTCAATCAAAGAATCGGAAGGGCACAAAGCAAGATGTATAATGGTAAGTCTGTAGACATATACGTCGGAGACACAATACTATTAGACAGTTGATTTCGAATGGGGTTATTTCGGTTGACTACGTAAAGTCGTAGAGGAAAACTTGCGGATCCGCTTACAAAAGTATAAATCGAGATCAATCGTATAAACTGTTAAGGGAATGGGTTTAAAATCCACAACTTAAAGAATGTTCATAGCGGTAACTCCAACCTTGTGAATTGGAGATCCCAAGACCTTGGTTCAATGGGACAACTAAGTTATGAATGTTCAATTTGAACACTTGAAAATGTGTTAGCTCATTCTCGATACATCCAAGTGTATTTAAACATGTTTGAATGTGGTGAGGTTAAGTTTAAGACTTTTAATGATTCCTATACCGAAAGGTGGAGTATTGCGAGATACTCTTCAATAGGAGATCACCTATATAAGTGAGAAGTAATAAGCCGCTTCAAATGAAACACTTATGAATCTAAGATATGGTCCAGGGCGAAATGGACACAACGTGAGAACAACAAGTGTTAGAGTTGTTATTGTGTAAGATCTTGTTGTCTTGGTTTACACAAACGGTACCGAGTAGTTCAAGACATCGCGTCACTAAGCGGCTAGTAAAAGCCGATAGTACCTTACTAAGGAAGGTTCAAAGCCACAAGCTACCTATCCTGATGCAATAACGATTCGCGAGACTTTCAAGCGAATCCGCATACACGCATGCATTAATTTCATTCATGTGGGGGATTGTTGGAATTGGTCTTTGATAAATGGGGTGTTGACCCGATTTTGACCAATTAATTAAGTGGTTTCCATTTGTGAAAAATGGAATTAAATTATTTGTAAAAATTCTACTAAGAGAGTAGATGAGAATGGCATTTGGAATTTCTCAAACCGATTCCGGGTGAATGAGAAATTAATGCTTTAAAGTTAGCCACTTAATACAAATAAATGGTATGGAAAATGGAAAATGTGGGGGAGAGAGATGCTCCATCCCACATAGGAAAAAGGAGGTAAAGTTGCACACTTTATTTATCCTAAGTTGGACAAATGGGTTTGGGCCCTTGGGGCATCCAAGTTTTTAAACGGAGAGGACCTACATGCTTTGTGGGTTTGGTCAAAAGCACACACGCACTGCTGGCTGCCGCCGCCCGCCGCCGCCGCCCGCCGGCCGGCTGGCCGGCCTGCCGGGCCGGGTCGTGGGTCCCGGCTTGGGCTTGGGCTTGGGCTTCAAGGCCCTTATTCTTTTTGGACCAAAACCTTTAAAAATTAAATATTTAATTAATTTTTGTAATTAATTAAAAGAGTTCAACGGGAAAATATTTCGGCCCAGCGATGGCGGGAGCACGGCCCGTGCGGTCGGGTCGTGGTCTACTGCCGAGACTCTGCGCGCCTACACGCACGCACGCGCACGCCCGCGTCGTCTAAGCGTGCTCTCTCTGCGCAGTCTGCGTGCTCGGCGAAAATGTGCCTTTTCGAGCCTACTGACGCGATTTTCCGACGGGTATTTCGTTGCCTATATTAATAGAGCCCCTTGATGAAAAAGAGACGAAAATAATCGGATAACATTAAATCGAGCATTGCATTTTGCATCTTGCCCATTTTCCTCCTTGAAAGCTTGAAAGTAGTCCAACACTTTGCTTGTTACGTTGTTCCTTTCTTTGTGTCTTTGCTAACCTAACAGATTAAAGTCGTTGTATCTTAGAGGCGAGCGGCTGAACCGTAAGCACTAGTATACGGGCGTTTTTGTCTTGCGGAGACAGACCCACTAATGCGCCTCGACTTAAGCCTATACACTATCCCAACCATTTTCTCAAACGAAACCTTCCACCATAATTTACCCAACAAAACATTACAAGTATGATTAAGATAAGAGAACACAAGAAACTAAATGCTACAAATTGTAACAAAAAATTAATTTTCAATCTTAAATTATTTGTTAAGGTGTTAGTTAATTAGTATGTCAATTTTTCAAGGTTGCATAAATCGCTAGGTGCTAATCGGGCACTTAGACCGCTTAGAAGGACTCGATCCTAGGAATAGCTTTAAATTTTGACCGATTTTTGGCCGCTTAGCCCACTTAGGCGGGCGCCGGAGACGATTTTTGGCCGAGGCGATTTTTTTTTTACCGATTTGGACAAAATTGATTCGGGCAAAGAGGCGTCTAGACGACCGCATAGACCAAGTTTTACAACACTTGCTAATTTTCAAGATGTCAATTTGTTTTTTAAAAAAGAATTTTTTAAGAAAGGAGAAAAATTAGTTAGTGTTTATATAATATCTTTTGGAGTTTTCCATCCTTAGTGTATCTTTGAACCCGCCATTTTCTATAATCACAAGTCCTATTATTTAAGCAAAAATATGATGTCATCAAAACAATCCAATATGGCTATATATATATATATATATATATATATATATAGGGATTGTTCAAATGAGACCAACCCCTTTAGGTTAGTCCATAAGAACACCTATGAACCCTTGATTTAAATTTTTGATGGTGTAGATCTCTTTTGTTATTTTTGGGTTATAAGGGTATGATTGTACTTTTATATTTAATCAGTTTTATTAATCGGACGCATTATTAGCTATTTTTAAGGAAACATAATCCTACCTTTTCAGTTACCCGATTTTTAGGAGGAAAAATAATCAATTTCAAATCATATGGAGTAAATAGAACGCACAAGAACACTACAAACACTTAATCTATATCAAATCATATTTAAGCAAACATGCAATTTATTATCAAGAAGTCATCAATGACAAATTTGGCATAATTAATACTCATCCGGGTATTCGATATCGTGACTCACAAGAAATAGTGTATCACTCAACTCTCAAGGTACATGGGGCATGTATACACTCAAATCAATTCAACAACGTCGAACTACCATAACCTTGCAAATCGTCTAACATCTCTACCACTCAAGCGTCCATAATTTAATAATCAAAAAGGACTTTTTCTTTGGTTGTAACATAGACTCTTTGGTTAGGTAGGAAAAATATAGATTAAGTAACTTGACTTGAGCAAATAGAATTTAAGTACATAAACTTTCAACTCACCAACATCTAAAGAATCATTCTTTCAAATTATTTTCTTTTTCAACTCATACTCTTCTTCCACCCCTTTTCTTCTTTTCATTTTTAGACCCTTTGCGTTATTTTTTTTTGCCTTAAACTCATAATTTTTTTTTCCAAAATTTCCATAAATTTTCTTTTCTTTTCTTTTTCTTGCTCAATTTTTCTTTGCTTATATCATTCGCAAAGTTGTTTTCTTTTGTCGAGCTTCATCATTCTTTTACATATTCGCTGCTCCTCTCTTTCTTGCCAACAATCTTCTTTTTTTAAGATTTTACCATATCTCCCTCAAACTATTCATCTTCTATAAGCTCAAGTTTTAGGGATAAAAATTATTTTTAAGTTCAAAAGCTCGTTATGTAGCTAAAAAAAAAAAGTTTAGGTTCAAAATGGCTAACTAGGGAATCATGAGTTCATAGGTAGGCTTTTTTTAGGCTAAAATAAAATGGCCTTAAATCATCTTCAAAAATTGCACACACGCACATAGTTTCAATAGAGATATCATTACAAGTTCTAGAGTTCTAACATTCATGAATGATACACTCAAGAAAAATAAGACTCGCACTAAAAGGCTCAAAAGCTCACAAATTATTTTTTACATTATGCTCAAATACCCAATTTTCTCAATCAATGCCAAACATGCAAAAGGCATCTTCTCGACAATTCACCACATAATTTACCAAATACTTCTTTTCATGAAACTAAGCGATCATAGTAAAATCATATGAAAGTTTGTTTTTTTATACTCATTCGACTTCTAATCCTAACTCACACAAACGCAATAAACGTGCTAAAGTTATAAACGTGCTAAAAATGAAAACTAAAAAGCAATATTTTTTTAAGAAAGGCATTTTATGCAAATTTTATGCTTTTATATGCAACCTAAATGCAATGCAAAAATGCAATAATACTCAATCAATCATTCTTGACAACCCCAAACTTAAATCATGCTTTGTCATTCTAACCTATGAGAAAATTATCAAAATAAAGAGGAATGTGTGATAGGTACTTACGTAGCTCACCGAGGTGGAGGAGGTGGAGGAGGTGGAAGATAGTGGCCTTGAGGCTTTGCATTGCTCCATTCATTTCATTAGTTTCAACACTTTCGCTTGAAAGTCGTCAAAATATTCATACAATTTCGCACCTTCATGAGGGAAACAATAGTTCATCTTCCATTGAATGAGTCTCGTTTGTGCCCAAGAATGCATAACGAAGGTTGTCCTAAGAAATTTACGTTTTGGAAAATCGGGAGTCTATCCGTTAAATCCAGGTACATGAGGAAGCGGTTTGCATGATTGGGTCGTGTGCGTCCACACGCCCGTGTGCTCCATCGTATGCGTTTGATTCGGATTTGGCGAGGCGATTTTTTTTACCGATTTGGACAAAATTGATTCGGGCAAGAGGCGTCTAGACGACCGCATAGACCGAGTTTTACAACACTTGCTAATTTTCAGTATGTCAATTTGTTTTTTAAAAAAGAATTTTTTAAGAAAGGAGAAAAATTAGTTAGTGTTTATATAATATCTTTTGGAGTTTTCCATCCTTAGTGTATGCTGAACCCGCCATTTTCTATAATCACAAGTCCTATTATTTAAGCAAAAAATATGATATCATCAAAACAATCCAATATGGCTATATATATATATAGGGATTGGTTCAAATGAGACCAACCCCTTTAGGTTAGTCCATAAGAACACCTATGAACCCTTGATTTAAATTTTTGATGGTGTAGATCTCTTTTGTTATTTTTGTGTTATAAGGTATGATTGTACTTTTTATATTTAATCGCTTTTATTAATTGACAAATATTAGCTATTTTTAAGGAAACATAATCCTACCTTTTCCATTACCCGATTTTTAGGGAGGAAAAATAATCAATTTCAAACATTTTTTCAAAATTGATACTTATTTCCGCCATATTTGTGAATAAATATTTTATTGTATACTTAGTTCAAAGTGGACTTGTATACTTAGTCATGTTTTATTGTATATTTAGTTCAGTGGATTTGTATACTTGGTTCAGCCGGAATCGTATTCTTAGTTATATAAGTAGTTTAGTGAATTTGTATACTTAGTTCGTGGTTTTGTATACTTAGTTGAGTGGATTTTGTATACTTAGTTATATAAGTAATTCAAAGAAATTGTGTATTTAGTTCAATGTAATTGTATACTTAGTAATATTTTAATGTATAGTTAGTTCAATGTAATTGTATACTTAGTTAAATGTTTATGCATACTTAGTAATGTTTTAATGTACGATAATTTAGTGTAATTGTATACTTAGTTAATTGTTTATGTATACTTAGTAATGTTTTAATGTATAGTTAGTTTAGTGTAATTGTATACTTTTCATTAATTGTTGCATGATTCTCGTTGCCATATTTGAATAATTTGCGAGTTCGAATGGGAAGGAGAAAAAGGAAAGGTGAATTGCTTGATTATGGGGCGTGATTTATGGGGGCGTGATCAATAATGATCACGTCCCTATAATGTAGGAGGAGGTTACCATGTCCGATTTTATGGATTCCAATTTTACCCTTTCTATTGTATAGTTAGTTACGAAAACATAGCTTGTAATGTATCTTGGCCATTGATTTACTATTTGGATGGTCTAGATTGGTCTTATGGACTAACCAGGAGGGTGGTCTCATAGGATCCTCTCCCTATATATATATATATATATATATATATATATATATATGTGTGTGTGTGTGTGTGGGGGTAACAATAATAATAATAAAGTCGAACCCTAACCATATTGTATCTACCACTTGAGCCAAATCAGCATTTTTGGTTTCTTTTAGGTACATATAATTAGGTTAGTGTTTAGGCAGATGTGTACTTGTGTTGAAAGAAAAAAAATTCCATAACAATAAAATTTCAGTCTTTTGAACATTAATAAACATCAACCATGTTTACTATTTAATAAGGTGACGTGCTCCAGCCCAGCAGCCCAAAACTTTAAATATGGTGACTAAAGACAGCCAGAAAATCACAAAAAGGAAGTGAGAAAAAAAAAAAAAAAATATTAAAAACGAAACCTATACTCAATTCTATTCAAAATAAGTTACGTTTTAGGAAAACATACTGATGCTACTTTTTAGGGCAGATCACTCCAAAGTTAAAGTTCCTGACAAAATTTTTCTTCCCGAGGGCGAAGTCTTTGATCGTGAATTTTTTTCACTAAACTGCAAGTGTACAGTGTAGCTAGCAGATAGCAGTGAGCAAGATCGTATTCCTCAGGGATTGAATACGAAACACTTAGGTTGTAGTAAATATCGTATTCCAATTTTATTGAAGTGGTCGAAAATCACAACTTTTATTATCTAATCTAAATTCTAAATTAACAAGTAAAAATATTTATAATGTTATAAGCCCGAACTCCACGAGTCTTTTCAACAAATACGAAAGCAACCCTAGGCACATAATCTCAACATGTTACTTTAATATTAAATCCAATTAATGTTTATCAAAATCAATTTATATGTTTCTATGGGTTCAATTCCTATATTTGTTTATCCCCCATCCGGAAGCAAATAAACAGTTGATTAATACCAATTGCTAGCATCCCTACTCAACAATTAATATTAACTCCCGAAAGATCTTTGAATTGAAGTACTTCCCACAAACAGTAATAATCTTCCTGACTTTATACCTGTTTGTGTCAGAATTCGATTTTCATTTGTTAGAACTCATCTCCCGAATTATGAACTAAAAAATATGACACGCAAATTATTGATCAGATAACCTACAAGAAATAAGCATTTGAATTCATGTAATAGAACACATAAATCAATTAAGAAAACAATAAATATAGATTTAACATGAATACACAATTTTGATTATCCCCCAAGGTTAGAATGATTAGCCCAATATATTTGATAATAAATTTATAGACAAAGTTGAAATCAAATAGTTTGACATCGTTTAAGTACAAACAAGAGATCTGAACTAAGAAAGAAAAATCCTTCTTGTCAGGATGAATCTTCTCTCCAAGCCTTCGAACTCTTGTGCTTCCATAGATGCAAAAGGCCTTGTGGTTCTCTTCGTTGTTTTGTCCTCCTCTCTCAGAAGACTATAGATTTGTGTAATCCTAGTGTATTTTGATGTGTTGTATGATATATGATCTGATATTTTCGTTCATGGCCTTGGTCCCCTTTATATTGGTGCTTTGAGAGATCACTTTAGAGTTATTGCACGACTAAAATCATAGGACTAAAATCAGGCCGTGTAATGTGATTTTGCTCATTCACACCTTTCTCTTAGCTTTCCATAGTCACTTGAATCAACTCAATATCAATTTTATAAAGAAAGTTATGGCTATAATGTGATTTTGCTCATTTGGAAGTCTTTTGATGAAAAATTCCCCTTTGTTATAGTTCTTTCTTTTACTATTTGCTTTCCATAGTCACTTGAATCAAATATGCTATATCAATTTTGTAAATTTAAATTTTGGCTAAAATACTAAATCGTGCAGTCTTAAACAAAAAAACCAACCAAAACACAATAAATATACATGTAAATGTATCAAATATGTATCCAAATAAGCATCTAAATGCACGTTATTTTACGTATCAAAGAAATTGCCCTTTGAAACTTAAAATTGCTAAGAAAAAAGAAAAATAATCATATGGAGTAAATCCTTTACATATTTTTAAGCAAACATGCTTTATTATCAATAAGTCATCAATGACAAATTTGGCATAATTAATACTCATCTTTGAAATAGTGTATCACTCATCTCATTTATCCAACTACCATAAGCTTGCAAATCGTCCTAACATCTCTACCACTCAAGCGTCCATTTTAATAATCAAAAATGACTTTTTCTTTGGTTGTAACATAGACTCTTTGGTTAGGGTAGGAAAAATATAGATTAAGTAACTTGACTTGAGCAAATAGAATTTAAGTACATAAACTTTCAACTCACCAACATCTAAAAATCATTCTTTCAAATTATTTTCTTTTTTCAACTCATACTCTTCTTCCACCCCTTTTCTTCTTTTCATTTTTAGACCCTTTGCGTTATTTTTTTTTGCCTTAAACTCATAATTTTTTTTTCCAAAATTTCCATAAATTTTCTTTTCTTTTCTTTTTCTTGCTCAATTTTTCTTTGCTTATATCATTCGCAAAGTTGTTTTTTTTGTCGAGCTTCATCATTCTTTTACATATTCACTGCTCCTCTCTTTCTTGCCAACAATCTTCTTTTTTTAAGATTTCACCATATCTCCCTCAAACTATTCATCTTCTATAAGCTCAAGTTTTAGGGATAAAAATTATTTTTAAGTTCAAAAGCTCGTAATGTGGCTAAAAATAAAAAGTTTAGGTTCAAAATGGCTAACTAGGGAATCATGAGTTCATAGGTAGGCTTTTTTAGGCTAAAATAAAAATGGCCTTAAATCATCTTCAAAAATTGCACACACGCACATAGTTTCAATAGAGATATCATTACAAGTTCTAGAGTTCTAACATTCATGAATGACACACTCAAGAAAAAATAAGACTGCACTAAAAGGCTCAAAAGCTCACAGGCTTATTTTTCACATTATGCTCAAATACCCAATTTTCTCAATCAATGCCAAACATGCAAAAGGCATCTTCTCGACAATTCACCACATAATTTACCAAATACTTCTTTTCATGAAACCAAGCGATCATAGTAAAATCATATGAAAGTTTGCTGTTTTTTATACTCATTCGACTTCTAATCCTAACTCACGCAAACGCAATAAACATGCTAAAGTTATAAACGTGCTAAAATGAAAAACTAAAAATCGATATTTTTTTAAGAAAGGCATTTTATGCAAATTTTATGCTTTTATATGCAACCTAAATGCAATGCAAAAATGCAATAATACTTAATCAATCATTCTTGACAACCCCCAAAACTTAAATCATGCTTTGTCCCGAACCTATGAGAAAATTATCAAAATAAAGAGGAATGTGTGATAGGTACTTACGTAGCTCACTGAGGTGGAGGAGGTGGAGGAGGTGGAGGATAGTGGCCTTGACCGCTTTGCATTGCTCCATTCATTTCATTAGTTTCAACACTTTCGCTTGAAAGTCGTCAAAATATTCATACAATTTCGCACCTTCAGTAGGAAACAATAGTTCATCTTCCATTGAATGAGTCTCGTTTGTGCCCAAGAATGCATAACGAAGGTTGTCCGGAAGAAATTTACGTTTTGGAAAATCAGGGAGTCTGTCCGTTAAATCCGTACATGAGGAAGCAGTTGCATGATTGGGTCGTGTGCGTCCACACGCCCGTGTGCTCCACCGTATGCGTTTGACAAGTCTTTTTTTTTAACCCGGAGTGTGTGTGACGCCTCCTACACAACAACTCACAAAAACAAACAAAACTGATAATTAAGTTAGTAAAAAAATCAAATATCAAATAATTGAAGGCGGTTAAAAAAAATAAAAAATATATATATATATACAAAAATCAAAACAATATATACAAAAATATTGCTTCAATTAAGATTGAACTACTTATTACTATATCTAAGTTGAATCTTTCAATCCCCGGCAACGACACCAAAACTTGATCGTGAAAATCTTTTCACTAAACTGCAAATGTACATTGTAGCTAATAGATAGTAGCGAGCAAGGTTGCATTCCTCAGGGATTGAAAATGAAACACTTAGATTATAGTAAATATTCTAATTTTATTGAAGAGACCGAAAATCACAAGTTTTATTATCTAATTTGAATCCTAAATTAACAATTAAAAATATTTATAATTTTATAGACCCGAACTCCATAAGTCTTTTCAATAAATACGAAAACAACCCTAGGCACATAATCTCAACATGTTTTTTCAATATTAAATCCAATTAATATTTGTCAAAACTAATTTATATGTTTCTATGGGTTCAATATTGTTTATTCCCCCTCCCGAAGCAAATAAACAGTTGATTAATAACAATTGCTAGTATCTCTACTTAACAATTACTATTAACTCCCGAAATATCTTTAAATTGAAGTACTCCCCACAAACAGTTATAAGTATCCCGACTATATACCCGTTTATATCTGAATTCAATTTTCGTTTGTTAGGACTCATCTCCCGAATTATAAATTAACAAATGTGACATGCAAATTATTGATCAGATAATCCACAAGAAATAAGCATTCAAAGTAATAGAACACATAAATCAATTAAGAAAAAAATCAATACAGATTTAACATGAATCCACAGTTTTGATTATGCCCTAGAATCAGAATGATTAGCCCAACATATTTGATAACAAATTCATAGACAAAGTTGAAATCAAATAGTTTGACATTGTTTAAGTACAAATAAGAGATCTAAACTAAGAAAGAAAACCTTTATTGTCTATATGAATCTTCCCTCCAAGCCTTCGAACTCGTGTGTTTCCGTAGATACGAAAGGTCTTGTGGTGCTCTTTGTTAATTTGCCCTCCTCTCTCAGAAGACTATAGATTTGTGTAACCCTAGTGTATTTTGATGTGTTGTATGATATATGATCTGATATTTTCGTTCATGGTCTTGGTCCCCTTTATATAGATGCTTTGAGAGATCACTGGTACAGTTCTGATAGGATTATGACTAAAATCAGCCGTAGGACCATTCACATGACCATATGAATGTACACGGGTGGCCGTGCTATGTGATTTTGCTCCTAGGGCTTCATGAACATTGTAGTCCATTCTCTTAACTTTCCATATCCACTTGAATTAGCTTAATATCAATTTTATAGAGAAAGTTATGGCCAAAATACTAAACCCTGCCAGTGCTGAAAACTGTTAGCGCGTTTGGACGTTTTCGAAAGAAATTCCCTTTTGTTCGACCGTCCATGCTTCTTTCCTTCACATATTTGCTCGTGCCTTGACTCTTGACATATCCTTTGGAGCGTGGTGTCTTTTTTTTTTGTCTAATTTAGCTCCATTTTCTGTAAGAATACATAGTATCACACCCAACAAAGGAAACCAACCAAAACACACTAAATATATATGCAAATGTATCAAATATGTATCCAAATAAAACTTTAAATGCGGATAAATTTTACACATATCAGTCTTCAAGTATTCTTCTCCAGGAGTTGGAAATCTTCTAATGGGAACTTGTCTGCACACACACGCAAATGTTAGGAGGGTCCTCGGGGGTTGCCCATGGAGGCCCCTCCGACGCTTAAGTCATCATGGTGATCGAGAGAGAATAAATAGTAATCGAATACTGAATTAAATGCGTAGGAGTAATTATGAGAGAATTAACTTACAAATGAAGAGGAGAGATCTTTTTATACCTGAGCAACGGACCTCGTGGGCGCGTAGGAGAAATCGGCTATAAATTAGTCCTCGTATTCGTTTGGGCTGTGTTATTTCATTAATATCCCATTGGGCAATTAATATACATCAATATATAAATCTAAATATATATTTAAAAAATTAAATATCATTTTTGCCCCAATATAAGCCCTCAACTCCGGTCTTTGAGATATGAAGAAGCGATCTTTAGAGCTAAACCGATATCGTGTCTGGCTTGTCTTGAGATTCCTTAGAAATTTAGGAGGACCCCTCCCCTCTATGGTCTTAGCCGGAGAGGTTTTAACTTTCGATAACATTGAGTGGACCCCCGTGAGGAGACCGCTCCCTTCCGGGGTCCTAGCCAGAAAAAGGTTTTCTTTTATGAGGAGCCCCCCTTCTGGGGAGCTCAACTTTGGCCAGGTCTTCCACTTTCCTTGCTTGGTAGAACACTTAGTGAAATTCTCTTGAAAATTGGAGAAGAGTACGTAGTGGAGAGTTGTAGAGAGGAATGGAGTACATCGAGTGAGGAGAGTCGAGATGAGAGCCCAAGAGAGGGGAGAGATTGCTCAGGTGCCTCCCAGTGGGCAAGCGCCCCGGGCGCCCAAGCCCCCCGGTCCTTCATTCCTTGCATTTTTCTCCGTCTTTTCCAAAGGTTTTCCCTATTTCGAGCCTGATTTCGGATTTTGCCCTTTCTTAATTTCCACGTTCCTCCGTTTTCCCCAGAGTTTAACTTCTGGTTCCTTGTCGTTGGGGACTTGTTCATATTTTGTGTAGAGATGGACCATTCCCTTTGGAAAGAAGCTTTAACTCCTCCCGAATGGATGGAGATACTTGTGTTTAATATTCGGGGATGTCATTCCATGGCCCACCGAGGGCGCCCTTTCGGAGCTCGGATAGGACACCCTTCTGGAGCTTTTCCTAAGTTTTTGCTTTATCCCTTCTAGAGCTCGGAGGGGGTGCCCTTCCGAACCCGCAGAGGCACCCTTCCTCGGAGCTCGGAGGGGTCATCCTTCTGGAGTTTTCTCCAAGTTTTGGCTTTATCATTTTGATCTTTTCCCCACTTGTGTTAGCATTTTTGCCTTCTTTTTCTTGCACATTTTCGTCGTGAGAAAGAACTTATGCGGACCACTTGTCGAGGCCCCTTATTTCCTGGGCCTTAGCCGAGTGGGGAAAACTTACTAGGACCTCTCATGTGAGGAGGCCTCTCCTATCTGGTTCTTAATGGGATGAGGTCTTCCCAACCGGGTCTTAGGCTGGATGAGGTTAATATATTGGGGGCCCTTAATAAAGCATAACACTACCTCGTCACTAGGGGCATTAATGAGAGGCCCTAGATAGCGTAAATCTACCTCACTATGGGTACTAATAAGGAGCCCTGGATAGCGTAAAACTACCTCACTATGGGCATCCTCTAGAGCCTTGGATAATGCAATGCTACCTCACCATGGGCATTAATGAGTGGCCCTGGATAGTGTAAAACTACCTCACTATGGGAGACCTCTCGGGCCCGGGATGTCGGGGTGGCCAAATGAAAGTGAAACCGGGTTCCAAACCGGAACCCGAGAATCGTAGTGGTCAACGGTTCTAAATCGTAATGGTCAACGGTTCCAAAACCGAACCGAACCGTGTAAGCCACTGTTCGGTTCCTAGGTCTCTAAAATTGTGAACCGGCGGTTTTAACCGCGGTTAGAACCGTATGTGGAACCGTGATGGAATCCTTTTTTAAGGTTAAAACCAACAATCTTATTTTGGTAAATACATGTTAGAAGAAATGTTAAATGTTTATTATGATGTTTTATTTTCGTAATTACATGAGAT
Source organism: Rehmannia glutinosa (assembly GCA_016081115.2). Lineage (NCBI taxonomy): Eukaryota > Viridiplantae > Streptophyta > Magnoliopsida > Lamiales > Orobanchaceae > Rehmannia > Rehmannia glutinosa. The sequence continues at coordinate 13,621,263 of CM071926.1, forward strand.
ACGTTTTAGACCAAATATTATAAGCAAACTACATGAAATTTGATTCTTCAATACTCTAATAGTATATATAGATATTTTAATATTAATATTAATATTAAGTATAAAATTTTATTGAATATTAAGTCCAAGTGTTTTTCTTTATTATTTTTTTAAACTAAAATTGATAAACTATTTTAAGAAATCAAAAAATTATCAAAAGATAAACAAACGGTTCCGGTTAAAACCAGAACCGGAATCGTGGAGGAACCGGATTTCAAACCGGACCGGAACCGTCGGTTTCAATTTTGGAAACAAAACCGTGAGACTACGGTTCCGGTTCTGGTTCCTCCAAAATGAGGAACCAGAACCGGCGGTTCTGGAACCGTGGCCACCCCTACCGGGATGGCGAAATGCTACCTTTCTATGGGCATTAATGAGGAGCCCTGGATAGCGTAAAAGTACCTCACTATGGGCGACCTGAGCCTCGATAACACAATGCTACCTAATTACGGGCTTAATGTGGGGCCATGTATAGCGTAAAGCTACCTCAACTATGGACGATCATCGGAGCACCGGATAGCTCAATGCTACCTCGGTATAGGCATTTTCCCATGTCCTAATGACTTGTCCCGAGAAGTGTGACACTTTGTCCGTAGGGAGTTGTTTACAATGTGTGTGGAGATGAATCTTTCCCTTTGGGAGGAAGCCTTACTTTTCGCGGAGTGGCCAGAGATGTTCTTAAGGAGGCATTGGGCACCCTTTCGGAGCTCAGGGTGAATCTTCCCGTGGCCCGAAAAGGGGCACCCTTCAGGAGCTCTAATGGCGCCCTCCCATGGGCCTGAAGGGACGCCCTCTTAGTGCATTGTGTTTCTTTTCCGGAGTTCTTCTCTTTATTACTCTTATGATCACACATTCATTCTTTCAATGCAGGAGTTAGCTTTTTCCGCTCTCCTTTGGTTGCACATTTTGTGGCTTATATTTCTGAGGAAGGGAAATTTACGAGAACTCCTTCCGTGAGGGAGCCCTTCCCCTCTAGGAGCACCAGAGGAGATTTATAGAGGATATTGTGCGTGTGGACACGAATCATTGCTTGGGGAGTAGTGAGGTTTGAGAGAGCTGGCGAGATCCGTGGCTCCTAAAGTTGCTAGGCTTGATCATTGTCTTTTCTGGAGAGCTTGCATCTCTCTTCAGGGCCTTTAAAGGTTATGCTGATGGCTCTAGTTATATGAATATTCTTCCTTTAGTGCGCAATTTGTGGCTGCGCAGAACTTTAGCAGAGTTTGTTATGACTGATTTGTGTCAGTTTCTCTTCAAGATTTTGCATTCTTCAATATTGTCATGCAGCTTCTATGCGCGGCCTGGTCGGGCGCCCAAATGTAGGTGGGGCACTGCTTCATGCGGGTTTCACGAGCGGCTCCTCAACTATTGTGTTTGTTAGGAACTCAACCTTCAATCGAATCGCGGTGCCGTGAGCCCTTAGTTGGTTCGTTCGACTTGGTCTTCCCGAGTCTTGTGTTCCAAATATTTTGGGCACCTTCTTTTCTCTGTTGGAGTTTGGTGTACTCTGCCTAGGAGTGAAGTCCATGCTGACTTCATTATACCCCTGGTAGTATGTTGGATGTGCATTCCGTGGTCTCTATATTTTGGACTTCCGGAAATGATATTAATGACCCCACAATATGGGAGTCTTTTTTTATATGAGTTTAGTTGAAGGATTATGGTCCAAGTATTCACTGGGGATCTTCTTCTCCATTGCTCTTCAGGAGATGTTAAGTGTTGACATCCCTAGGGAGTAGCTTCACCGATATAGTTGAATGAATTGTGCTTCCACTTTTGGAGGCATGATGCTTTAGACTGTGCATAGCTCTCCCGAGGGTCTCAGAGCCTGTATCCATTCCCCTTGTCCAGAGAGGATGCCAAGTGAAAACACTTAATGGCATAGCTGGGTGGTGGCAATCGCGTTCTTGCGCGAATACGGGAGGAGGCGACACTTGGTTGCTTCGTGTTCCGTTTGCGATAGGTTCTCGTCTTTGATTCCTTCATGGTTCAACTTCATTTATGGAGTATTCATCTTCTCCAAAGAGTTGAGCATTTCTTTCTTCTTTCGTGTTGGGGTGTATTTCTCCAATGAATGGATATTTTATGGAGCTCCCTCCAGGTGAAGAAGGTTCATCAGCTGGTCGTCTGGGGAGTTCTGTTCTTCTGTAAGGGGTTGCTTGCTCAAGGTAGCTTGACTAGTCTGGATGTCTCTTGATTGCTTAACCCGAGTGATGAGGGGAGTTTGTGGATATTAGTCTTTGGACTTCAATGCATCGCTTATTTTTGGAAGCGTGACGATTTTTCTGGAGTCTAATTGTCTTCCAGTCTGTTGTTCTTCTCTCCCATTCCATTCGAGTGAGGGTTATTCTTCATGCAACCACCATTGCGGCCTGCAATAGCATGGTGCTCTTATGAGGGGTCTTCAGTAGCTGGCGGAGCTCGGGGATATCTTCAGGAGGTTCTGGGAGCAGACTGATGTCCTAGAGCGTTCCCAATAGCTTCATTGAGCTGGAGAGCTTCCCGGGTCCAGCAGACTTATTTGGTGGGCGGAGCCCTTCAGGATGAGCTTGGGGAAGGGCGCTCTTTTGTCCAGGCAAGGGCTCCTACTTCTGCGGGCAAAGGCGCCTCCTTCAGCCGGGTAAAAGAGCCCCCTTTACCTCTCTGAGTTGCTGAATGGCGCCCCTCTGGAACGAGGGATCTATCATCATGTCTTCTAAGCAGTCCGTCTTCTTGCTTGGTGTTCTCGTCTTTGGGGTCTGCGGCTTCCATGAATAACTCTCCTTCTGGTTGTTTTACTTGAAAAAGATGAGCCATGGTCTCTGAATACTTCCTTCTGATTGAGAATCGTCGTGCGAAGGCAGTAGTGAGCTTGTCCATCCCAATGATTGATCCAACTGGGAGCTAATCAACCAAGTTAGGGGTGCTTGGTCAGATTTGTCCGAACATTTTAGAGATCCGTTTTTGCATGGAGTTTGTCTAAATACTCCTGGGGGACCTTCAGTCTCATCATACTTCGGGAGGATGGAGATCTTGATGCCCGAGGGCAATGGCTTTGCCAGGATGGCAGGGGTCAGTGAACTTCCTCCCTATAGCCATGGGCCGCGAGTTGGCTTGACTAATGTGCACCACCTATGACTCTTCGGAAGGTTTGTGAGCGTGGACTTGGGACTGTTGTGCTCTATTCCCAGCTTCTCTTCCAGTGGGAGCAAGTTGGTTTCCTAGATTTTCTCCAAGTCCTTCATTTTTTTTATCTTCTTTCCCAAAGCCGAGGTCTTCAACATCTGGCAGAGCTTGAAGGAGATCTCCATGCGGCTTCCACCGCAACATGATTTTTCAAAGCAACTTGGGCAGCTTCTTCGAGCAAGGGTTGGAGGGCTCTTCGTGTCAAGCGAACTTCTTGAGCAGGCGGAGCCTCCCTAAGATAAGGAGGCGGCACCCTCCTTGGTTGTGGCGGAGGCGGCGCCCATCCTAGAGGAGGGGGGTTGGCCTCCCATCTTCAATGTAATATTTCTTCTTGCGGATTCCTGGCTCCATAGCTAGCAGCTTGGGATTCTTCAGCTAGTGGTGGCTCTTCACGATTCTCGCAACATCCTTCATCTCTTCTTCCCTGATCTCCCAAGTCAGGGTCTTCAGTGGCGGGCAGAGCCCGGGGCGGTCTCCCCGCAGCTCCGGCGGCTTGATGCCTCGGGGCATCCCGGGTCAAGCGAACTTGTTTAGGGGATTGAACCCCTCTTCCGTGTGGCAGTGGCGGTGCCCTTTCCTCCAATGGGGGATGTGGCGTCCTTCCGATGGGTAGGTATATTTCTTCCATGGGCGGAGCTCCTCCAGATGGAGGTGGCGGCGCCCTTTCTTCTTGGCGGGGAGGCGTCGCCCTTCCGGTGGAGAGGTAACTGGCCTTACGCCTTCTTAATGGCTTTTCCTCTTACTGGTCTCTGGCCCAAAGGCCTGTAGCTTGGGATCCGACTCCATGCATTCGAGTTGGGTCTGCATCTTCGTGCAGTTTTGTTTTTCCCATAGACAACACCAAAATCATGCTTCTTTTTAGGGCAGATCACACAAAAGCTAAGATTTCTGACACAATTCTTCTTCCCAAGAGGGAAGTCTTCAAGTATGCTTATCCAGGAGTTGGAAATCTTCTACTGGGAATTTACCTGCACACACACGCAATTAGGGGTTCCCTAGGGGTTGCCCAGGGAGGCCCCTTCGACGCTCTAGTCAGCATAGTGAACGAAAGAGAATAAACAGTAACCGAATACTAAATTAAATGTGTAGGAGTAATTATGAGAGAATTAATTACAAATGAAGAGGGACCTTTTTATACCTGAGCAACGAGCCTCATGGGCCGCATAGAGAACCGACCTATGGGCCAGTCCCGGATTCCTTTGGGTCGGTTTGTTCCATTAACATCCCATTGGACAATTAATATTTTATTAATATATAAATCAAACTATATATTTAATTAGTAAATATCATTTTTGCGCCCAACGCATACATATTAAAGACTATGTTGAAATATCAAATATATCTTTATTAATCGTAAATACTACTTTGGAACGAAATAAATTTATGCATTAGTATTAGTTGGAAAATGATACATTTAAAGATAATTTACCAAAAAAATTCTCACCAGCGTTGGAAATATCAAAATGTAATTCTTTTTGAATTATTTTTTTGTGCGAAAATATTATTTTGAATAGGAGGGAGTAAAAGAGTGGTACACATAGGTGTGGAACCGTGGACTCACTCGGTAGGATTAGAGTGCCGACATGTGTGATGGGGTTTGTACACATGTGGGGATGGATCTTAACTTCAAATATTCATTACACATATATCTAGGAGAAATATAAAAGGAAAAACACATAATACATTCTTTTAATTTCCAAAAAGATAACATTTCACAAAAGAATATATCAGATTATTTGTAATCATTAAATATTACTTTCAAAATATGTATATCCACTACACCAATAAATCCGTTTTTTTTTATAATGGGGCACAAAATACATACAACTATAAATTATATAAAAATAATTAATAGGGAAACACTTTAAATAATTTTAACCTAATTAATATATGAATTTAAAAAATAAATAAAAAACTGGGGTGCACGTGCCCTAGATAGGAGACATGACTCTCTCCGTCCACACACACTATATTTTCAAGAAAAAGTTACAGCACATCAATTATAATCCCCATACTTTCATCTCACATTTAAACAAACTATCATTTTTTTTCTTTTCAAAATTTAAATTTCTCAATATTCTTTCTCGTTGGGGGTAAAATTAGTTTTTTCCTTTTCATTTATTTAATTCATTTTAATTAATATTAGCCAACAAAAATTATCAGTTGGGTCACGTTAACAAAAAAACTCAACTTAAAATATCATTATATTATACTCATGCAATCTATAATCCCAACTTAAAAACCATCACTTTCATTATTTTTCATTAAGCATATTTTTAGACTAAACTCGTTATATTATACTCATGCAATCTATAATCCCAAGTATAAATAACCACACTTTCATTATTTTTCATTAAGCATATTTTTAGATAAAAGATGAATTTTGATTACTTGGATGTGATGTGGATTATTCTTTAAAAAAAGTAAAATACTGATTGGATATGATTGGTAGTTAAAAATGTGTGAGTGATCGTAAATAGAAAACTTGTTGGAGAATGTGTAATAATGATTAGTTTTTGTGATCCTTCTAACTCCTGTTTATAAGAGAAAAAATGAGAAAAAGTTAGAGAATAGTATATTTGGTTCCCAACAAAGATTTTGGACTGGAGTCAAATACTTTAGTTTGGATTACTCAATTCAAAGCGAGCAGGACAATTTTTAGTAGCATCATTTCTGAAACAATGAATGGATTAACTAGGGAACAGATTCTTCAAAAAGTAAAAATTAGAATTATCTTAATAATAAATAATATAAGTTTCTTATTTTAAACCAGTAATTCAGATAAGACAAAATCCCAATAATGAGTATTAGTTTTTCTTTTTCTTTTTAACTTTTTTTGTTGGGTTGGGTATGTCATATGTGTAAGCGGCTCCGAGTTTTATTGCAGCATTATTGTATTTGGAATACTGCAAATTGCAACTAGGTGGCTTAGCGTTTTCACTGCGCCACCACATGGAGAATCGGGAGTTGAGCTCAAATCCCTACTTCATCAAATTGGTCCCAGGGCATATGCGAGATGGTGAATAACATCCGTGTGGGTTCGATTCGGGAGATATTGTTATTAGTAGATTGGGGGATCGAACATAATTGTTCTCTTTACCTTCGGAAGATCTGTTTACGTCGTGGACCCTCGGATCTGTTTGTAACATCGAAATTGGCGGGAGAATGAACAGAAGGTAGTTGTTGTGAGGATATGAGTAAGTAAGACTAAACCCGAGTTATAAAAAAAAAAAAAAAAGGAATAGTGCAAATTGCAGGTCACTGTCATAAATTAAATACAGGGAATAGTGTTAGTAATTAATTTAATGAATGGTCACGATGCGTTTGATTGGTGGCTAAGTGTGTGGTTGCGATCAAACAGTATCAGGGATGGTGAAACCTTGATTGTTGAGATATTCATATGGGGAAATGGGAAAGGGTCATCCGCATCTCTTTTATTTTCTTTTTCTTTTTCTTTTTCTAAGAACGAAGAGAAAAAGGAATCCAATGAGATAATATGGTATAATTTGCAATTCACCTCCCTCCAACTTTCACTTTTTACTTGTGAGCATCACATCTTTTAATTATTCGATATCCACCACTGATTTGTTGAGTTTATCGACATGGATGGGCAGTTATGTCTTTTTTTTTCCCTTTTTCTTTGAATGGGGCAGTTATGTCTTTTAATTGTGGGAATGTGTGGTAAAAATGGTCTCACTAGGATAGATGGTCATTTCTTGCTCAACATAAAAATATCATCTCAAACAAACTATTAAAAAAAAGGATGAAAATAGAGAAAAAAAGTTCCGGTAGAAGATTAAAAGTCCCATATTCGACTCGAATGACAACGACTCTCAGTGGCTGCTTGCACGACCAAAAACAGGCTACCAAAAATCCAGATTTTCCACAAATCTACATATCTAACAAAGAATATTCAAACTCGTCCAATCCAAATCAAATAATTTTCATATAAAAAACAATCAGCCATAAGAGAGGGGGATAAAGCTTCCACTTACACAGGGAAGAAATTTACTTCCACAAAATAGAAGAACAATATTCTCATAAAAGGGAAAAAATATAAAAACAAATATCAAACGAAAAAAACAAAACAAAGAAATGAATGGGTTTTGGGGTTTTGATATTTGGAGTGAGAGAGAAGAGAGACGACCATAGTTTTTTGTTAGAAAACATACAATCAAATTAGGTCACAACCAAACACTTGTGGAGAAGCGCTTGTGAAAAAAAAAATTCACCGCTCCACTTTTTGTACAGAATTTTGCATGAATATGTGATTACTTATGAAAATTTTCAAAAAATATACTACTAGTGAAAAATAGAATTAAATTATTTATAAAAATTCTACTAAGAGAGTAGATGAGAATAACATTTGGAATTTCTCAAAACTAATTTCGAGTGAATGAGAAATTAATTCTAGAAGTTAGTCACTTAAAACTAGAAAATTGTATGAAAAATGGAAAATGTGGGGAAGGAGAAATGCTCCATCCTACATAGGAAGAGGAGACAAAGTTTGCTCACTTTATAAATCCCAAGTTGGACTTATGGTTTAGGGCCCTTGGGGGCCAGTCGAGATTTTCTATTCCAATTTGTGTTTCATCTCGTGTTCCAAATATCACCCCTACACGCCAAGTGTATTGATGACATCATTAATTTACACTTGGCGTGTATTTAAGATACTTGGAATACGAGATGAAACACAGTTTGAAATAGAGGATCCTATCCGCTTGGGGGCACCCAAGTTTTTAAAGGGGTGATGACCTACATGTTTGTGGGTTTGGTTCAAAGCATACACGCGCGCGCGCCACCCCCGGCCGCCTCGGCTCGGCCGGACTCTGGCTTTAAAGGCCCTTATTCTTTTTGGACCAAAAACCTTTAAAATTAAAATTAATTAATTAATTAAAGATTCCAACTTTTTTTTCTCGCATCCGAGCACGGGCGGACGCACGGCCCGTGCGTCGGGTCGTGCGTCAAGTCGAAACTTTGTCATTTCGTTCGCATCCAAGCACGGGCACATGCACGGGCCGTGAATCTGGTCGTGCGTCGATGTGAACCTCTGAATAGATGCACCTGTTCGGTGTAAACATGTCTTTTCGAGCCAAAAGACATGATCTTTCCATCCGGGCACCTTGATGCCTATATAAATTGGACCCCTGCAGATGAAATAACATACGAAAAACATCAGTCTAATAATCGGTCATTGCATTACAACATATTGACATTACTGTCCATTAAAAGCTTGAAAGTTTCATACACTCTTTTGTTGTTTGCTGTAGTTTCGAGTTTACGAGTGCTGTAAATTCGAAATAGAAAAGTCGTTGTATCTTAGGGACGAGCGCCAAAACCGTAAACACTTAGTATACGGGGCGTTTCGTCTTGCGGAGACTGTATCTAATACATGCCTCGTCTAAACCAAATACGTTCAAACACTTAGCCATCTTGTGAAACAGTAAACCTCCATCCAATATTATCCATCAAGGATTTGAAAGGTATTTAACGTAATTATGAACTATACATCGAGAGTGCACATATTGATTGAATAGATCGAGTTGTTATATTCCTCAAGAAACCTCGTTTTGTATCAAGCTCGATCTACTAGGAGTCGTGCATTTTTAGACAAAATTTTTTTTTTTGTCTTTTAAGTGAACCACTTAGAAGATTTAGTCCCCACTTGTTTAAATTTTGATATTTAGTCCTTGAAGTTACTTTTTTTTTTCCAGCTTTTTAGTCATGAGACCTGCTACAACAGGTAAAAGTCAAATATCTGGGCTTATGTGGAATTTAAAAAAAAAGTATTTTATATTTATTTTTGGCTGACTAGGCATCATATGTGGCATTACAGTTGTAGGGGGAGAAAATAAAGGAAAATGCAAGTATTTAAAAATTATATTTAAATATATAAAAGTTAATATATAAATAAAAATAAATAGGTTTCAATTTCAATAACTTGATAATTTCTAAAAATTTGTTAATTTTTAGAATTTGATAAAATAATGTTAAAACTTATATTTATAACTAAATGTAACTAAAATTAGTTTCAGAAATAATAATTTATTTATAGAAAAGCTATTTATCATAAGAATTATTTTTAAATATCTTTAATTTTTGAAAATTACATTTTATTTATAATCAATTTAAATAACATCAATAAATATTATATTCAAAATTTAAACATTCAAATTTGAAAAAAAAACAATTTAAACACAAAAATAGATTTTTGAAAAAATATAGCTTCAAGAAACCCCCAATATATTTTTGGGAAAAAATAATTTATTCTTTTTGAAAAAAAATTAATTTGGATATGATTTAAAAAATACCAAATTATTCTATTAATAGTTTATTCCTTTTGATATAATGTAAATTACATTTGGTTATAAATATAATTTTTAAAATTGTTTTTTCCAATTTCCATAAAATAATTCAGTTTTGGAAAGTATCAAATTATTAAGATTGTAAACAATTTTTTATTTATATATTAACTTTCTTTTAATAATATGAAAATCTAAATGCTTACATTTTCTTTTAATTTTCATCCCATACAACTATAATAGCACATACAATGCCCATTCGGTAAAAAATGAATGAAAAAAAATAAGGTTTTTTTTTGTTTTTAAATTTCACATAAGCCCAATAGGTGATTTTTATCTGTTGTAGCAGATTGAAGGGCGGTAACACTAAATAAAACTAATTTAAAGGACTAAATATGAAAATTGAAACAAGTTAACACTAAATCTGCAAAGAGATCCACTTAAAGGACCAAAAAATAATTTTTCCTGCATTTTTATAAATTTTCTTCAATATAATATGAGATAGTTTAAGGAAAAACGATTTTAGAATTTCCTCTAGAAAATTCAGAAAGGTCTTATCATCTCGTACTCCATTCTTATTATCTTATATAAGGTCAGATTTTGTTTATTTTGAAAAAAATTCAGTATAATGGTGTAAATGAGGCAAAGACAAAACAACTAGATCTACGTGTTGGGTAAATTATATGTGGAAGGTTTCTGTTTAGAAGAAAATGGCTGGAAATAGTGTATGGTTTAGGCTAAGTCGAGGCCTGTATTTAATACAGTCTCCGCAAGACGAAAACCCCCCGTATACTAGTGCTTACGGTTCCGGCGCTCGCCTCTAAGATACAACGACTTACAATTACGGTTTTGCGACTTGCAAAAACCGAATACAAACGACATGAAGTGTTTTTTGACTTTCAAGCTTTTCAAGGATGAAGATTAACAATATGCTAAATGCAGTGCTTGTCTTATGTTATCTGATTATTTCGTATCGATTTTCAGTCACCAGGGATCGACTATTATAGGCTTCAGGCGCCTCGTATGGAAAGAACACGTCTTTTGGCTCGAAAAAGACACCTTTTGATCAACAGACGCACTGCAAGCAGGGGAGCACGACCCAGACGCACGGCCGTGCGCCCGCCCGTGCGTGCGCGCAGCGCAACACTTTCAGCACCGACGACCCAGGCCGCGGGCCGTGCTCGGCCCGTCGTGCTGCTCGAAACTTTGGCAGTAGCACGATCCGACCGCCGCACGGGCCGTGTTCTCTTCCCATGCGCGTCTTGGGCCGAACCTTTTCCCAATTAATTACAAAAATTAATTAAATCCATTTAATTTAATTAATTACCAAAAATTAATTAATTAATAATTTTAAAGGTTTTTGGTCCAAAAGAATAAGTGGCCTTGAAGCCCAAGCCCAAGCCTGTGCCCGGCCCACCCACGAGCCGAGCCGGCGGCGGCGGGGCGGTGTGCAAGCACGCGTGTGTTTTGAACCAAACCCACAAGCATGTAGTCCTCACCCCTTTAAAAACTTGGGTGCCCCCAAGGCCCAAACCCATATGTCCAACTTGGGATATATAAAGTGTGCAACTTTGCCTCCCTTTTCCTATATGGGATGGAACATCTCTCCTCCCCCACATTTTCCATTTTCCATACCATTTATTTGTATTAAGTGGCTAACTTCTAGCATTAATTTCTCATTCACCCTAATCGGTTTGAGAAATTTCAAATGCTATTCTTATCTACTCTTTAGTAGAATTTTTACAAATAATTTAATTCCATTTTTCACAAATGGAAACCACTCAATTAATTGGTCAAAATCGGTCAACACCCCATTTAACAAAGACCAATTCCAACAATCCCCAAATGAATGAAATTAATGCATGCGTGTATGCATGTTCGCTTGAAAGTCTCGGTGAATCGTTATTGCATCGGATAGGTAGCTTGTGACTTTGAACCTTCCTTAGTAAAACACTATCGGATTTACTAGGCTGCTAGTGACGCGATGTTTTGAACTACTCAACCGTTTGTGTAAACCAAGACAACAAGATTTACACAATAACAACTCTAACACTTGTTGTTCTCACGTTGTGTCCATTTCTACCCGGACCATATCTTAGGTTCATAAGTGTTTCTTTTGAAGCGACCATTACTTCTCACTTATATAGGTGATCTCCTATTGAAGAGTATCTGCAATACTCCACCTTTCGGTATAGGAATCATTAAAAGTCTTAAACTTAACCTCACCACATTCAAAGAGGTTTACATACACTTGGATGTATCGAGAATGAGCTAACACATTTTCCAAGTGTTCAGCTGAACATTCATAACTTAGTTGTCCCATTGAACCAAGGTCTTGGGATCTCCAATTCACAAGGTTGGGTTACCGCTATGAACATTCTTTAAGTTGTGGATTTTAAACTCATTCCCCTTAACAGTTTATACAATTGATCTCGATTAATGCCTTTTGTAAGCGGATCCGCAAGGTTTTCCTTTGACTTCACGTAGTCAACCGAAATAACCCCATTCGAAATCAACTGTCTAATGGTATTGTGTCTCCGACGTATATGTCTAGACTTACCATTATACATACTGCTTTGTGCCCTTCCAATTGCTGATTGACTATCACAGTGTATCATAACAGCAGGCACATGCTTATTCCAACAAGGAATGTCCTCTAAGAAGTTTCTAAGCCATTCAGCTTCTTCTCCAGCTTTATCCAAAGCAATGAACTCGGATTCCATAGTGGATCGAGCTATGCACGTTTGCTTAGAAGACTTCCACGACACCGCTCCTCCACCTATTGTGAAAACAAATCCACTTGTGGACTTGGAGTCTTTTGTGTCTGATATCCAATTGGCATCACAGTATCCTTCTAATACTGCTGGATATCTTGTATAAAGTATTCCATAGTTCATGGTATACTTTAAATATCTAAGCACCCTTGTCACGATTTTCCGTGTGATCCGTACTCGGGTTACTTGTGAACCTACTCGGTTGCTCACTAAATATGCAATGTCCGGACATGTACAATTCGTTAAGTACATCGACCGCCAATTACCCTTGCATATTCCAAATGAGAAACCGGTTCGCCTCTATTCTTGGCCAAGTGTAGACTTAGATCTACAGTGTCTTAATGGAGGATTATCAAAAGCATTAAACCTTCTAAGTATGCTTTTGACATAATGGGATTGTTACAAGACAATTCCATCCTCAAGTTCTAGAGATTTTAATCCCTAAAATAACATCAGATAATCCCATATCCTTCATGTCAAAGTTCTTCTTCAACATGTTCTTAGTATTCACGATTAAATCATGACTACTACCCATGATCAACATATCATCCACATAAAGGCATACTATGACGTAATCATTTGTAGTACCTTTAATGTAGACACACTTGTCACATTCGTTGATCTTGAAACCGTTTGACTTCATAGTCGAGTCAAACTTTTCATGCCATTGCTTAGGTGCTTGTTTTAGTCCATAAAGTAACTTAACAAGTTTACACACCTTTCGCTCTTGACTGGGTGCAACGTACCCCTCGGGTTGTTACATATAGATCTCCTCTTCAAGCTCACCATTCAAGAAGGCAGTCTTAACATCCATTTGATATATCCCAAGGTTATGCAAAGTCAAATAGCAATGAGAACACGAATGGACGTAATCCTCGTGACAAGAGAATATGTATCGAAGAAGTCATATCCCTCCTTTTGTCTAAACCCTTTAGCTACCAATCGGGCTTTATACTTGTCGATAGATCCATTTGCTTTATACTCCCTTTTAAGGATCCACTTGCATCCCAAAGGTTTGCAACCGGTGAGAGATCAACCAACTCCCAAAAGTGTGATTTTGCATGATGGAATCTATCTCGTTATTGATAGCTTCTTTCCAAAGAGAGCTTCGACTAGACAATGCTTCTTGAATAGTTCGGGATTCGTTTTCTAACATATAAGTTAGAAAATCAGGACCAAAAGACTTAGCTACTTTTGTCCTTTTGTTGCGTCTTGGTTCCTCTTCATCATCACTTTGAGGTAACCTTGCAGTATCATAAGTCCGTTTACTCGAACTTTCTTCTTTCCGTTCTTTGTTCGGAAAGATATTCTCGAAAAAATACAACATTCCTTGATTCAATGATCATACCTTCATTTATATCGAATTGCCGACTTGTGCACTAAGAAGCGATATGCACTACTATTATTAGCATATCGAATGAAAGCACAGTCGATCATCTTCGGACCGATTCTAACTTGTTTCGGCTTAGGTACTTCGACTTTAGCCAAACACCCCCACACTTTGAGGTATTTATATGACGGTTTACGTCCCTTCCATAACTCATATGGAGTTTCATTTTTACCTTTGTGTGGGATCTTATTAAGAATGTAGTTTGCAGAAAGTATGGCTTCCCCACAAGTTTTGGGGTAAGCTAACTTAACAACATAACATTCATCATCTCCTTAAGAGTACGATTTTTGTGTTCGCAACACCATTTGATTGAGGTGAGTAAAGGTGCGGTCGTTTGATGAATTATACCCGCTTCCGAGCAAAATTCTTCAAACGGAGCAACATACTCTCCGCCTCTATCACTTCGAATCATCTTAATTTTCAAATTAAGCTGATTTTCAACTTCATTCTTATAAGTCTTAAAAGCTACTAAAGCTTCATCTTTGCTTTTCAAAAGATAGACATAACAATATCTTGTGCAATCGTCAATAAATGTTATGAAGTACTTTTTCCCACCTCTCGTTTGCACGAGTTTTAAATCACACACATCTGTATGAATTAACTCGAGAGGCTTGGTACTTCTCGTTACCGAATGAAATGGTGTTTTGGCCAATTTTGCTTCAACATATATTTCGCATTTGTCTTGTGAATCGGTTTTAAACGTAGGTATTAATTCCGCATTCACTAACCTTTAATTGTGTTAAAGTTTACGTGTCCTAATCTATCATGCCATAAATTAGAACAATCTAACAAGTAAATGTAAGTAATGGTTTTATTCTTCGCCTCTTGGCGGAAAACAGACATTACACTCATTTTAAACAGCCCTTTATCAAGGTAGCCTTTACATAAAAAAAAAAAAAACCATTCTTGGTCATTACAAACTTGTCGGACTCAAACACTAGTCTAAACCCGGCCTTGCTAAGCAAAGGACCGGAAACCAAGTTCTTGCGGATGTCTGGAACATGCAACACATCTACAAGCGTAAGCTCCTTCCCGGAAGTCATCTTGAGCACCACCTTTCCAAGCCCAACGATGTTGGAAGTCGAAGAGTTCCCCATGAACAACTTCCTTCCATTAATCGGCGTGTAGGAGGAGAACATCTCCTTGTCGGCACAAATGTGACGAGTAGCCCCGGTATCTATCCACCACTCCCTTGGGTTATCCACCATATTGGCTTCAAACACAACGGCGGAGAGATCGAGCTCCGACAAGTCTATTGGAACCGACTTGTCCTCCGTCACATTGGCTTGTTGGTTGCCACCTTGATTGCCCTTTTTCGGGTGTCGGCAATCCTTCGCCATGTGGTTCGGTTTGCCACAGTTGTAGCAATTACCCTTGAACTTTTTGGCCTTTCCTTTTTCCTTCCCGGAGTGCTTGCGTTTCTTGCTAGTGCTCGATTCTGCAAGATTAGCCTTAGCCTCCATTCCAGATTTGCTGGATTTCACATCTGATTTTCGGTTGTCTTCTTCGATGCGAAGCCGAACAATCAGATCCTCAAGCCCCATCTCTTTGCGCTTGTGCTTGAGGTAGTTTTTGAAGTCATTCCACAATGGCAAAGAACTTCTCGATTATTGCGGCCACTTGGAAGGATTCATTCAAAATCATCCCTTCGGATACTAAGTCGTGAAGGATGATTTGAATCTCCCGAACTTGGCTAATCACCGTCTTGGTGTCAACTATCTTGTACTCGAGGAATTTTCGACAACAAATTTCTTTGTCCGGATCTTCCGTCTTGTATTTCTTCTCCAAGGATTGCCACAGTTCTTGGGCGTCTTGAACGTGCTATAGGCGTTGTAGAGAGTGTCGTCTAGCCCGTTCAAGACGTAGTTGCGACATAGAAAATCACCGTTATGCCAAGCATCCATAGTGATTCTCCGGGTTGTTGTCAACTTCGTCTTCTCCAACTACAGATAGGGGGTCGTCTTTCAGAAAACGAGCCAACCCCAAAGTGGTCAGGTAAAACAGCATCTTTTGTTGCCAATGTTTGAAGTCGGCGCCGAAAAACTTGGGCGGCTTTTCACCGTGAGCGGGAGCAGCAGCCATGGGTGTGAACGAGATCGAACTGGAAGCCATCGTCTTGAACAGAAACAAAAAATTTTCGTCTTGCGATTGTTGGGTAAATTATATGTGGAAGGTTTCTGTTTAGAAGAAAATGGCTGGAAATAGTGTATGGTTTAGGCTAAGTCGAGGCCTGTATTTAATACAGTCTCCGCAAGATGAAAACGCCCCGTATACTAGTGCTTACGGTTCCGGCACTCGCCTCTAAGATACAACGACTTACAATTCTGGTTTAGCAGCACTTGCAAAAACCAGAATACAGCGAACAGGAAGTGTTTTTCGACTTTCAAGCTTTTCAAGGATGAAGATTAACAATATGCAAAATGCAGTGCTTGTCTTATGTTATCTGATTATTTTGTATCGATTTTCAGTCACCAGGGATCGACTATTATAGGCTTCAGGCGCCTCGTATGGAAAGAACACGTCTTTTGGCTCGAAAAGACACATTTTGCACTAGAACAGACGCACCTGCGCAGGGGAGCACGACCAGACGCACGGCGGCGTGCGTGTAGGCGCAACACTTCACCGCACCACGACCCAAACGCACGGGCCGTGCTCCGGCCCGTCGCGATGGCTCCGAAACTTCAGCGGGAAGACGACCCGACCGCACGGGCCGTGCTCCCGCCCGTGCGCGGGGCCGAACCTTTTCCCAGGTTGAACTCTGATTTAATTAATTACAAAAATTAATTAAATCCATTTAATTTAATTAATTACCAAAAATTAATTAATTAATTATTTTAAAGGTTTTTGGTCCAAAAAGAATAAGGGCCCAAGCCCAAGCCGGGCCGGAAGGCAGCGGCGCGCGTGTGTGCTTTGAACCAAACCCACAAGCATGTAGGTCCTCACCCCTTTAAAAACTTGGGTGCCCCCAAGGGCCCAAACCCATATGTCCAACTTGGGATATATAAAGTGTGCAACTTTGCCTCCCTTTTCCTATGTAGGATGGAAGCATCTCTCCTCCCCCACATTTTCCATTTTCCATATCATTTATTTGTATTAAGTGGCTAACTTCTAGCATTAATTTCTCATTCACACGGAATCGGTTTTGAGAAATTCCAAATGTTATTCTCATCTACTCTCTTAGTAGAATTTTTACAAATAATTTAATTCCATTTTTCACAAATGGAAACCACTCAATTAATTGGTCAAAATCGGGTCAACACCCCATTTAACAAAGACCAATTCCAACACTACGTCCTTTCAAAAAAAAAAAAAAAAAATTCCAACACTACGTACACTCCAAATGTTGCAATCAATTAATTATAACATAGATCAAGTGTTGGAAGTTTCTCAATTTTTATTTTAGTATTTAAAGGCCGTCCAGAAACAAGAGTAGAAAGACTACAAAATGACTCAGATTGGGTACATTATTTTATCCAAGTCATAAAGAAATGGTCTCACTAATGGAATATATAATTAAACATTCAATTAAAAATGTAGTTTGACTACATTGAGGAGGTTTCCAATGACTCCCATATAGCATAGAAACACACACCAAAAAACATATTATAAAGTACTTCATTGGCATGTTATTTGGTACTTGTCTACATAATAACTCCTGCAAATATCTCATATTATTAATTTATTTCTAACAGTGTTATTGAGTGTTTGGTTGAACTTGTAAGCTTTTAGAGCTCTCTAAATTGTTTAATAGTTTTTTTTTAAAAAAAAATTATAAACTCTCACAAATAAGATGTTAGCATTCTTTTTAAAACCTATTCATCTTATTTTATACAAACACTTCATTAACTTATTTTTAAAAAAAAGAAGATGTAATATCTTATGTGTTCTAAAAACATCTTATCAACTGTATAAGTTTAAAAGGTCTTTTAAATAAGTTCACTCAAACATGCAACCACTTAACTTGTCAAAATTGTCTCAATCTACTAGTCTTTGACGATAGGTCAAATTACCACAATTAATTTTGTTCTAGTGCACAATAATTGTAATTCTTTCTAGAAGTTATGCAAAATACATATATCTATTTATTTTTCAAATCTTAATGTGCTCATGAGCAAACATGAAACAATGATAAGAGGCCATGTGGTATAAATGGTACAAAAATTGCCATGCACGTGGTAAGTGCACCTACTTTTGCAATTTTGACACTCCTAAATTATTTAATTAAATGAACAACATGGGAATGTTTGCCTCAAGGTTGACAACTAGCTTAGTACTATGAACAAGTACAACATATTGCCTTAATATTTTGATCTGTCAACACTATGATTGAACCCTCCAAGAAAGTTGATTTAAAATCATAGCCCAAAAGGCATGACAAGAAATTCGGTTATACTTATTAGATACCATTACGATTTGTGCCTCAACCACTCAGCATATGGTCCATTTTTAGATTAATTTGTTGGTAATTTTATCTTTGGTAGAGCTCACGGGCACTAATTAATTTATATCCATATTTATATGAGTAATTATTTTGGGCCTATGTTCTTGATATATTTAAAATTTATATTTGAAATTTGTGTGAAACGTTTTATACCAATAGAAATATTGTTCACACCATAACTCTCTTTAATTAAATTATTAGGATTAAAAATCAGTCTCAATCTACTATTTTCCTATAGTGTTTCATACAACTAATGTTTGAAATAATTTTACGTTACGAAAAAGTCTAGATAAAATGAAGATTCATTTTGAGGTAATGATTGAATCTTAATGTTGATTTTGAAATCTACATAGTATGGAGTTATTTGATAGTTTTTTCTAAATTCTTTTCTTCAATTTAGACACAACGTAACCTTATCAATTATTCTTCAATTCTTACCAAATGAAATAAAAGAATTTTAAAAAAGCCATCTTTCATCAATAATATATATATATTATATAACACTATCCTCGTATTACACTACAAGAAAATTCCAGTTTATCGACAGAATTTACCAACAGAAATGATTTGTCACTACATTTTAGAATTACCTACAGAATACCTACAAAATAAACAATATCATTTTCCCCCAAATTATACCGACAAATTAACGACAGATCTTACCGACAGTTTTTCAATTATCGACAGATTTTCTGTAGGTATTTACCAACAGTTTTAGATTCTGTAGGTAAATATTTTACCTACAATGATTTTACCTATAATAATTTTACCTACACTTTACAATTTCCTTAATATTTACCTACATATTTTTCTGTAGGAAAACTGATTTTTTCTTGTAGTAGTGTTACACCTTTTTTTTTTAAAAGAAAAAAACTTTCATTCTTACCTCTCTCTCTCTCTCTCTCTTTTTTTTTTTTTTTATAGAAGAATAACTAATTAACTAAACATCAAGTTGCATCTTCCTTTGCGTAATAATCTATCAAGAATCCAACACATATTACAAAATCATATTTGTCTTGACCAATTAATAAATCTAAACAACTATGAATATGGAGAACAACTTGTTCAAGCCATAATGGTTTATTAAATAAATGGTTTAATTATTAAATAAGTTGCCCCATTTTTATTTATTTTTTAAATCTTGTTGCTTAAACTATAATTGTTCCTTAAAAAAATCTTTCAGAATCTAATTGATGAGTCTAGGGGGGCATAGAAGAACCTTAAATTGACTTAAATAAAGCATTGAATACGTGTAAAAACATTAACTTGTTGAACTTTACAGCCCATTTTCGACTGCACCAGTTGAATAGGATTCGGATATTGATTAACAATTAATTAAGATTTAATAAGTAGAAAGATTATGTGGTTCCCATTATGGGATGTGTTAGATAAATGGTTTTATCATGATTTTGATGATTTTGTTTTTACACCAAAACAATGTTTTCAAATGTTGTCCAAATACTCCTAAATGATTTAAAATATTTTTACTAATTTTTCGGAGAATTTCGTCAAGTTTATTTCCGACAAAATTGGACAACACTTTTGATGATTTTGTGTTAAAGTGTTTTTACTAATTTTTTGGAGTATTT
Source organism: Rehmannia glutinosa (assembly GCA_016081115.2). NCBI lineage: Eukaryota > Viridiplantae > Streptophyta > Magnoliopsida > Lamiales > Orobanchaceae > Rehmannia > Rehmannia glutinosa. Next base: position 13,640,960 of record CM071926.1, read on the forward strand.
CTTGAAGTTTATTTTCGATAAAAATTGGACAACACTTCTGTCTCGTGTTTAATCGGTCGCCCCATAGGGCAACCCGTGTCTGAAAGATGATTTCCAAAACAGAAACGAGACGTTTTGAAAAAACCTGGAGGTCGACCAGTGCCTGAAGAGAAAATAGAATCTCTGTTTCTCTAAAAAGAACCACGAGACCTAGGTCCACAAGGGGGGCGGCCAGGCGGACCTTATGTTGACTTGGTCCAACCCCCTGGACCGGTCCAAGTCTTTTTTTTTCTTTGTGTTAAAATATTTTCTATATTTGTGCGCGACCGGTCAGCCTATTATTTTGACAACAAATTCTAACCGTTGTGCAGCAGACAACTTTTCCTTAAATTTGTTGGAATAGTTGTGAAGGAAATTGCACTTTTGGGGTGCGATTTTCTTGGGACCTCGATTGTCTAATGGCAAAAGTAAAAGTCGATTCTTGTTCTACTCCGTGAGAACATTAAAATCGAATATTTGTTTGTCCAAAATGGTGTTTGGATGAAGGAGAAATTAAATCTTAAAGTGGAGTATTGGAATTAATTTATAAAGAAGAAAACATGTGTTTGTCTTAATTGAAAGGTGGGTTTGTCCCACATGGAAAAACTAAGGCATTTTAGACTAGTATATATAATGCCACCTTTTAGTAAGGTGTAAGATTATATTGCATAGAGGCTCTTTCTACACGCGCCCGCAGGGGGGGGTGCAAATCACGGTCCGATTCGAGCTCGAACCACTAACTTGTGGTTGAGCACGACGACTGCGTACACGAATGTCGGACCGAATCGAGCCACATAGTCTAGCCTATGTTTTGCGATTTGTTTTTAATTTTTCGAATTTAAAAATCAGAATATAACATTTTTTTTTATTTTGAATTTAAATAAATATGAATAACTTATTTTATTCATGTAACCCGCAAATTAATGTCTCAGTAACAACAATATTTGTAATTATTGTGTAATCAGGTTTGAATGGTCATTAATGAAGAATCGGTTTAATTTCTCGGATATTTTTCACTCTATAAATAGCTGATTTTTCCAGCAATCTGAAGACACTCTACACTTGCATTCTAAATACTCTATGCATATTGTTCTATATTCCTCTTGGCCTCCTGCATTTTGGTGATTCAATTCAGGCGTAATTTCAGTTCGCGGAGAAACAGACGTCCATAATAGGGGTCGAATCTGTTTTAAGGATAGTGTGTCAAACACACGATTCGGGCCATTTCTGTTTTTCCAAATTCTGGAATTTTATTCAAATTCAGTTTTCGGTTATTCCATATTTTGTAAACTGTAGTGTAATATTTTTGCAACAAACTTAAAACAGATTCGATTATTACTTCTACGGTACAGTTTGTATAAACAGAATTTTTGAAAAAATTCGTGTACAATTTTAAAGCCTGAAATTGCTTTACAGACCGATTGTTGACTGCAAAACTCATTACTATTATTTTAGTGGTCTGCTGTTGGTTTTTAAAATTCTTATTTGATTTCAGAATTCTTGAATATTTTATTCAACAAAACAATTAGTTTAATCATATTCAGTTGCCTAATTTTTTCGTTCTGAATAATGGTTTTCCTTGATAGTACATATTCTGTACAACAACTGGATATATTGACTATTGGTTTATAGAAGTTTTTTTTTAAAATCCAAATTCATTTTGGTTTCTAATAATAATCTGGATTCTATTTCTGTAATTGTATTTTAGTAGAGTTCCAATAAATTTTGTTACAGTGTTTGGTTCGAATTTATTTTGAACTAAGTAAATAATACCCGAGCTATTTTGGAGTGGAAGGAAATTGCATTGGACATTATATAAAAAGTGGAACAATTTTAATAAATTTGTTCTTGTCGAATTTGTTCCGATTAATCGAAGTACTAAACTTTGATTTGTTTTTCAGAAATGGCTTCTGATGATTTGAACTCGGGAGTTCCGGTTGGCGCAAATGAGACAAATGCTACGCTTAATCCGATTGTGCCCAATCCCGTTGTTAACCCCGTTGTGCCTCGGATCTTTGGCTAACCCCACCGTTAATGTGCGGTGAATCACGCTGAAAAACCGGAGAAATTCAATGGCTTGGATTTCAAACGTTGGCGAAAAAAAAATGCTTTTTTTTACATGACGACGTTGAACCTAGCAAGGTTCTTAACTGAAGATCCTCCGAAGTTGAGTGAGGATGAAACAGATGTTCAAGCCGCTCACGCGGTTGATGCTTGGAATCATGCAGATTTCCTTTGTAGGAATTATGTAATGAATGGTTTAGCGATCCGTTGTATAATGTTTATAGCTCTAAACGAATCGCTAAAGAATTGTGGGAGTCATTAGACCACAAGTATAAGTCCGAGGATGCGGGGGCTAAAAATTTATAGTTGGCGTTTCTAGACTTTAAAATGATTGATTCCAAGTCCGTAATAAGTCAAGTGCAAGAACTTCAAGTGATTATACATGATATTCTTCCTGAAGGGATGTTTTTGAATGAAACTTTCCAAGTGGCTGCAATAATTGAAAAATTGCCACCTGCTTGGAAAGATTTCAAGAACTATCTGAAGCACAAACGAAAAGGAGATGAACGTTGAAGATCTGATTCTTAGGCTTTTGATTGAAGAAGATAACAAGGGATCCGAAAGGAAAATGTTCAATCCTGTGGTCGCTAAAGCCAATGTTGTGGAGCATGGTGAAAGCTCCAAAGGGAAAAAGAAAACCGGAAAATCGGTAAAGGTTCAATAATTTGGGACCAAAAGGAGGCATTTCAAGAAGAAATTCGAAGGAAAATGCTTCAATTGTGGCGGCAAGGGTCACAAGGCTTCTGATTGCAAGAAACCGAAAAAGAATCGGGAGGCTAACATGGTTGATCACATTTCTCAAGAAGTGTCAGATATGAACCTGGCTGCGGTGGTCTCCGAGGTGAATTTCATTGGTTCAAACCCGAAACAATGGTGGATTGATTCTCGTGCCACTAGGCACGTGTGTTCTGTCGAGAGAAATGTTTAGTTCCTTTGAGCCAAGACGGCGAGAAGGTTATACATGGGAAATTCAAACTTACTGAGGTCAAGGAAAAGGCAAAGTGGTTCAAGATGACGTCCGGGAAGGAACCGACTCTAAATAATGTGTTGTTTGTACCGGACATTCGTAAGAACTTGGTGTCCTGGTTCGCTTTTAGATAAGCATGGTTTTCGCATTGTTTTTGAGTCGGGGTTGTTACTTTGTTAAAAAATGGGATGTTTGTAGGCAAGGGTTATGCTACGTTGTAATGGTTGTTAAATCAAAAGCTAATAAAATGAAGAATGTTTTACTTGCTTGAGTCTTCCAATTTGTGGCATGGTAGACTAGGACATGTTAATTATGATACTTTACGTAGATTAATTAACTTAAATTGTATACCAACATTCCATATTGATTCCAAACACAAGTGTGAAACTTGTGTGTTAAAAAGACATCATTTAAAAATATTGAAAGAAATAATGAACCACTTGAAATTCAACAAACACGTGGTGGTAAAATCAAGTACTTCATTACTTTTATAGATGATAACACAAAGTTTTGTTATGTGTATCTTCTTAAAAGTAAAGATGAAGTTATAGAGAAATTTATTCTCTATAAAAATGAAGTTGAGAATCAACTCAATAAGAAAATTAAGGTGTTAAGAAGTGATCGTGGAGGTGAATATGAATCACCATTTGCTTTGGTCTCAGTGCCCAACACGGAATTAGACACCTAAACAACAACATCTTATTCACCTCAACAGAATGGCATTGCGAAACGGAAAAACCGTACACTTAAAGAAATGATGAATGCCATGTTATTAAGTTAAACGTCACCTCGGAACATGTGGGGGGAAGCTGTCTTGACGGCTAATTACCTTTTAAATAAGGTACCCCATAAGAAACTAGACAAAAGCCCTTACGAGCTTTGGCATGGAAGAATGCCATCCTACAAATACTTACGAGTGTGGGGGTGTCTTGCTAAGGTTGCTATACCAACACCTAAAAAGTGAAGGTAGGGTCCCAAAATTGTTGATTGCATATTTATTGATATGCACATAATGATCTTTGCTTATCGGTTTCTTGTGCATGAATCTAAAGTTGAAGATATACACAAGAACACGATAATTGAATCGAGAAATGCCTCGTTCTTTGAAAATGTATTTCCGTGTAGATCGAGAGAAGAAGCAAGCTCTTCTAAACGGATACATGATTCAATAGAACAAGAGCAAGAAGAAGAGGTAGAAATTAGACGCAGCAAACGAGCTAGGATAGAAAAATCTTTTGGTCCGGATTTTCTAACCTACATGCTGGAAAGTGAACCTCAAAGTTACAGAGAAGCTATAGCTTCTTCTGAAGGACCAATATGGAAAGAAGCCATAAAAAGTGAAATTGATTCCATCTTGCAAAACCATACACGGGAACTAGTGGATCTTCCCGAGGGCGATAAAACCACTAGGTTATAAATGGATTTTCAAGAAAAAAATGAAGGCGGATGGAACAATTGATAAGTACAAGGCTAGACTTGTAATTAAAGGTTACAGACAAAAAGAGGGCCTTGATTACTTTGATACGTATTCTCCAGTAACGAGAATAACCTCCATTAGATTGGTACTTGCAATTGCTGCATTGCGAAATCTTGAAGTGCATCAAATGGATGTAAAAACTGCTTTTCTAAATGGAGATTTAGAAGAGGAGATTTACATGGAACAACCTGAAGGATTCTCTGCACCTGGGCAAGAGAACAAGGTTTGTAAACTGGTCAAGTCATTGTATGGCTTGAAACAGGCGCCAAAACAATGGCATGAAAAATTTGATAATGCCATGAAGGAGTGTGGATTTAAAATAAATGAATGTGATAAATGTGTTTATGTTAAAGACACTGAAAATGGCTATGTCATTTTGTGTCTTTATGTAGACGACATGCTTATCATTGGAAGTAATGATAAAATAATTAAATCCACTAAAGATATGTTGAACTCGAGGTTTGACATGAAAGATATGGGTTTAGCTGACGTGATCCTCGGAATAAAGATTTCTAGAACTTCAAATGGACTGACACTTGATCAGTCACATTATGTGGATAAGATTCTAGAAAAATTTAGTAAGGATGACACGTCGTTAGCTAGAACTCCTATAGACACGAGTCAACATCTATCAAAGAATAGAGGTGAGGCTGTGTCTCAATTGGAATACTCACGAGTCATAGGAAGTCTGATGTACTTAATGAGTTGTACAAGACCAGACATTGCTTATGCAGTGAGTAAATTGAGCAGATACACGAGTAATCCAGCACATGAACACTGGAAAGGTATAGTGAGAATACTTAGGTATTTAAGATACACTCGTGATTTTGGACTGCACTATACAAGATATCCTGCTATTATTGAAGGATACATCGATGCTAATTGGATATCTGATATTAAAGACTCTAAGTCTACAAGTGGATTTGTATTCACTTTAGGAGGTGCAGCCATATCGTGGAAATCTTCTAAGCAGACGGTTATAGCTAGATCCACAATGGAGTCTGAATTTATAGCTTTAGACAAGTGTGGAGAAGAAGTTGAATGGCTCCGGAACTTCTTAGAAGATATTCCAAAGTGGCCAAAGCCTGTGCCAGCAATTTGTATACATTGTGATAGTCAATCAGCGATTGGCAGGGCACAAAGCAATATGTATAATGGTAAGTCTAGACACATTCGTCGTAGACACAATACCATTAGACAAACTACTCTCAACTGGTGTTATTTCTATTGACTATGTGAAGTCAAAGGACAATATAGCGGATCCGTTAACCAAAGGGTTAAATCGAGAGTTAGTTGCAAAATCATCAAGAGGAATGGGACTTAAGCCTCTGGAAAAATGAGTTGATACAATGGAAACCCAACCTAGTTGACTGGAGATCCCAAGATCTAGGTTCAAAGGGACAACCTAATTGTAAAAAGACTCTAGGATCACTGTGGGGGATTTCCCCTTGTCCATTCCTTAACAGTGAAGCCCGTGAAAAGAAGGATAAGCCTTTGGCTTTTAATGATTCTTGTGCGTCGGTAAGCCGAGCTGGGTAGTGCGGGCTACTCTTAAAGAAGAATCACCTATGTGAGAGAGAAGTGGGGCCGCTTCGAAGAGAATTGTGTGAGGCTCAATTCTTAGAACCTCTTGCAGAACCAGGCGTATGTTCAGGGCCATGAATGAACATAACAATGAGAACTGAAGTATGTTAGGAAGAATCCTGTGTGAGGTATATCATCTTTTACACAAAAGGCGAGCAGTTCAAAGACATCACGTCTTCATCGATCGGCTAGTAAAGTAAATATATTTTCACAAGGGAAGGTTCAAAGGGTAACACCTACCTATCCTATGCAGGGTTCAACTGTTGGACTTTATCACCAAATCTTTGTATCCTCGCAATTTCCTTCGTGTGGGGGATTGTTGGAATAGTTGTGAAGAAAATTGCACTTTTGGGGTGCGATTTTCTTGGGACCTCGATTGTCTAATGGCAAAAGTAAAAGTCGATTCTTGTTCTACTCCGTGAGATCATTAAAATCGAATATTTGTTTGTCCAAAATGGTGTTTGGATGAAGGAGAAATTAAATCTTAAAGTGGAGTATTGGAATTAATTTATAAAGAAGAAAACATGTGTTTGTCTTCTTTGAAAGGTGGGTTTGTCCCACATGGAAAAACTAAGGCATTTTAGACTAGTATATATAATGCCACCTTTTAGTAAGGTGTAAGATTATATTGCATAGAGGCTCTCTCTACACGCGCGCCCGCAGGGGGGGTGCAAATCACGGTCCGGTTCGAGCTCCGAACCACTGACTTGTGTGCGAGCGCGACCTGCGTACACGAATGTCGGACCGAAATCGAGCCACATAGTCTAGCCTATGTTTTGCAGATTTGTTTTTAATTTTCGAATTTAAAAAATCAGAATATAACAGATTTTTTTTTATTTTGAATTTAAATAAATCAGAATAACTTATTTTAATTCCCAGTAACTGCAGATTAATGTCTCAGTAATAACAATATTTGTAATTATTGTGTAATCTGCAGAGTTTGAATGGTCGTATAACAAAGAATCGGTTTAATTTCTCAGATATTTTTCAGCTCTATAAATAGCTGATTTTTCCAGAATCAAGACACTCTACACTTGCATTCTAAATACTCTCTCCGCATATTGTTCTATATTCCTCTTGGCCTCTTGCATTTTGGTGATTCGATTCAGGGCGTAATTTCGTTCACGGAGAAACAGACGTCGAGAATAGGGGACGAACTGTTTTAAGGATAGTGTGTCAAACACACGATTCGGGCCATTTCTATTTTTCCAAATTACGAATTTTATTCAAACTTGTAATTACGAATTTTATTCAAATTCGGTTTTCGGTTATTCCATATTTTGTAAATCAGATCTTTGTAATATTTTTGCAACAAAATTGTGGTGTTAATTTCTAACACTATAATCTTGATTTTAATTGCATTTTTCTCAGATTTTCAATCCCCAAAAGGAGCCTATCTATGATCAATCATCTCCTATAAATACAGGAAGATTTGAAGCAACACAACAAGAGAGCATACAACACAACACAACAAGAAATCTGCAAAATTGTCTAAGTTCTTATTGTCAACATTCTTGTTGTAATTGCCTAAGTATTTCACTTTCACATCTTGAGGTCTAGACTTATTTCTTGATTACACTTGCACTCAAAATTGTATTATTCATTATCGAGTTGTAATCTTGAATTTGTGGTCATCATTCAACACAAGATATCCTTGTGAGTGTTCTTGTGGTAAGAACACACTTGGGTGATCTAGGTGTTAGGTGCAAGAAGATTGTGGTAATCTTCTTATTGAAGAGTTTGGTGCTCTTTGAGGTGTTGAAGAATTTGGTGTTCTTCAAGGTTGAAGATTGTGGTGATCATCACAAGGTGCCATTGAAGGAAGATTGTGGTAATCTCCAAGGTGGTGTTGAAGAAGAGTGTGGTGCTCTTCAAGGTGATGTATCAATTGTGGCAATTAATAAAATCTTTTTTTCTTTTGAAATCCATCCCGGAGATACTGGGGTGGTAGAGGATTAGGCCCTAGGTGGGTTGAACCTCTATAAATCGACGCGTCACTACAACATAAATGATCTTAGGTAACACCCAAAAAATATTACCTAATGCCCATAAAATGTTACTATAGACAATAGGTAGCACTTTTATGGTGATGCACTTATCCGTGCTACCTATAGTCTAATGTATCACTTTTATTAGCTTTTAGTGACACTTTTCTAAGTGTTACATTAAAGTTCTCTATTGGTAACACTTTGAAGCAATATTTCTAAAGTGTTACATATGAATCTTGTGTAGCACTTTTTGTAACACTTTAAAAAAATACTTTATGTGTGGAAGTGACAATTTGCCACTAAGCTAAGTTAATTCTTATTACAACTTTTGCTTTGTTTTATATACACACACACATATATATTAGAATTGTATAAAAAGTATAATTATGTATATATAATATATTTTATATAATAAATGTTATATTATATAATATATGTATTAAATTATATTATACATCGTATATATCAAATTTTATATTATATAATATATAGTTGAAAATCATATTATGTTATATATTAAAGGACACAAAAATTAAAAATATCAAAATATATAAAATGAATTTATCGATCGATCAATATTCAATCGGTAAAAATAAAAATATATAAAAATATAAAATTAATTTACCGACAGATAAAAAAGTTCTAGCAAAAAAAAAAATTAAATAAGAAATAATTAATGAAAAAATAATTTACCGACGGAAAAAATTCCTAAGTAATTACTGAGACAACATCAATTTTCATTGGTAAATTTCTTTTAAAAAGTAAAAAAAAAGGTTAACGGTGAAATTGGTCTCCGTTAGTAAAAATTAAAAAAAAAAATAATAATAATAAAATATATACATGCGCATTTTAAGCACAAGATTACGACGAAATTAATTACCTCCATAAAAAAATAAAAATATAAAAGCAAAAATAAAATACTTTATAAAAAGAAAACAAAAATTCAAAGAAAAAAAAAGCAGTTACATGACGACTACAATTTTTGGGTTTGGTGATTTTTTTACTTCACCTATTTTGTGACATCAATTAACTAAATAAATCGTTGACATGATTTAATGACAGTTATATAATTTTGTGTTACTAAAATATAGCCTAAAAAGTGTTACAATTAATAATATATAGTGTTGCCAAGAGTGCTTTTTAAAGAAAGTAATACCTATTTGCGTTACAAAAAGAAATAACAAAACAAAGTGATACTTAAAAATATTACTTATTTAAAAGTGTTATATATAAGCGTTACATATTGATAAAGTGCTACAAAAGTGTTACATAAACATTGTAATGTAAAAAGTGTTACAAACACGTGTTACATATGTACCTTATGTAAAAAGTGCTACACAATTTGTGTTACCTAATGTCATTTATGTTGTAGTGCGTGCTATTTACTTCTCGCACCTTTATTATTGTCTTGGCTTGTTTGATTCGAAAAAGAGGGCATAATCGAGAAAATGGAGATAATCTATTCACCCCCTCTAGATTATCGTAGCCGCTTGAACTTACAAGTGGTATCGAGCCAAACTCTTTGGCAAGCTTGTTCCACATCGCGAGTAAAGAGAACGATCAATGCCTACAAATGAAGTCTATCTTCTGGCGCCTCCACCAATAAGCCACCACTATTCGATTCCAAAAATTATACATTTTGGAAAGAAAGAATGGAATACTATTTACAAAGTTGCGGGTTCGATATTTGGAACACGGTCATGAATGAAGATTCCATCCCGACGAAAGACACACCTCACACCTCCAAAGTCCTCAAGGAGCTCAATGATGAAGAGAAGAAAATCATCTCCTTAAACGGTAAAGCTTTTAATATTATTTATTGTTCACTTACCACTTCGGAATATGATCATATTGTAGGAATTCGATCGGCACATGAAGTATGGAGAAAACTAGAAGAAGTATACGCAAATGAAAGAAGCTACTCAAAAGCATCTATTTCTCAATTGGATACAACATCAAATCCAACAACATGGGATGAGCTTATTACAACTTCCGATGATGAAGAAGTCGAACAATGTCTTATGGGCATCGAAGAAGAAAATGAGGTAAGTCCTAAACCTTCTACTTCTTATGATAATGAATTACAAAATAATTATAATGATTTGCAAAATAATTTTGATGAGCTTCAAAATGAATTCCAAAGCTTGCTTGTTAAATACAAAATTTGAAAAAGGAATTCCATGTTTTGAAAAATGATAAGGATAGATTATTTACTTCCTATGAATCACTTTCTTGTGCTCACACTACCACACTTGATAAGGTTAGAAATCTTGAAAAGGAAAATAGTACTCTTGTTGAGGATATGAATTGCATGAAAAAGGATTTATTGAAATTCAACTTGAGTACCAATAAAATGACCAAAATTGTTGATGTTCATAGTTGTGATAATTTGAAACTTGGACTTGGCTATAAGCCTAATGTTATTGATGATAAGAAAAAGAACAAGTCCCTATGCATGTTGGTCATTATGCTCCTAAAATTATTACTTGCTTCTATTGTGGTAAAAGGGTCACACTGGCTAATTTTTGTCGGGCTAGAAATAGCTCTAATTATTTTGGAGACCTAAAAGTCTCAAAGCTAATCACAAAGGACCCAAACACTTGAGGGTACCACAAAATAATGTCATATTAGGTAAATGGCGAAATAATAATCAAAGAAAATTCATACCACCAAGAAGACATCAACTACCCGTTTCATTTGATCAAAGGAGAAGACAACATCACCATGAATTTCCAAGAGAAAGACATTATCAACAATGGAAAGGACACAATCCTTGGAAATGGAGTAATTGGAAAAGTCATCATCAACAAAGTGACTTCTCAAGAGGAAGATACTACCAACAACGGGAAAGACACAACCCGTGGAAATGGCGTAATTGGTAAACCGTATCTTCTCATTTAAATACGCATATTTTGGTTGTTATTATGTATGCTTGTATTTTTGTCAAAATGATTTTTTCCAAATATTTTTAAAATAAGGTCTTCAACATTTGTGTTTTTAAAATCTTTTGAAAAGGAGACCTTGCATGATGTTGTTAAAAAACTCTTGTGCCTTTACTAAGACTAATGTGCTTTATTATCTCTTATGGATTTATATAGCATAAGCATACTTGTGACATCTATTATTGCTTTAGCCTACACTCTTTCCATTATGTTTTGTGCAAGAATTGTTTAAGAATTGTGTAGGACATATACCTTCATAAATGATCATCTACGTCAAGAGTGACACAAACTATCGAGTACACTCACCATTATTATTCATCTCATAGACTCGATATATTTTTGCCATATGCCTATGTGCTTGCTTTTCAAGATATTTCAAAGTATCTCATATAAGTGCCATTAAGAGGACTTTACGATTTTTGAAAGACACTATTTGATAAAGCTCATTTTATCCAAGACTTGTAAATGATTATATTTTGTTTGATAAAACATTTGATTTTTATCCTCCTCTTAAGTTATGCATTTTATTGCACATATTCATGTCTTCATTCTTGGATGCTTTGTCAAAGCTCTTTTTCAAATACTTCTTTTAAACGAGGTCTCGACTATATGCTCTCGGATTTTCAAATTTCAAAAGAGACCTTATATAGCTTCCTATAAGCATATTTGAACTTACATGTTTTTATTAAACTCTTGATGATTTTCTTTAAAGCATAGTATGTGTTACTTGTTATAGTTATTCGATATTACTATGCTCTCGCGCAAAATATCTTATTAAGATCTTGCAGAATTATTTTTGTATTTCGGAACAAGCTTGATGACCAAGGCAATATTTATCGAAACAAGGCAAGAAATTTTCCAAGTTAATACAAGGTGAATTTGAAATGAGCATGTTGGAGGAGCTCAACTTCTTCCTTGGACTTCAAGATAAGGAATGCCAAGAAGGTGGTTATATTTCACAATCATAGTATACAAAAGAACTTTTGAAAAGTTAGACATTGAAGAAGGAAGAACCGTCTCTACTTCTATGGCAACTAATATCAAGATGGACAAAGTTTGAGAAAGGCATATCGGTTGACAAACAAATTCGAGGTATGTTCATTAACTTTTATTACTCCCATAGACTCGACATTTTTTATGCCTTATGTCTATATGCTCGACTTCAAAACTATCCCAACAAATGTCATTAAAGTGTCGTTAAAAGAAATTTTCAAATATTTGAAAGGCACTTCTTCTCATGACTTGTTTATCCAAAATTTTAAAACGTTCACATTTTTCGGGATAACAAGTCCGGTGATAATAGTTTCTCAAAATATAGTTCGTTATAATCGAACTAAAACATATTGAGATTCGATAACTTGTTCTAAGGGATTGTGTTTCTAAAAAGTCTCAAGGATAACTCGCGGACATTTATTTTTAATCATTAACCGCCGAGTCTTTTACCTCATTTCGAGCTTGTTGAGACATAATGTATATTGAATGAGGTCTATGTTTGCATTTCGTACGTTTTTAAAACTTAGGGGTGAAAAATCGAATTTTTGGTCCAAATTTCGTAAAATGACGAATAGAATCAAGCAAAGCGTTGGTCGATCTGGGAGGTCGACCGGTCGATCTCAACCCGGACCGGTCGACCCCACTGTTGACTGGTCGGCTTACTGAAACTTTTGGTTAAAAACCTGTTCTATTCTCAGACTGTTTATTTCTTATTTTTTGTGCTATTCTCGCACCCCTTTGCATATTTCACACACAATTCACTCAAAATGATTTCTTTCTTGTAAATTATATATTTTTGAGTTTATACTATTGATATATCATCCATGATATCCGATATCTCCGATTAATTGGTAAGAATTCTTATTCTTTATCTCAATTGGGTTGAACCCTTGAGAGTGTGCTTCATCTTCAATATTTTGTTGGAATTCTCATATGTTTGTGTTGGGCATAATGATTGTTGTTGGATGATATTTGTATAATTGAATTTGGTGATGAAAAATTTGGCTTTGTTATTTTTACAAGGGCTATATACATCTTATTTATCATTTGACGCCTCAAATCAAGTTTCGATAAAAAATATTTCCAGGAAAAATTCATCACCACATGATTCTCTCGATTTCAAAAATCTTATATATTTATAGAGATCATGTTCTGCAAATCAAATGAGCTTTTTGTTAGATAAATGTTTTTATCAAGATTTTGATGATTATGTTTAAATAAGTTTTTATACCAAAACAATGATAATAAATGTTGTCCAAATACTCCTAAATGATTTAAAATATTTTTTCTAACTTTTGGAGTATTTCTTAGAATTTATCTTTTGATAAAAATGGACAACACTTTTGATGGTTTTGTTTAAATTGGTTTTTACACCAAAACTATGTTTATAAATGTTGTCAAAATACTCCCAAGTGATTTAAAATGTTTTTACTAATTTTTTGGAGTATTTCTTGAAGTTTATTTTTGATAAAAATCGGACAAAATTTAATATTGGAGGTCGACCGTCGCCTCTATATCGTCGACCGTTACCAAGAGTTGAAAAAATGAAAGCGAATCAAAGCGAAAACAAATTTTGTGAAAAAAGGAAGGAGGGGGACCGGTCAAGGGTGAGGTCGACCGTCGCCGCCCCTAGGCGACGGATCGCACCCGTCGACGACCTGGTCGACCCCCCTGATGACCTGTACCTGGATCGCACTAATTTTTTCAAACGGTCGAAATCTTCAACAGGGCAACCGGTCGCCCTATGCTATTTTGTGACAGCAAAATTATGCTGTTTGAAATTTTTGACAGCAAGATTTACTTTTGATTTTTGTACAATATTTCTACATCTTGTGATCTTCTTTTTGTAGACAAAAGTGAAGATAGAAGAGCCTATGTTGGGAGCCTATGTTGGTGAAGACTTCCCTATAAATAGAGGATGAATTGAAGACACAAGATATAACAATACAAGCAAATACACAACAAGAAATCTGCAAATTTCCAAGCTTTCATATTCAACACTCTTGTTGTATTTATAGCCTAAGTATTTCACTTTCACATCTTGAGGTCTAGGCTTTATTTCTTGATTACACTTGCACTCAAATTGTAATATTCATTATTGAGTTGTAATCTTGATTTTTGTCATCATTCAACACAAGACATCCTTGTGAGTATTCTTGTGGAAAGAATACACTTGGGTGATCTAGGTGATAGGTGTTTCAAGAGTGTGGTGCTCTTGAGGTATTGAAGAATTTGGTATTCTTCAAGGTTGAAGATTGTGGTAATCTTCACAAGGTGCCGTTGGAGATTGTGGTAATCTTCAAGAGAGATTGTGGTAATCTCAAAGGTGGTGTTGTAGAAGAGTGTGGTGCTCTTCAAGGTGATGTTGTAAGGTGTTGTATTAATTGTGGTAATTAATAAAATCTTTTTTTCTTTTTGAAATCCATCCCGGAGATACTGGGGTGGTAGAGGATTAGGCCCTAGGTGGGTTGAACCTCTATAAATCGACGCGTGTTGTTTACATTCCGCATTTACATTCTTGTCATTTGCTTGTTCATTCGAAAAAGAGGGCGAAATCGAAAAGATGGAGATAATCTATTCACCCCCCTCTAGATTATCGTAGCCGCTTGGACTTACAAGTGGTATCAGAGCCAAACTCTTTGGCAAGCTCGTTCCACATCGCGAGTAAAGAGGAACGATCATCGGCTACGAATGAAGTCTACATTACCGGCGCCTCCACCACCAAGCCACCACTATTCGACTCCAAAAATTATGCTTTTTGGAAAGAAAGAATGGAATGCTATCTACAAGGTTGCGGGTTCGATATTTGGAACACGATCGTAAATGAAGAATCCATTCCAATGATGGACACACAACACAAAGGCCTCAAAGAGCTCAATGATGAAGAAAAAAAAAATCATCTCCTTAAATGGTAAAGCTCTTAATATTTTGTATTGTTCACTTATCATTTTGGAATACAATCATATTGTAGGAATTAAATCGGCACATGAAGTATGGAGAAAATTAGAAGAAGTATATGCAAATGCAAATGAAAGGAGCCACTCAAAAGCATCTACTTCTCAAATGGATACAAACCCAACTTGGGATGAGCTTCCTACAACTTCCGACGTCGATAAAAACGAACGATGTCTTATGGGCTTCAAGAAGAAAATGAGGTAAGTTCAAAACCCCCACTTCTTATGATAATGAATTACAAAATGATTATAGTAATTTGCAAAATGATTTTGATGAACTTCAAAATGAATTTCAAAGCTTACTTGTTAAATACAAAAATTTAAAAAAGGAATTCAATATTTTGAAAATTGATAAGGATAATTTATTTTCTTCTTATGAATCACTTTCATGTGATCACATCACCACACTTGACAAGGTTAGAAACCTTGAAAAAAAAAATAGTATTCTTGTTGATGATATTAATTGCATGAAAAATGATTTATTAAAATCCAACTTGAGTGCCGATAAAATGACCGATATTATTGATGTTCATAGTTGTGATAAATTAAAACAAGGACTTGATCATAAGCATAGTGTTGTTAATTATGTGAAATGAAATCAAGTCCCTATGCATGCTTTCATTATGCTCCCAAAATTACTACTTGCTTTTATTGTGGTAAAACGAGTCACACGGTTAATACTTGTCGGGCTAGAAATAACTCTAATTATTATTGGAGACCTAAAAGTCTCAAAGCTAATTCCAAAGGACCCAAACACTTGAGGGTATCAACAATGGGAACAACACAACCCATGGAAATGGCGAAATTGGTAAACCGTATCTCCCTATTTAAATATGCATTCTATTTTTGCATGTTCTTATTTGTGTTTAAATTGCGAAAATGAGTTTTAAAATTTATAAGGTCCTCAATAAATATTTGTGTTTTTAAAATTCTTTGAAAATGAGACCTTACATGTTGTTTTTAAACTCTTATGGATTTCCATAGCATTAATATTTTTATTGTGATATCTCTTATTACTTGGCCTACACGTGTGCTATTATATCTTGTGCAAAATTTGTTTAAAGTATTGTGTAGGACTCATGTATATTCACAAATGGCTATCTACGTCATAATATGTCAAAAGTGACATAAACTATCGAGGTACGCTCATCATTGGTATTTATCTTATAGACTCGATATATTTTTGTCATATGCCTATGTGCTTATACAAGTGCCATTAAGAGGATGTTTTGATTTTTGAAAAGACATTATTTGACATAACTTGTTTTATCCAATATTTGTAAAGGATTATATTTTGTTTTGATAAAACAATTGATCTACTAAGTTATGCATTTTATTGCACATATAAATGCCACTATTCTTGGATACTTATGTATTTCTTAGAATTTATCTTTTGATAAAAATGGACAATACTTTTGATGGTTTTGTTTAAATTGGTTTTACACCAAAACTATGTTTATAAATGTTGTCAAAATACTCCCAAGTGATTTAAAATATTTTTACTAATTTTTTGGAGTATTTCTTGAAGTTTATTTTTGATAAAAATCGGACAACATTTAATATTGGAGGTCGACCGGCCGCCTATATCGTCGGCCCAGTACCAAGAGTTGAAAAAATGAAACGAGCGAAAGCGAAAACAAATTTTGTGAAAAAGGAAGGAGGGGGACCGGTCAAGGGTGAGGTCGACCGGTCGCACCCCCCGTCGACCGTCGACCCCCCTGATGACTGTACCTGGATCGCACTAATTTTTTCAAACGGTCGAAATCTTCAACAGGGCAACCGGTCGCCCTATGCTATTTTGTGACAAAGAAAAAATTATGTCTTTGTTTGAAATTTTTGACAGCAAGATTTACTTTTGATTTTTGTACAATATTTCTACATCTTGTGATCTTCTTTTTGTAGACAAAAGTGAAGATAGAGGAGCCTATGTTGGGAGCCTATGTTGGTGAAGACTTCCCTATAAATAGAGGATGAATTGAAGACACAAGATATAACAATACAAGCAAATACACAACAAGAAATCTGCAAATTTCCAAGCTTTCATATTCAACACTCTTGTTGTATTTATAGCCTAAGTATTTCACTTTCACATCTTGAGGTCTAGGCTTTATTTCTTGATTACACTTGCACTCAAATTGTAATATTCATTATTGAGTTGTAATCTTGATTTTTGTCATCATTCAACACAAGACATCCTTGTGAGTATTCTTGTGGAAAGAATATACTTGGGTGATCTAGGTGATAGGTGTTTCAAGAGTGTGGTGCTCTTGAGGTATTGAAGAATTTGGTATTCTTCAAGGTTGGAGATTGTGGTAATCTTCAAGAGAGATTGTGGTAATCTCAAAGGTGGTGTTGTAGAAGAGTGTGGTGCTCTTCAAGGTGATGTTGTAAGGTGTTGTATTAATTGTGGTAATTAATAAAATCTTTTTTTCTTTTTGAAATCCATCCCTGAGATACTTGGGGTGGTATAGGATTAGGCCCTAGGTGGGTTGAACCTCTATAAATCGACGCGTGTTGTTTACATTCCGCATTTACATTCTTGTCATTTGCTTGTTCATTCGAAAAAGAGGGCGAAATCGAAAAAATGGAGATAATCTATTCGCCCCCCCTCTAGATTATCGTAGCCGCTGGACTTACACTTTTACGAACTTTTACAAGTCATATGATCAACTCTTCCCTTAGCTTTTGTTTTTAAGCTTAATGATCATAAACTCGATAAATCGGTTAAATTGCGCACTTTGATATGAATATATGATGTTTTTATCGTGCTAACATTTTTTTGATGATTCCAAAGGGGAGAAACATGTTATAAGCTCATTAGCTCATAAAAGCTAAAATAAGCTCGCGAAAGAAGCTATAAGCTATGGCTCATTAAAGCCAAAAGTCATGAAGCATACTTGGTCCATTTGTTGTATTATGGACTTATTTACATGACTAATGATGTTTTGTTGACAGGGGAGCTTATAAGCTATTGATACTTAAGCTCAATATGTAAAAGATGAGCTTTTAGCTTTTGGTTGATTGCTTCTATATTACTCTTTGTTGTGCATATTGATAGGAGAGCTTTTGCAAAATATTTTGAAAATCTCTACTCCCATCCTTGTGATTATTATACGTGGAATGTTGTCGCTCTCAACCGATAGTTTATTTTTAAACCTAGAAAATTGTTTTATTTTCAAAATCGACCTCTTTAAATTGTTTTGGTTTGTAATCATCAAAAAGGGGAGTTTGTTAAATAAATGGTTTTATCATGATTTTGATGATTTTGTTTTTACACCAAAACAATGTTTTTAAATGTTGTCCAAATACTCCTAAATGATTTAAAATATTTTTACTAATTTTTCGGAGTATTTCGTCAAGTTTATTTTCGACAAAATTGGACAACACTTTTGATGATTTTGTGTTAAAGTGTTTTTATACCAATATAATAATTCTAAATGTTGTCCAAATACTCCCGATCGATTTAAAATATTTTTACTAATCGGAATATTTCTTGAAGTTTATTTTTGATAAAAATTGGACAACACTTCTGTCTCATGTTCAACCGGTCGTCCCATAGGGCAACCCGTGTACGAAAGATGATTTCCAAAACAAAAATGAGATGTTTTGAAAAAACCTAGAGGTCGAGGTCGATCGGTGCACCGTAGAGAAAAAAGTCTCTGTTTCTCTAAAAAGAACTAGGGGACCCGGTCCAAGAGGGCGACCGGTCTAACCCCCCGGACCGGTCCAAGTCTTTTTTTTTCTTTGTGTTAAAATGTTTTCTGTATTTGTGCACGACCGGTCGCCCTATTGTTTTGACAACAAATTCTAACCGTTGTGCAACAGACAACTTTTCCTTAAATTGTGGGGTTGATTTCTAACTACTATAATCTTGATTTTAATTGCATTTTTCGTAGATTTTCAATCCCCAAAAGGAGCCTATCCATGATCAATCATCTCCTATAAATAGAAGAAGATTTGAAGCAACACAACAAGAGAGCATACAACACAACACAACAAGAAATCTGCAAAATTGTCTAAGTTCTTATTGTCAACATTCTTGTTGTAATAGCCTAAGTATTTCACTTTCACATCTTGAGGTCTAGGCTTATTTCTTGATTACATTTGCTCTCAAAATTATATTATTCATTATCGAGTTGTAATCTTGAATTTGTGGTCATCATTCAACACAAGATATCCTTGTGAGTGTTCTTGTGGTAAGAACACACTTGGGTGATCTAGGTGTTAGGTGCAAGAAGATTGTGGTAATCTTCTTATTGAAGAGTTTGGTGCTCTTTGAGGTGTTGAAGAATTTGGTGTTCTTCAAGGTTGAAGATTGTGGTGATCTTCACAAGGTGCCGTTGAAGGAAGATTGTGGTAATCTTCTAGGGCGATTGTGGTAATCTCCAAGGTGGTGTTGAGGAAGAGTGTGGTGCTCTTCAAGGTGATGTTGTAAGGTGATGTTGTATTAATTGTGGTAATTAATAAAATCTTTTTTTCTTTTTGAAATCCATCCCGGAGATCTTGGGAGTGGTAGAGGATTAGGCTCTGGTGGGTTGAACCTCTATAAATCGACGCGTGTTATTTACTTCTCGCACATTTATTATTATCTTGCCTTGTTTGATTCGAAAAAGAGGGCATAATTGAGAAAATGGAGACAATCTATTCACCTCCCCCTCTAGATTATCGTAGCCGTTTGGACTTACAGGATGTTCAAATTGAAAGGTAAGATGCTGATCAGGAAATTATTTTAATTCTTGACTTCTTTAATTTATATTGATTTATTTTAATTTGAATGCTATAGAATCAATTCTTAAAAATTCAAGCCATGGCCGAAATTATTCTGTCTTTATTAAATTATCTTTGCTTGAGTCGACAAAGAGCAACAATAAATACATTTCAAAAATTTATTTCTATAGTACTCTGCGTGCGTTAGTTGATATGTGGAGTACTTTTTCGGATAGTCGGATATAGTAGAGGATGAGACACACACATTTATATGAGACCGGACTACGATTAATCGCTTTTACAACACAAGCTTCAATATAATTGATCCAAAATATGTGGGGTACTAAGGAAATAAAGATTTTGAGAAATTCTTTTCTTAAGGAGAGAATATAATTTTTTTTTTTTTTTTTTGGAGGGAGGGAGAGAATATTTCATTGCTACCATCACTTAGGGAAGGTTATAAACTACTTTGTGCACTAAAAAGTCATTACAACAAGAATAAAAAGGAAATGATAAAATGATTCTTAATTGTAGTTGTTTTTATAGTTTTTCTTTTTTGGAAAAGACAGTTGTTTTTATAGTTAACGTGGAAGTCTGGATCTAAATATTATTGTCCTTTTCTTGGGATAAAATATATAAAATTCAACTACGGGAATAGTGGAAGTCAATTGGTTGATGGAGGGTTGTGTAAGGACATGATATGGCATGAAAATGGACACTTGGTGCAAATACATAATTGATGTTCTTCATGAGTTTTATATTAGTTAGTTAGTTACCAAGTTTCAACGGTGTCGTTTTTAAGTGAATTATATTACTAATTCTTTTTTTTCCCGACTGATCTTAAGGTCGTACTTTATCATTCTTAAAATTTAAAGTTTGTGCCATAATAATTCTTCATATTACTTTCTAGTTGGTTGTTACATTATGGGAAAACCAGTTTGGCGCTACACATACAAATTTAAAGCACAATTGTTAAAGTAGACTTGCAAAATTGTACACTTTAATCTTTATTTCATTTTAGTTCAGAATTCGTTTTTATAATGTATTTCGGGATAAGCAATATTACTTATTCATTTATTATAAAAAGTGAAATAATTGAAATTTTGATGAGTGTATGTATATAGTGTATACTGTATATATGTATATAGATGGTTCATTAATTTAAGCTTTTTTTTAAGTAGTATATTTGATGAAACTTTTTATCGTAGTACTATTGTGAGTTTTAATTGAATTTAAGTGATACGTTCCTAATTTTATTTACAAAAGTTTTTACTTTTTATTATATATTTTGATACGACATTAACATAATTTTGCGAAAGTTGATCTTCTAAAAGAATTCATCTATTAATTTCAATTTCATAAGGATATAAAACTTTCATACGTTCACTATTTAGATTATATTATATTATTTGAATCATTAACTTTTGAATTTTCATGAACTAAGGTAACTTTTACTGAAAAACTTTGAAACAAGTTTAATTCTATAATAAATGCTAAAGTAAATATAATGTATTTGGGCAAAATTGCTCGAGTAAACCTAATTTCAGAGGAAAGTGCTCTAGATTTTTATACTTTCTATAAAGTTCTACGAAAAAGTTGATTAGGGTACACAAAGTGCTTCAACCAAAGCCATTTTCCAAAATTTTCATTTTTGAGAGGAAAAATTACGGGGTGTATGATTGTTTGTGAAAAAAGTGAGTCTTTTTTAAAAAAATCTCACTTCTTTCCAAAAATTAACTCATTTTTTTGTTTCTTTTTCACACTTCCCAATACCCAACTATCTTTATTTATTTATCTCCTGCTCCTATTCATATAAATAATTTCGGTAATTTCTTTAATTTATCACTATATTTGTTATTTTTCTCTTAATCTTGATAACAAAATGTATAAAATGAGATACATATTGCTTATTTTTGTTTTATTTTTATTTTTATTCAATTTTCTTACATTATATTTTACACTATTATTTCCACAAACAATCAACATCTCTAAAAGATTCTTCATTACATCAACACAATTATTATTTTTCTCTACCCATCCAACTTTCACTTTTAGAAAAAACTTCACCACTATTCATTCAAAAATGAAAGTGGACGGAAAAAAGCACAACCAATCACAATCTAAACTTTTTTTTCCTTGCGGATTGGGGAGTGATGCAATTTGCCCAAAATAAAATAATTTTATAAAATATTACAGACTCAATAATTAGATATAGAGTTAAAGAAATAATTTAATTTCAAATTTTACATTTAATTAGACTATTTCTATTTTACAAAGTTTCACAGCAATGCATCATTATATTTCTTCTTCTAGTTGTAATTATATTTTTCTTGTAATATTTTCTTTAAAAATATTTACAGACTTTACAATCAAAGGTCGGGATTAGCTCTAGTTAGTGCTCTAACTATTGTAGAATTATTACCCAACTAGTATATTTGAAAGTCACTCCCTTTTTCAAATTTTATTTTATTTCCCTCTCTTGTATAAACTACTTACAAGTGGAATATGTAAGATATATATGGTCCACATGCCATATATTTATATTAGAAATTATTAAATTATTTGGTAATTTAATATGTAATTAATGGTTTAAATAATTTATATATTTAACAGATAAGTTTTAATTGGACAGTTAAGAGGTGGTTTATGTTCCACCTCTACACGTTGATAGAATGTGTTTGTAATATGTTTCTGCTAGAACAGTTTTGGTAGATAACTACTATAAGACTTGTAGTTTGGGTGGTTACTGTTTACAAGAAAATGGCTAAAAAGTATTTGTACAAAACTGGACGGGATTATAAATCGAGGCCAGTGTTGAATCTTTGTCTCAACAAGACAAAATTGCCCGTATACAAAGTGGTTACGGTTCCGACGATCATCCCTAAGATACGATGACTTTCTTGTTTCGACTTTGCAAAGACTTGCAAAAGTCAAAACTACAAACACAAGTGTATAAGGATTTCAAGCTTTTGGAAGGAATGATATCAATATGTTGTAATGCATAATGACTCGATTTTAGGCTTATAATTTTGTGTCCGATTTCATCTGCAGGGGCCTCGTATTTATAGGCATCAAGGTGCCTGATGGAAATGATATGTCTTTTGGATCGAAAAGACATGTATACAACCAATAAATACACCCGGTTGCTCGAAAAGGTGGATCAGTTTGGGCGTGCGCGCACACTGTGCGGCGATAGGTTTCAACCTCTATCCGCGGAGCGCATGACTTGTGCGCGCTTTGTGCCTGACAGCCAGTGCACGTCGCTTTGCCCGCCGCGCATCCGCGCATTTTTCAAGGCGCCACGCACCACTTGCCCATTGGGAAAATATTTTAATTAATTAATAAATTAATTAATTTAAAGGGTTTTAAATATATTTGGTCCAAAAAGTATAAGGGCGATGAAGCTCAAGCCCACGACCAGAACCGGGCCGAGCAAAATCGGCCGGCCGCATCGGCGGCGTTTGCCAATGTGTGTTTTGAACCAAACCCACAAGCATGTAGGTCCTCACCCCTTTAAAAACTTTGGTGCCCCAAGGGCCTAAACCCATTTGTCCAACTTGAGATTTATAAATAGAGCAATCTTCGACATTATACTCTATGTGGGATTGAGCTTTTCTCCTTCCCAAGATTTTTTCCATTTTCCATTTTTCATATCAATTTCTAGTTTTAAGTGGTTAACTTTCGCATTAATTTCTCATTCACCCGAAATTAGTTTTGAAAAATTACAAATGCTAATCTCATCTACTCACTTAGTAAATTTTTATCATATAATTTAATTCCATTTTCCACCAATGGAAACCACTTAAATATTTGTTCAAAATCGAGTCAACACCCAATTTCTTAACCAAAATTCCAACAATCCCCACATGAATGACATTAATGCTTCATGTATGCAAATTTGCTTGAAAGTCTCGGTGAACTCTATTATTGCATCCGGATAGGTAGCTTGTGGCTTTGAACCTTTCTTAGTAAAATACTATCGGATTTACTAGTTGCTTAGTGATGCAATGTCTTGAACTACTCACCGTTTGTGTAAACCGAGACAATAGTACTTACACAATAACAATTCTAACATTTATTGTTCTCACATTGTGTCTATTTCGGTCTGAACCATATCTTAGATTCATAAGTGTTTATTTGAAGCGACCATTACTTCTCACTTATATATGTGATATCCTATTTAAGAGTATCGTGACATTCTCCACTTTTCGATATAGAAATCATTAAAAGTCTTAAACTTAATCTCACCACATTCGAAGGTTTTTATTTCACTTGGAAGTTACGGAATGAGCTAACACATTTTCAAGTGTTCAACTGAACATTCATAACTTAGTTGTCCTATAGAACCAATTTCTTGGGATCTATTGGCTTACTGCTATGAACATTCTCTATTTTGTGGATTATAAACCCACTCTCCTTAACAATTTATACAATTGATCTTGATTTATTCTTTTTTGTAAGCGGATCCGCCAGTATTCCTTTGACTTTACGTAGTCAACCGAAATAACCCCATTCGAAATTAACTGTCTAATGGAATTGTGTCTTGACGAATATATGTCTAGAGTTACCATTGTACATACTACTTTGTGCCCTTCCAATTGCTGATTGACAATCACAATCTATCAAAACAATAGACACTAGCTTATTCCAATAAGGAATATCTTCTAAGAAGTTTCTCCAGGTTTATCTAAAGTAATAAACTCGATTCCATATGGATCGAGCTATGCATGTTTGCTTAGAAGACTTTCACGACACCGCTCCACCACCTATTGTGAAAACATATCCACTTGTGTGTAAGTCCAGGGCGGCTACAATAATCTAGAGGGGAGGGGTGAATAGATTATCTCCATTTTGTCGATTTAGCCCTATTTTTCGATTCAAACAAGCCAAGACAATAGTAAAGGTGCGGGAAGTAAATAACACGCGTCGATTTATAGAGGTTCAACCCACCTAGGGCCTAATCCTCTACCACCCCAAAGATATCTCCGAGATGGATTTCAAAAAGAAAAAGATTTTATTAATTACCAAAATTAATACAACACCTTACAACATCACCTTGAAGAGCACCACACTCTTCTACAACACCACCTTTGATATTACCACAATCTCTCTTGAAGATTACCACAATCTTCAACCTTGAAGAATACCAAATTCTTCAATACCTCAAGTGTAGGTCCCAAGGGGTGTGAGTGTAAGGTTTAGAAGGGGGGTTGAATAAACCTTACCAACTTTTCGATTTAGTCCTTTTAAAACGTTCGAGTTAATACTTCACACCGAGTCCTTGATGGACAGCTAAGTTAGTTAATCAAAGAGTTAGTCACTCAACAAACTTGACTAGCTGTTGATAGAATAACTCAAATTGTTTTGACTAAAGACTTAACTCGATTGTGATATGTTTTCAGTGGAAGACTTAACACCCTTGAATTTGGTTAAGTTTATTTTAATACTTGGTTTTAGCACTTTGTTGATTATCAATTGGATAGCAAATTTCTCGTGAGATATTAAAGTAATATCACGAAATTAAAGTCTTTGAAATGTAAATGACACAATAAGTTTTTATAGAGGTTCGAAGATGGGGTAATTCTTCTACTCCTCTCTTCTCCAACTCCTGGAGGAATCCACTAAGTATTGATCAATATACAAAGTGGTTAACAGTCCGGATACAAGTCTTGATCACACAAATGACTTGATCCTTTGGGACTCGATCCGGAGATGCCTTGGTCACACAAATGGCTTCTGACGACTCGACTCGGCTTCTTCACAGGGCGAGGCTGCTTGCTACTATAGCCCACTTGCTCAAGCTTCTTGGATTTGATCACGAAGCCCTACAAAAACTTGAGACCGGTTCAACCTTGAGCCTTCCTACAATCCTCCGTGGAATGTAGACCCTTGATTCTTCAAATGTTTCCTCTTCAACCGATTGAAGTCGTCTTTTCCTTCACGGGTGAGTGTTGGATTGATTTCCTTCATAGTGTAGGCTTGAGGATTGAACTAGAATGACTTGAGAATATTTTTGGTTCTGAGATATCGCTTTTCTTGCTCGTATTTGATTCGATTGTCAAGGTAACCAACTTGTTCCTCAAATAGATTCCTCGGCCTTTTATAGTGTTCTTTTGAAAATCTGCCCGTTGAAGAGATAGGCTTATTTTCAAAAGACATTGTGGTCGTTGGCTTGTCTTGTTGCATTCCTTGGAATTGACATTTCCTCGTATGAATGATTCTTGACTTTTTCGAGTTCGACACGTGTACAGTGCTTCCCATTGGTTTATTCCTTTTGCACGCTTCGAATCGAGCACTTTAAGAAAGCGCAAGATGGAGGTATTATTTGTTTTAGTAATTTTCTTGACTTAGTGCAATGGATCTCTTCCGATTATCTCGACTTGACGCATTTCCTTGACTTCCCTAGGTGACTTCGAGTCAACTTCCAATCATTGGATGACTCTTCTCATCACTTCAACTTGAGACTTGGTCTGTCTTGAGTTGACTTGACGATACTTCACTCACCAGTATCTCACCACCTTCATCGAGTTCTGTCTTCTCTTCTTTGCCACACTCACCGCCCCTCGCAAGTCTTCCTTCTAGTCTCCGGTTGTCTTCTTGCATGTTCATGCATAGGCGACTTGACTCACTCGACCAACCCTATCTATTACAATGCAATTTACAACAAAAATGGGGTGCCAACTTTCTATTCTAAGTTTTACATGGCATTCATCAAAATCTAAAAATAATTTCCCAACAATTTCCCCTTTTGATGATGCCAAAACTTAAAACATTCATACAATAATTAAACAAAGAAAGATACGTACGGACAATGTAGAATCACAGAATGTATGCGTAGAATCAATCTTTTATTGATCATAACATTCTTGTTCTTTACACAAAATTGTTTACGATGTGTATCAAAGCTTAAAACTTAAGGTAATCATCTTTGTTCTATATCTACACAAGTATGGAAATTATACAATTTTTATTCGATGTACGGAAGACTTACATAAAGATGTATTTACATAGTAAAATACATGAAGGGGTGGACAACAACACTTCATCTCCTTTGTCAGCTCCTCTCTTTCCTCTTCTTGACTCTCTCATCTTGACCTTTTTCTCTTCTTCTCATCTTCACCGCCTTCTTTTTCTCATAAGCCTTTCTCGCACTTCATCTCTTCTTTTTCTTTCTTGTCTTTCCTCCCATAGCCGAGTTTGTCTTCTATTTTCTTCTTCAATCCTCTTCACACAATCGGCATTGTTTTCTTCTTCAATCCTCTTCTTTTTCCCGGTGAGTGACTAGCGAGTGACCAAAGAAAGTGATCGCTAGTAGTCTGCTTTGCTGTCGCCTTCTTCACATAGTTTGAGACCTTTTTCCCAAGATACAAATCCAGGCTTGAGCCATGGACATATTTGCGAAGTAACCTTCGAGACGAGCATCTTGAATTTATCAACAGATCTTGCCTCGGTTCCAACATCCGAAATGGCATAGGTGTCTCTCGTCTATTGGAATGCCTCCATGTTGTTTGAGAATATCCATAACTCGGGCATCCATCTTTCCTTCCACTTCCTTCATCCCTGCTTCAACTATCTTTCTCTTTTCGGCCATGGGTGCTGCAAAGTGTTGGAGTGGCGAGTCATCGGGAGTTTCTTTGATGATATCACCAGTGATAAGACCTTGTTGGGGGTTTTTAGCAATTATCAAGGTCATATCTTTTGAACCTTCCCCTCAATAGATTTTCCTTTCTTCTCTCTTCTCTCTTCCTCACTTTTCTTTCCCTTCACAAACAAGGCGTCCTCCTTTTCAAACTTCAGATCCTTTCAATGCCTTTAGGTATTCTTCTTCCCCCTTTTTGGCATCATCAAAGGAGAGAGAACCCCTGAAACAAGCTAGCAATCATGAAGTCTAAGCGGTGATAGGTGAGTTATGATTGGAATCTGCTGCGGAGTATCTTGCACGGAATTCGGAGCGGGTGGCGTTGGATTCACTTTGCACTTCATTTCAGCCATGAGGAGGCTAAACTTCCGATCCATGTTCTTTTCTACGCGCAGAGCTCTTTCTTATTATATTCACGCAATGAGTTGCATCTCTCGTGGTGTGAGATTCATGCATTCGTTCGATGTTCTCTTGCATTCTTGTCCTTGCATCGCATTCTCACCCACCGACTAGCAATTTATTGAACAATGTCCCGAAATATCGAGCTTGTTCTCGCGCATTGTCTCACATTGTTGCCACCATTCCCGGATCGACAATTATGCCTCGCAGACGGCAATAAGGTTTGTGTCTCGTTATCGACCTCATGTCCAGGTGAGGCCTGGTGCCTCTCCATCTTTTCTATCTCTCGCAAATATGGCCTTGAAAACTTCCCCGAACCTCACTTGTCACTTGTCTCTCACCGGTGGCCAGCAGCGTCAAAGTCAAAGTCTGCTTGGGATGATGGTGTCTGTTGGAATAACAGGATCGGGTTTATGGAAGCGTTCTTGATCTCTAAATGATTCTTCGGGAAGGTCGGGTAATTCCGAGAGAGAAGGGAAATGATTCTACAAACGGATCATCATGGCCAACGGAATCGCTCAATGACAACTTGTGCTCGTGAAGTTCCCGGTGGAGTCGATCTGCTTTGCAGCTTGGGGAGCTCGCGATTGACTCTATTTCACCGTTGTGGGTCATTGTGAAGTTGACCCGACTTGCTTGAGCCTCAATTGTCTTTAACGACCTTCGTCGATCTCAAATTGGTTTTTCCACATGAGTTGACTGGTCCTCGGCCATATCGAGCGTCATCGGACGATGATGAGATTTCCATGGGTGGCTCATCATCAAAATTAAATGTTTGGCGAGTAGCCTTAAGGTCGACTTACTCGTGCTTGGAAGAACATCCTCACCGAGTTTTTTGGATCGGCAATAGGGGATGACTCGGCCTTCACCTTCGCGGATCCCGAAAGATTACATCGGGGTTGTCTTGGGAATCGTGAAGAGCACTTATCTCCTTTTCGGGATGGATCAATGATAGTAGGAGGGATGTTCTGCGTCGCGTCCGACTCTTTACCCCGAGAAGTCTCAACCTCCCGTTGGCTCGCATTACCTCCCCGCAGTCTCAACCGCAATGAGGCTCGGGATGTCCCTTCGACGGTGTCACATGTCTTGGGGTCTTCGAGGTGGCATCCACCGGAGTCTCAACTCCAAGGATTGCACTTTCATTGCCCAGTGTTAACTCCCGGGCGCTTCCTTCCTCGTGCCTCGATGCATCGGCAGTGTCATTGGCTGCAGAGCGCTTGGCACTTCACCGAGACAATCATAATTGTCCCGAGCCTCGTCATGACAACTTGTTTGTGTATTCGATTGTTGTTCCTTCTCCACTTCGCCTCCGAGATTCATTGTGGAGTCACCGCAACATCCTCCGAGCCTTGCCGCAGCTGGAGGGAGTTTCCCCCTCGGCAAACCACCGAGTAACTTGGAATGGGGTCACTTGTCTCCGGACTCCCACTGTTCCCTTTGAGTATTCAAAGTTGGGGCGGTGGTAAGACACTTTCATTAGGGGTTGGCTCGATTGGGGTCTCCACAATCCCGGTTTCATCATCAGTTCCTTGTCACCTTCTTCCGAGTGAGTCGGGAAGTGGTGGCAGCGACAACATGGCAATATGATGCACCACTCCCATCGGATCAATCTCCACCGTGATGTGGAAGACTCCTGTCCTTCCAACAATCGTTGCTCATGTAGGGCCCTGGATTCCCGCATGGCTTCTTTGCATCTCCAATTCTTCCTCAGAGCGGCGGCGGGGTCCGATCCTCATCACTCCCGAGAGAGAATGTCGAGATGAGGATGTGTATGATCGATGGTTCCAGATAAAGGGACAAATCGGGCCTTTTCACGAGCCTCATCTTCTTCTCGCTAGTCTCTCTCTCATTCTCCTTGTCCTTGAAGATCCGCAAGATATCTATGCGCTTTTTCATCCAAGATTAACTTGGACCACATTGGTCAATCCAAGAAAGTTCAATAGTTCGTCTTCTTCTTCAATGAATTCGGTCTTTGGAACTGTTCCTGGATCGACTCGCTTCCATTTTCTCCATTATCGCAGGCGATTTTGGATGTCCGGATATGGTGGGGATAGGATCATCACATCATCATCCTTGTCATCTTCTTCCCCGCCCCTCGTGCTCGGGGATTGAGGGTAGCAAACTTTGGTGCTCCACACCCTCGAGGCGTCATTGCGGGGGGATACAACCCCGTCAACAGAGAGTTTGCTTTCTCATTTTGCCTTTATGTCTCAAATTGTTCGGACTACAATTGTGTCTTGATTTGCCTCTGTGATCGGCTTCAAAGACTTGGCTATTTCATCTATAATTTACGGAGACTCTACTTCTTCAGTCTCCGATTTGTTTCAAATGAGTGACCGACTCACCGGTTTCTCAAGCTCGAACGTTTGAAGATTCTTCTTCTTTTAGTCCTTACCGAGAGAGATTTCTCGCTCGGATATGGTTTCTTTTGAGTCTTGGGTGGCGGGGGCCAAGCGATCTTTGTCTCTTCGAGGAGTGCCATCTCGGCTTATTGGTTCTCCTTTTCTTGACAACCGGAGAAGGTATTTGAGGTTCCTTCTCCGCCGGCTGTCTGTAGGGGCAAGAGACACGGCTGTGGGGCGGGTGACTCACCTGTAGGGGCGGGGCATCTTTTGTTTTCTTCTTCTTTGCTTCGGGGGCAAAGATCTTCTTAGCAGTGCAGGGCGCCTTTTTTCTGGGGAGAGGAGGAGACAGCTATTTCTTCAGACCATCGATTCCCCCTCACTCGTGATCGCTCTCTTTGCATATGCTCTCTTACGTGCTCAGGAAAGGTTAGATCGAAACATCTTCTTGTTTACATGGAACACCTTTCCATGTCGAAGAGGAACTCTTTTTACTTCCATCATCCGCCAATCACCAGGCCGTACCCGAGGAACCTCCAAACGTACCATCCTCCTCCTTGAAGGATTTATTCCCAATATTCCCGCAGTCTGTTGCGTATACAAACTCAAATTCACCTTCTTTTCTTTAATGATTGCAGCCATTACGATCGCTTAGCTTTGGACCGGTGTCAAAGCTTCCAAATTTGATGTCTATGCATTTGGCAACAATGTCCAATTTGTGGTAGTCCTCTTTCAACAGCTTCTTGTTAGCTGTGTAGACCACCTTCGCAGCACAGTCGGACTTGGCTACTTCCTTCCAAGCAGCAGCCAGGTTAACATCAGCTTCATAAATCTCCGACACTCCTTCCGCCGGCAACAAACAGTGTTCTGCCAGATCCTTGGCAGTAATGGTGAAAGCTTTTCCGTGAACAGAGGACTTGATGCCCTCATCGTGAACTTCAGCGTTCACGTAGAACTGTGCGACCTCTTCCACGTAGGTCATCGGAAACTCCATCGTCAAAAATGGTTTCAAATTTCTGACTTTTCCAACTTCGCTGCTATCTTCTTCACAAGGGTGTTGTCGACCCTGTTTGATCATCTTTGTTTGATCATGCCGTCGAAATCCACAAAGAGACCCGGATGGATTTGCTTTCCCAACTTGACGAAGTCATGAGTAGATGCCATTTCTCGATGTTTTACCGAACGAAACTTTGAAAATGAACTTGAGGATTTGTAGGGTTTTGAGAGAAAATTTCTTTCTTTGCCTTCGAGAGAGATGAACAGTTTTGGTAAAGTGAGAGAAAATCGGACGAAATGGTATAAGTATGGGTTATGAAAGGACGTGCGGGTGGTTTTTGAAATTTGATCAAGATCAACGGCTCAGATTTTGCACGCCAATTTACACTTAATTTCTCGTATTTAATGCGGCAAAGATTTATATCCAATCATAAGCTTTGTGTGCAACTTTTGATCGTACACGCCACAATTATCTTGTCGTCATTTCTTAAAAACATTCTCGCTTAGTAAAAACAACTCGCATTTTTGTCACTTTGCTCATAAATGACTCGAACATTCCTTAGCCGATTTAACTCTTCTCTTTTGCACATAAATACTCAGCTGTCATCTAACTCGATGCAGCTGATTCTCCGATACGGCTGATTCACTTAGCTGATTTAAGAGTTCAACTCTTTTTCATCTTTTCGTGTTTCATCTCTTTTCTTTGAGTCTTCCGAGTGTCAACTCACCAATTAACCCCAATTCATGTTTGATTTCTTCAAATCTTGATTCACATAATGGTTTTGTGAATATGTCGGCTAATTGCTTATCGGTTGAGATATATTCCAAGGTGATGTCCTTCTTTTCAA
This sequence comes from Rehmannia glutinosa, assembly GCA_016081115.2. NCBI lineage: Eukaryota > Viridiplantae > Streptophyta > Magnoliopsida > Lamiales > Orobanchaceae > Rehmannia > Rehmannia glutinosa. The sequence goes on from CM071926.1 coordinate 13,672,878, forward strand.
CATGATCTCTTATGAAGTGATATCGACATCAATGTGCGTTGTTCTTGAATGCAACACGAGATTTTAAGTGATTGCAATTGCACTTGTGTTATCACACATAATTGGAATTTCCTTTTCTTCAACCTCATAGTCTCTCATTTCTTTGTCTCATCCATAAGACTTGGGCACAAACAAATTGCCCGCAGACTATGTATTCTTCCTTCACTTGTGGAGGTAGCTATTGAATTTTGCTTCTTGCTAAACCAGGAGATTAGCCTATTTCCAAGCATTTGACATGTGCCTCGAGGTACTCTTCCCGTCAACTCTACATCCAAAGATAGTAAGAGTCCGAGTAACCAATTAGCTTGAATCCACCTTCCTTTGGATACCATAAGCCAACTTCTTGGCTTCCTTTCAAATATCTCAAGATTCTCTTGTTTCAGCATCATGTGGCTTTCTTGTGGAGAAGATTGAAATCTTGCACATACACCTACAACAAAGGTGATGTACGCCCGCTTCTTTGTGAGATAGAGCAATGATCTAATTGTAAGTCCAAGCGCTACGATAATCTAGAGGGGGTGAATAGATTATCTCCATCTTTTCGATTTATCCCTCTTTTTCGAATCGAATGCTCAAAGACAAATATAAAGGTGCGGAATGTAAGCAACACGCGTCGATTTAAAGAGGTTCAACCCACCTAGGGCCTAATCCTCTACCACCCCAAAGATACCCGGGATGGATTTCAAAGAAAAAGAATTTTATTAATTACCAAAATTAATACAAATTCAACTTACAACACCTTGAAGAGCACCACACTCTTCTTCAACACCACCTTTGGAGATTACCACAATCTCACTTTGAAGATTACCACAATCTTCCTTCAACGGCACCTTGTGAAGATTACCACAATCTTCAACCTTGAAGAATACCAAATTCTTCAACACCTCAATAAGAAGATCACCACAATCTTCTTCACCTATCACCTAGATCATCCAAGTGTGTTCTTACCACAAGAACACTCACAAGGATATCTTGTGTTTGAATGATAACCAAAAAATCAAGATTACAACTCAATAATGAATAATACAATTTGAGTGCAAGGTGTAATCAAGAATAGCCTAGACCTCAAGGATGTGAAAGTGATAAGCTAGGCAATTTTACAACAATAATAATAACAATGAAAGACCAAGTATTTGCTTGAAGTGTATCTTGTTGTGTTGTATCTCAATTGTTATTTTGGTTGCTCCAAAACTTCCTCTATTTATAGGAGATGATTGATCAAGCATAGGCTTCTCTTAGGGATTGAAAATCTACAAAAATACAATTAAAATCAAGAATATAGCTGTTAGAAATCAATCCCACAAATTAAGGAAATGTGTCTCATTGTCAAACGGTCATATTTTTTTGTCAATACACACGGCGACCGGCCGCACGAAAATAAGAGAAATAAGAACACTTTGAAAATTTCAACAGGCGACCGGTCGACGTAGGCTTCACCGGTCGACCCTGCCTCAACCGGTCCCCTAATCAAAAACGAAGAGGTTTTGTTCTGTTTCAAAATGAAACTTGCAGTCGGCCGACGGACCGGTCGACGCGCGTCGACCGCCTATTTTTGCTTCCGTCTCATTTTCTGTTTCTAAAAACATCTTCAGTACGGGTTGCCCTATGGGGCGACCGGTCGACCACAAGATAGAAATGTTGTCCAATTTTTGTCGAAAATAAAACTCAAGAAATACTCCAAAATTTAGTAAAAAACATTTTAAACCGATCGAGAGTATTTAGACAACATTTAGGAACTGTTATAGGAGTAAAAACTCATTGATATAAAATCAATACAAGTGTTGTCCATTATTAACAAAAATAAACTTGAGGAAATACTCCTAAAAATATTAAAACCATTTCAAATCATTTAGGAGTATTTGGACAACCTTTAAAAACATTGTTTTGGTGATAAAATAAAATCATCAAAATTAAGATAAAAACATTTATCAAACAATCTCCCCTTTTTGATGATTACAAACCAAAACAATTTTTACACAAACTAAGAGAGCAAGTTTTAGAAATGATTTTCCGGTAAAAACATTTGACCGTTTGGAAGCAACCAAAATTTCCAAAAATATTAAAGCAATCAAGTAGGGAGTAAATATTTTCAATAATAAGCACAAGCTCCCCTATCAACAAGCATATCAAGAATAATGTAAAATCAATTTTCCATAAGCTAAAAGCTTTAGCTTTTACAATTTGTTCAAGAGCTTATAAGCTCCCCTGTCATAAAACTTCATTAAACAATTATATAAGTCCATCAAGCAATAATTGGACTAAAAACAAATCACAACATATGGCTTTTATGAGCCATAGCTTATAGCTTTTGTGACAAGCTTTTATTAGCTTCTTTGAGCTAATGAGCCAATATCCTGTTTCTCCCCTTTGGAATCATCAAAAAGAATGTTAGGATGATAAAACATCATACAAATATATCAAAGTGCGCAAACGAGACGGTTTATCAACCATCGAGCAAATTATACATAAAGTCCAAGGAAAATGGGAGAATTGTAACATAGGAGATCCATAAGCTCATTAGTTAGCTAAAACATGATTTCAAAAAGATTTTAAGACATTTTGAAGCAAGAGAATCATGTAGTAGAAGTTGAAAGTATCATTGCGACATTTCATCGAACACCTTGTGCGCGTGAAAATAAAAGAGGTTGTATATAACCTTTGTAAATGGTTCAAGCCAAAAATTTTCATATCATCAATCAACCTCATTCCAAAGCTCAAAAAGATCATATGCAATATATGCAACATTTGTTCATCAAATAAGAAGCTCAAAATAGATTCTCAAGGGTTCAACCCAATTGAGATAAGCTAAGAATGATCAAGGCATTACAAATGCCAACAAATTAGAGCATCTATCAAGTAATAAGTCATGCCTTACACAATATATGTATCAAATGTCAAAAGTCCCAACATATCTAACTAAGCATAATGATCAAAGTATCAAAAGAAGCACTTTTACCATCAAGTACTTCATACCAATTATCAAACAATGCTTAAATTAGAGTATTTTTACCATCAAATACTCCATCAAAATCATGATCATTCACAAGTCATTATCAACTTGCAATTTTAACCCTTTTAAGAAAACAAGCAAATATCATTAGTACAAAAGAGTTTTACAAAAGTTCATAAAAATACAAAGCAACATTAATGAAAATGCTAGAGAGTAAAGGGGTGGGGACATCATTCCTCATCCGAGGAGAAGCAAGATCCGGAATAAAGTCCTTGATGAATTTCTTTAACTTGCCGATAGACTTTTGCATTTTGGAGGTCTTTTGCTCCAAAGCCTCATACCTCGTCTCATGAAAAGCCCTCATCTCATCAAATTCGGCTTGAGTATACCTCCTAGGCGGTTGAGCACTGTATTACCCTCCGGATTGCTCGGTTCGCCCTCTTCCGCCAATCTTGCGGCCTCGGTGTCATCAAAGAAATCATTAGGATTAGGGGACTCTTGACCTCTTCCTCTAGCCATTTTGGTTGGTCGGATGTCCATATTATTGCGCATTGTGACCATTTGGGAGATGTTATCAATGTCGAAGTCATTTTGAAATACTTCCGAGTTACACTCCGACGAAGGTAGTCCGATTGAATAAGAAGTTTACAAATCCAATTTCCCATAACCAACTTCTTATTACCTTGAGTGATGGACTCGATTAGACATTGAATAAGTATGGCACCAAAGTTAAGTGGTTCCCTCCTAGCAATCTTATAAGTCAGAAAGTATTCCATGTTGCTAGGCATCTTTCCCGACTTACCACAAATGCAATATGCGACAATGACGACGACAAAATACGATGCTCAAGTGTCATTGCCAACAAAGAATACTTTGGCCATACTCCCAAATACGTCTTCACTTCTTTGATTGACACCCCCAACATTTCATCATTCCAAGTCCCACAAGAGAAATAATCCCAACCACCTTCTCTAACACGTAAAAGCCGCAAATATCATTGGGAGTCCATCTAAAATGACGACCCTTTACAAGCGAATTAACGGCAATCGGCTTTCTTTCATTATCATATTGCACCCACATATTAGCATAAAAATGTTGGATAATATCATCATCATACAAAACATAAGCATGCTCCCATAGATACATCCAACCTTGCTCCTCAAAAAAAAAATCCTCTAATAGTAGGATACTCATTTGTAAATGAACTAAAATGACACATTTTAGTCCGAGCAATAGATTTTCCTCCCATTCCCGAATCCTCATAATACCATTCAAAGATACTTATTGATGAAATTAAGAACATTGTGGGAATTAGGGGCTTGAGTAACAAATGATTTTTACCTTTCGCCCAACGACAATTTTGGAGCGAAATAGTTCCGCGTAGCTCGGTAATTTGGGCCCGAGAGAGAATGGGATTTTGAACATCATCACCTTCTTGAGCCACGTTTCTTTGAGCGGCTCGAATATCCCTTTGTTCGGCTTCCTCTTGCCGATTTCTTGACGAACCCTCTCCGCCCCTTCTACGCTTGGAGATGGGATTTCGACCAGTGGAATTCTTTGGGGAGCCATATATGTAAGATTCTTGTGAAAATAAGAAGATTAGCAACAAGAATCGTGAAAAATGATGAAGAATTGAGGAATATAATCGCTATTAAGGGTTTTGAGTTCTCTTCGTTTTGAAACGAAGAACAGAGTTTTTAAGTTGTAAAAATGGCACAGGCGACCGGTCGAGTAGGTAGGGACGGCCGACGTCGGCGTGCGACGGCCGTCGCCCTCTTTGACCGTCCCCAGTAATTTTTTCTTTTCCCGAGTTTTCCAAAATTCGATTTTTCACCCCGAGTTTTTAAAACTTTGCAAAAAGAAAATTTTGGACTATATCCAACAAATATGGATTTCGGAAAAACATATATTCGATAAAATCGAGACTTACCGAGTAGTGCCTTTTTTTAAAGAAAATATTTGCAAAATCATTTAGGGGTACTTGAGGGTTAAAGAGAAATATCTTGAAAGATATGTGCATAAGCATAATATCGAGTTTAAAGAAAAATATGAGTAGACATACCTCGATAGTTTAAGAAACTTGATGACGTAATGAGTATGAATTATGTATCCTACACAATTCTTAGACAACATTTGCATAGAAAATACAAGTGTAGGCAAGTAATAGGAGATATCAAAAAGAGCTTATGCTATAAGATTTCATAAGAGATAATAAGTCACATAAGTCTAATTAAAATGCACAAGAGTTTTAAAAACATCATATAAGGTCTTCTTTTTCAAAAATAGTTTAAAAGCACAAATATATATTAAAGACCTTAAAAAAACTTGAAAACTCATTTTGCAATTGAGACACAAATAAAAACAAAAATAAAATGCATATATAAATGGAGAGATACGGTTTACCAATTGCGCCGTTTCCATGGGTTGTGTCTTTCCCATTCTTGATGATATCTTCCCCTTGAGAAGTCACTTTGTTGATGATGACTTCTTTGATTACTCCATTTCCAAGGTTGGTTACCTTCCCATTGTTGATGGTTTCTTCTTCTTTGAAAATCATCTTGTTGATGATGTCTTTGCCATTTCAAGGATTGTTTTCTTCCCATTTTTGATTATACGCTCTTCTTGAAATTGGCTTTGTTGAGAATAGTTTCTCCTTCTTTGATCAAATGAAACGTTCATTTGATGTTTTCTTGGTGGCATGAATTTTCTCCGATTATTACTTCACCGGGTACCTAATAACACATTATTTTGTGGTACCCTCATGTGTTTGGGTCCTTTAGGATTAGCTTTGAGACTTTTAGGTCTCCAACAATAATTAGAGCTATTTCTAGCCCGACATGAATTAGCCGTATGACCCTTTTTGCCACAATAAAAACAAGTAATAATTCTAGGAGCATAATGACCAATATGCATAGTGGCTTGATCCTTTTTCATATGATTAACAACATTAGGCTTATGATCAAGTCCTTTATCACAATTATGAATATCAACAACATTGGACATTTTATTGGTACTCAAGTTAGATTTTAATAAATCCTTTTTCATGCAATCAATATTCTCAACAAGAGTACTATTTTCTTTTTCAAGGTTTCTAACCTTGTCAAGAGTGGTGGTGTGAGCACATGATAGTGATTCATAGGAAGTGAATAAACTATCCTTATCATTTTTCAAAATATTGAATTCCTTTTTCAAATTTTTGTATCTATCAAGTAAGCTTTGGAATTCATTTTGAAGTTCATCATAATCATTTTGTAAATCACTATAATCATTTTGAACGACAATATCATAGGAAGTAGAGGGTTTAAGACATACCTCGTTTTCTTCATTTATGCCCATAAAACAATATTCAACTTCTTCATAGTTGGAAGTTGTAGGAGAGGCTTTGTTCCTTAGATTTGAGCTTGTATGACCTTGAGAAGTAGATGCTTTTTGTTTGACTCCTTTCATTTGCAAATACTCCATAGATGGCTTCTAATTTTTGCCATACTTCATGTGCCGACTTTATTCCTACAATATGTTCATATTCTAAATTAGTAAATGAACAATACAAAATATTTAAAGCCTTACCGTTTAAGGAGATGATTTTCTTCTCCTCATTATTGAGCTTATAGAAGCCTTTTGAGGTGTGTGGTGTATCTTTCATCTTTCATCTAATGGATTCTCCGTTTATGACGGTGTTCCAAATGTCGAACCCGCAACCTTGTAAGTAGCATTCCATTCTTTCTTTCCAAAAATTAAAATTTTTGGAATCAAATAAGCGGTGGCTTGGTGGTGGAGGTGCTTGGGATAGATGAGCTTCGTTTGTAGCCGTCGATCGTTTCTCTTCACTCGCGATGTGAAACGAGCTTGCCAAAGAGTTTGGCTCGATACCACTTGTAAGTCAAGCGGCTACGATAATCTAGAGGGGGTGAATAGATTATCTCCATCTTTTCGATTTATCCCTCTTTTTGAATCGAATGCTCAAAGACAAATATAAAGGTGCGGAATGTAAGCAACACGCATCGATTTAAAGAGGTTCAACCCACCTGGGGCCTAATCCTCTACCACCCCAATATATCCGGATGGATTTCAAAAAGAAAAAGAATTTTATTAATTACCAAAATTAATACAAATTCAACTTACAACACCTTGAAGAGCACCACACTCTTCTTCAACACCACCTTTGGAGATTACCACAATCTCACTTTGAAGATTACCACAATCTTCCTTCAACGGCACCTTGTGAAGATTACCACAATCTTCAACCTTGAAGAATACCAAATTCTTCAACACCTCAATAAGAAGATCACCACAATCTTCTTCACCTATCACCTAGATCATCCAAGTGTGTTCTTACCACAAGAACACTCACAAGGATATCTTGTGTTTGAATGATAACCAAAAAATCAAGATTACAACTCAATAATGAATAATACAATTTGAGTGCAAGGTGTAATCAAGAATAGCCTAGACCTCAAGGATGTGAAAGTGATAAGCTAGACAATTTTACAACAAGAATAATAACAATGAAAGACCAAGTATTTGCTTGAAGTGCATCTTGTTGTGTTGTATCTCAATTGTTATTTTGGTTGCTCCAAAACTTCCTCTATTTATAGGAGATGATTGATCAAACATAGGCTCCTCTTAGGGATTGAAAATCTACAGAAAAAAATACAATTAAAAATATAGCTGTTAGAAATCAATCCCACAAATTAAGGAAATGTGTCTGCTGTCAAACAGTCATATTTTTCTTTGTCAAATACAGGCGACCGGTCGCATCACGAAATAAGAGAAATAAGAACACTTTGAAAATTTCAACAGGGTGGCTCTGTCGATGTGGCCGACCGGTCGACCCTGTCTCAACCGTCCCCCCTAATCAAAAACAAAGAGGTTTTGTTCTGTTTCAAAATGAAACTTGCAGTGCTGGTCGGCCGGACGGTCGACGCCCGAACCGGCCAGGTCGACCTGCCTATTTTTGCTTCTCGTCTCATTTTCTGTTTCTAAAAACATCTTGAGTACGGGTTGCCCTATAGGGCGGCCGGTCGACCACAAGATTGCAAATGTTGTCCAATTTTTGTCGAAAATAAAACTCAAGAAATACTCCAAAATTTAGTAAAAAAATTTTAAACTGATCGAGTATTTAGACAACATTTAGGAACTGTTATAGGAGTAAAAACTCATTGATATAAAATCAATACAAGTGTTGTCCATTATTAACAAAAATAAACTTGAGGAAATACTCCTAAAAATATTAAAACCATTTTAAATCATTTAGGAGTATTTGGACAACCTTTAAAAACATTGTTTTGGTGATAAAATAAAATCATCAAAATTAAGATAAAAACATGTATCAAACACCAATAAGTGCTCAGTATCTTGTTTGATCTACAAACTGCCATCCGCGTCCATATCCATTTTGGTGATGTATTCATTGGTATTTTCACGAAGATTTCTCTTCCATACTAAATTTCTTCATTAAATCTCGGTGTATTTTGTCGACTTATGAAGGTTCCATCCTTCACTTGTTTCACTTGGAGTTCAAGAAAGAATGTCGGCTCTCCCATCATGCTCATTTCAAATTTGCTTTGCATAAGATTTGAGAATTTATCACACAGACTCTTTGTTTGTGGATCCAAAGATGATGTCATCCACATATATTTGAACAAGCGATATACTCTTCCCATCTTGAATTAAGAAGAGTGTTCTATCCACTTTGCCTTTTGTGAATCCGTTTTGATCGGAATTGTGATAATGTATCATACCATGCTCACGGGTGCCTGTTTCAATCCATATAAAGCTTTCTTGAGTTTGTATACCTTATCTCCAAGAGTCTTCTCGCTCAAATCCTGGAGGTTGTTCAACATATACTTCTTCTTCCAATAACCCATTAAGGAATACACTCTTTACATCCATTTGATATACAATAAAGTTCTTGTGAGTGCATAGGCAAGAAACATCCTTATGGCTTCCAATCTTGCCACGAGGAGCAAAAGTTTCATCAAAATCTATCCCTTCTTCTTGGCAATACCCTTTGGCTACCAATCTTGCTTTGTTTCTCACCACAGAACCTTCCTCATTCATCTTGTTTCAACACCCATTTAGTGCCAATAACATTTTGATGGGTAGGTCTTTGAACCAATTCCCACACTTTGTTCCTTTCAAACCGATTCAACTCTTCTTGCATGGCTTGAATCCAATGTGTGTCATCCAATGCTTGTGACACATCTTTTGGCTCTATTTGTGAGATGAAGCAAGTAAACATTGCTTCTTGTTGAGTTCTGGATCTAGTTTTCACACCTTCTCTTACATCTCCAATGATTAGTTCTAGTGGATGGTCTCTCGGCCATCTTATATCGGTTGGAGTAAGTTAGCCGGATTGATCGTCTTGCACTGTGTTATTTTGATCGCTCTCTCATCATCACTTAGCCGCAGATTTTCCACTTTGTCTTTGAGACTCAACTATCTCATCTTCATCCGGACTTATAATTCCGGCTTGCTTCAACATAGGGACTCTTTACGCATCGTTGGTTGATTCAAATTATCACCACTCTTAAATGTCTTCTCCATTTACATTGGGTTCATCAAACACCACATGGATGGATTCTTCAGAACCATTGTCCTCTTGTTGAGCACTCTATAGGCTTTGCTTTGGTTGAGTATCCTAAGAAGATACCTTCATCGGCTTTAGCATCAAAAGCCTTTAAATTATCTTTGCCATTGTTATGGATGAAGCATTTGCATGCAAATATTCTAAAGTATGCAACATTTGGCTTTCTCCTGTCCAAATTTCATAGGAGTCTTTGTCGGTTAATGTCATTTTATCATGCATCTATTTTGAGTATAGCATGCCGTGTTTATTGCTTGACCCAAAATCTTTTAGCGACCTGCTTGACTAACATGGTCCTTGCTCGCTTTTTTGAGAGTTCTATTCCTTCTTTCTCGCAACTCCATTCTCACTTGGAGTCCTTGCTGCAGATAATTCATGACCAATACCATTTTCAATGCGATCGAGTTATTATACCATTGACAAACTCGGTTCCTCACAGATCTTATTTTGATAATGGTTTGACTCTTCTCATTTTGGATTCTCTTCATCGATGTGGTAGTTTCTGCAGAGTTTCTTTCTTCTTACACATGAATATTGTCCATGTATATATCTTGAGTAGTCATCTACTACCACCAAGGTGTATTTCTTCCCACTTATGGCTAGTTCAATGGACCAAATAGATCCATATGTAGCAGTGCAATATTCTTGTTGAAGATGGACATGCCTTTTCTTTGAATGATGATTTGATCTGTTTTCCCATCCGGGATGCATCACATATACTCTCCTTCTTGTATACTCGAGTCCGAAGTCCTTCCACAAGATTACTTCTTGCAAGTTTGTTAATAGTTTTGAAGTTCGGGTGACTTAGCTTCTTGTGCCAACCAACTTGATTCAAATTTGTGCTTTTGCTATGAGACAAGTGCTTGGTGTTGCGGTTGACCAATCTACCACATACATGTTCTTTTGTCGCATCCTTGCAACACTATTTCATTAGTTTCAGTGTCCTCGATTTGGCATACACCCATATTGAATCCAACATTGTAGCCTTTGTCACAGAGTTGACTTATGCTTAGCGAGTTGAAATTAAGGCTTTCAACATATGCAACATCCGTAATTTCTAATCCATTTTTCTTGATGGATCCAATGCCTCTTATTTCTCCTGGAGCTTCATTTCCTCCAAATATGACTTTTGCACCTCTAACCTCCTTGAATTTTGATAGATTTTTCTTGTTTCTGTCATGTGTCCTGAACAACCACTATCCATGTACCAGGTTCCTTGGCACTCACCGCTCCTTGAACCTCGCAATCAAGGAAATTAGATTTTAGGTACCCATACTTGCCTGGTCCCGAGGGGTTAGTATTGTAAGATGATCCAACCAACATATAGCCACATGATTTGACTCTAAGAGGTTGCCATCTATCGATGCCATAATCATAATTATTTTTGGCAAATTGCTTGGGGGTTCTGGTTCATACAAAATGCCTCTTTTGTCTCGTATGCTGTGCATGTGTTTTAGCAATTGCCTTCTTTGGGTAGTTGTGATATCTCTCGAATGTAGTGCCTAGGTGCATATGTGTACCGATGATAGCTCTTATGCCTTTGGAATGGCCTTTCTTGAGTTCTAAGCCTTTGCCATTAGGCATATTCCATAGGTCTTTGCTTTGATAGTTCACATTATTCCAATCGGCTTGGCTTGGGTACTTTCTACCATTCCCATCATATGTGTTTCTATTATAGACCTTCCGGGCTTTTGGTAGCTCTGTTTCTTCGTTCTGAGTATCTCCTGTTTGAGTTTGCTTTGAGGAACTCGGCCGGATTTTTTCTCACTGTCCTCTCAAAGACACTTAATCGCTATTTTCCTTTTCCTTTATAACCAAGGCCGCTTTGCTTGTGATTGTGCTTTTGAATAAATGTGCGTGCACCATTTGGAGTTTTGGATTTTAGAGATGCTTCATTACTTGAAGATCCTTTTTCCAAAATCACTTTTGGAGCTTGAATAGGGATGTCAATGGGGCGGGGCAGGGCGGGTAATTGATTACCCAGGCCCGCCCCGTGCTCTTAGCATTGCGCCCCGCCCTGGCCCGTGCCCCGCCACGGGTCCAGAATAATTGGCCCGTGCCCGCCCTGCGCGGGGCGGGTCCGCCTGTCTGCCTGTTTTAATTTTATTTTTAAGTCTAAAATAATTCCAACAATCTAACAACACACCCAATGACTAATGCTACAACATGCCAACATATATCACCAAAAAATCTGCCCATTACAATTTACAACAGACCAACTTTATCAAATAGTTCATCAATTATTAATTAAAATGAAATGAGCACAACTACGGGAAAAAGATAAAACTAGTACATAACAAACAATCCAATTAAAAGATACAACTTAAATCTTCACCAAGTCTTTTTAAAAACAACAATCCACTAATTCAAAATGGAATAATATGCAACCACCACCACCAAGTCCACAATGGAATAACACTCATCAATGAATAGAAACTCATTTCCAAAGTTACTCCTGCAATAACAAAAGAAATATCAAATTAGCTAATCATACTTTATAAACATGTTTGAGATAGAAATAACTTAAGAAGAAAACTAACATACCACATTCTCACTCTCTCATCATCGAATCATAAAAACTCGGCTCATACACTCCATTTGATGAATCCCTGCATTAGTATAAAGTAAAATGGTACATGTAAACAAATAACCATATAACATATTAATCTATCTACACATTAAATTAATTTGATATACTAATAAAAAGTAATTCTTGTAGGTCCCAAGGGTGTGAGTGTAAGGTTTAAAAGGGGGGTTGAATAAACCTTACCAACTTTTCACTTTTGATCCTTTTTAAAATTCGAGTTGACACTATACACCGTCTGTTGTGTCTTGGTGGATGACCAATTTAGTTAATCAAGAGTTCGTCACTCAACGGATTTCGACCGAGCCGTTGATAGAATAACTCAAATTTGTTAAGACCGAATTAGCTCAACTGTGGGTTTGTTTTCGCCGAAGACTTAACACCCTTAAATTTGATTAAGTTATGATTTAATACTTGGTTTTAGTACTTAGAGATTATCGAGTTGGATAGCAAATATGTCAAAAAAAATAAACAAATAAGATGCGAGAATTAAAGTGCTAAAATGTAAATGACACAATAAGTTTTTATAGAGGTTCAAGATGGGGTAATTCTTCTACTCCTCTCTTCTCCAACTCCCCGGAGGAATCCACTAAGTATTGATCAAGATACGAGTGGTAATGTCCAGGATACAAGTCTTGATCACACAAAGTGACTTGATCCTTTGGGACTCGGTCACGGAGATGCCTTGGTCACTCACCGGCTTCTCGTCCGACTAAGCTTCTTCACAGCAGGGCCGCCTTGCTACTACTGACTCACTTGCTCAAGCTCTTAGGATTTGATCACGAAGCCCTCCAAAACTCGAGACTGGTTTGACCTTTGAACCTTCCTACAATCCTTCGTGTAATGTAGACCCTTTTCTTCTAAAGTTTCCTCTTCAACCGATTGAAACTATATTTCCTTCACAGTGAGTGTTGGATTGATTTTCTTCGTAGTGTAGGCTTGAGGATTAAACTTGAATGATTTGAGAATATTTTAGGTTACAGTTCAAATGTTTTCTTGAAATGTTCGTGGTTCGTAGTTAAGGTAACCTTCTCTCGAGTCATCCTCAGCCTTTTATAGTGATCTTTCAAAAATTTGCCCGTTGAAGAGATAGGCTTATTTTTTAAAGTCACTTGTGGTCGTTGGCTTGTCTTGTTGCGATCCTTGGAATTGCCACTTCCTCGTATGAATTATTCTTTAGCTTTTGAGCAATCGACATGGTGTAGTGCTTCCCATTGTTTATTTCCCTTGCACGCTTCGTATCCGGCACTCCGAGAAAGGTAGCATGGAGATATTACTTGTTTAAGTAATTCTCTTGATTTACGTACAACGGATCTCTTTCGATTATCTCGACTTGATTGCATTTCCTTGCTTTCCCCAGGTGACTTAGAGTCGCCTTCCAATCATTAAATGACTCTTTGTCACTTCAACTAGAGACTTGACTATCTTGAGTTGACTTGACGATGCTTTACTCACCGCACCTTGATCGAGTTCCCTTGTCTTCTCTTCTTTTTGCCAAACTCAATTGTCTCAGTGAGAGTCTTCCTACTAGTCTCCGCTTGTCTTCTTGCATGTTTGGGCATAGTGACGACTCACTTGACCACCCCTATTTATTACAATGCATTTTACAACAAAAATGGGGTGCCAACTTCCTATTCTAAGTTTTACATGGCATTCATCAAAATCTAAACAATAAATTTCCCAACAATTTCCCCCTTTTTGATGATGCCAAAACTTAAAACATTCAAAATGTAAATAGCAAAGATACATACTGAGATAGTGCGATCACAGAGAATGTATGCGTAGAATCAATCCTTTTATTGATCATAACATTCTTGTTCTTTTACACAATCAAGTTTACAAGGTGTATCAAAGCAAACATTTATGTCTACGCAAAAAAATAAAGAATTTACTGATTTATTACGAGAAGACTTACATAGTATGTATTTATATAGTAAAATACATGAAGGGGTGGACATCAACACTTCATCTCCTTCGCTGTCTCCTTCTTTCATCTTCTTTCTGTCATCTTATCTTCTCGTCTTCTTCTCTTTTTCTCATCTTGACCGCCTTCTTCTTCTTTTTTTCATATGCCTTCCGGCAGCTTCATCTCTTCTTAATCTCTCTTGTCTTTCCTCCCATAGCTGAGTTTGTCTTTTATTTTCTTCTTCGATTCTTCTCACATACTCAACATTGTTTTTAGCCACTTGCGTTGGCTACTTGGTCAAGACCACCAAAGAGATCCCTCCTTTCTTGCCGGATCTATGTACTCAATGTTTTTGGGGCGAGGCCTGGTCCAAACCTCTTCCTCCACCACATCGCTTCTTCCTCTACCTCTTCCTCTCGGCGTGTATTGTCTTGGGGTCTTCTTCTTTCCAAATGAGTGATCGGCGAGTGACCAAACAGAGTGATCCGGTGTCTGTTGCTCGTCGGCCTTCTTCACATAACGTGAGACCCTTTTCCCGATAAGTCCTGTGCTTGAGCCATAGACATGTTTGCGAAGTATCCTTCGATGATGCGGCGTTTTAAATTCATCAACGATCTTGGCTCGGTCCCGACATCGAGATGGCATAAGTGTCTCTGTCTCTTTGGAATGCCTCCATGTTGTTTCAAGATGTCCATAACTCGGGCATTCAACCTTCCTTCCACTTCCTCCATCCCTCGCTTCAATCGTTTTCTCTTTTCGACCATAGATGCGGAGTGTTGGAGTGGCGAGTCATTGGGAGTTTCTTTGGCGATAATATCACTGTGACAAGACCTTGTTGGGGGTTTGTGCAATCATTAAGGTCACATGTCTCGATTCTTCCCCCTCAACAGACTTTCCTTTCTTTTCCTTGTAACTTCCTCACTGTCTTTCCTTCACAAATGCTTCCTCCTTTTTCAACCTTCGATCTCTTTTGCGCTTTAAGGTATTCCTCTTCCCCTTTTTGGCATCATCAAAGGAGAGAGAACTCCTGAAACATACTAGCAAGCGGGAAGTCGAGTCTGGCGATAGCCGAGGATTCGCTTGAGTCTGTTTGTGGTGTATCTTGCCGCACGGCTTCGAACGAGTAGCGTTGGATTCAACTTTAAGCAACTTCATCTTAGCCATTAGAAGGTGAATTTTCTATCCATGTTTTCTTCCATACGCAGAGCTCATTCTTATTTTGCTCACGCAGTGACTTTATCTCGGAAGTGTGAGATTCATGCATGTGCTCAATGTGTTCTCTCAATTTCGTCTTTGCATCGGCGTGCTCGTTCTCCCCGGACAGCACTTGTTGAAACAATGTTATGAAATATCTAGCTTGTTCCACGCGCATTGTTTCTTCTTTGTTGCCACCACTCCCGGATTCGACTATTATGCCTCTCAAGTCGCCATGGGTTGGCATCTCTATTATCCATCTCATGTCCATCGAGGCCTGGTGCCTCTCCACCCGTTCAATTTCTGCGAATAATGCTTTGAACACCTCCCGAACTTCAAATTGTTCCCTCTCATGCGGTGATGGCCAAGCAACGCAAAATCATAGTCACCGAACGATGGTATCGATGGAATGACAGGATCCAGTCCGTGGAAGCGCGCGAGATCGTTTTTCGACTCTTCGGGAGGTCGGGTATCTCGAGAGAGAAGGGAAATGATTCTACAAAGGAATCATCACGGCAATCGGGATATGTTCAATGATGAGTGGTGCGCGTGAAGTTCCCCTGTGGAGCCGAACTTTGTTGCAACTGGGGAGCTGCGCGATGGACTCATTGCGGTGGGGTTTGTTGTGAAGTTGACCCGACTTGCGAGCCTCGGTATCTCAACGGCCTCGCTCGGTCTCAAATTTGGTTTCTTCAATTGAGTTGATGGTCCTCGGCCTTGCTCGGAGCGTCATCGGACGATGATGAGACTTCCATGGATGGCTCATCATCAAAGTTGAAAGTTTGACGTAGTCTTGAGGTCGACTTGCTCGTGGTTGGAACATCCTCAATCGAGTCTTTTGGATCGATCCACGGGGATGACTCGGCTTCATCGTCTTCTTTTCGATCCCGAGAAGGTTACATCGGGATTATCCTGGGAGTCATGAAGTGCGCTAATCTCCTTTTGGATGGATCAATGATAGCGGGAGGGATGTTCTCTACTTCAGACTTCTTTACCCGGAAGTCTCAACCTCCCGGGTTGGCCTTCATTACCTCCTCTGCCTCAACTACGGCGAGGCCTTGGACCTCCCTTTCGGCAAAATGTCACCTATCTTAGGGTCTTTCAGTAATGGCATCCATTGAGTCTCAACCCCATGGATTGCACTTTCATCGCCAGTGTTAACTCCCGTACATTCCTTCCGTGCCTCGATTGCATCAACGCCAGCGTCATTAGCCTTGAGCGGTTGGCACCTCACCGAGAGCAGTCTCAATCGCCCGAGCTTCGTTGATGGCAACTTCTTTGTGTATTTTGTGTTTGTACTTTCTCCACTTCGCCTCCTAGATTCGTTGTGGAGTCATCTGCAAGATCCTCCGACCTTGCTGCGGTGGAGGAGTTTCCCCTCACCGGGCGCACCCGGTGAGTGACTTGAAATGGGTTCACTCGACTCCAAACTCCCGGCTGTTTCTCGAGTGTTCACCAGTCAGTTGGGCGGTGGTAAGACACCTTCATTAGGGGTTGGCTCGACCGGGGTCCCCACTAACCCAATTTCATCGCCAGTTCCTTTAATTCCTTCTTCCGAGTGAGTTTGGGAAAGTAGTGGCGGCAACAATCGCTGTAGCAATATCTTTGCACCACTCCCATTGGGTCCAACTCACTTGTGTTTTGGAGGACTCTCCTAGTCCTCCATCATTCTTTTCTCATGAAGAATTCGGATTCGTGCATTTCTTGCTACATTTCCAACTCTTACGTGGCGTGACGGGGTCCGGATCCTCATCACTATCCTCGATAAGACGTCAAGAAGATGATGTGTGTGTTCGTGGTGCGCCATGATCGGGCAAATGTCGGCCTTCTCATGTGCCTCGGCTTCTTCTCGCTTTTCTCTCTTCTCCTTGTCCTTGAAGATCTGCAAGATATCTCGTGCGCTTTCTTCATCCAATGCTTGAACCACAGCCGGTCACTCCGAGAAAGTTCATCGGTTCCTCTTCTTCTTCGATAAACTCAGGCCGTTGGAACTGCTCCCTGGATCGACTCAATTCCACTTCCTCCACTCTCGCGAGACGATTTTGGATGTCCGGATAAAGTGGGGATAGGATCATCACATCATCATCTCTTTCAAACCTTCTTCTTGTCCCTCATTCTCGGGATAGAAGGTAGCAAGCTTTGGTGCTCTATTCTCAAATTTGCGTGCATTGCGGGAGGGGATACGATTACGTCAACAAAGAGTTAGATTTCTCGGCTACTTCTTGTGTCCCGGTACTGTTCGAACGACATGGTCTTCATTGCCTCTGTTTGATGGACGCCTTTCAAGATTTGGTGTTTATCAATAATATCGAGATCGTATTTCTCCGGCCTCCGTATCTATTTTAGCCGAGTGGTGACTCACCTGGTTTTTTAAGTTCGGATTGCTTGATGATTCTTTTTCATCTCTTAGTTCATACCAGAGGGATTTACTGGTTCGGAGAGAGTGTCTTCGAGTCCTGGGGCGGGGGCGCTGTGTTTTCTTCCGAGAACAGGCCGTCTTGGCTTATTAGTTCTCCTCTTTTTGACGATCGGAGAAGGTATTTGAGGTTCCTTCTCGGCGGCGGCCCGGGCGGAGACACGGCGCGGAGCGGCGACTTACAGTGCGGGCGAGCAAATTTGTTTTTCTTAGGCTGCAGGGGCGTGATTCTCTTAAGCTACGAGGGACTTTTTTTCTTTGGTGGAGAGGAAACAACAGATTTGTATCTTGGTCACCGTGATTCCCCTCACTTGTATCGCCTCTCTTGGCGTGGGCTCTCTTCAGTGCGCCGAGAGGGTTTGATCTGAACATCCTCTTGTTTACATGGAATGCCTTTCCATGTCGAAGAGGGACTTCTTTCACCTCCATCACCCGCCAATCACTGGGCCATATCCCGGGGATCCTCCAAATGCCCATTCTCCTTGAAGGATTTGTTCCTACATTCGCGAGTCTGCGTAGACAAACTCGGCCAGCTTTACTTGCTTTTCTTTTCAATGATTGCAGCCATTACGATCGGTTTTGCTTTAGACGGTTGGTCAAAGCGCCAAATTTGATGTCTATGCATTTGGCAACTATGTCCAACAGTTTGTGGTAATCCTCCTTCACACTTCCCTTTTTGGTTGTGTAGACTATCTTTTCAAGATAGTCGGTCTTGGCTACTTCCTTCCAAGCGGCGCCAAGTCTCGTCGGCTTCATTGATTTCTCGTGCTCCTTCCGCCGGTAGTGATCGGTGTTCGCGATCCTTGGCGAGAGATGATGAACTCCTTCCCGTGAACAAAGATTTGATCTCTTCATCGTGAATCTCGGCGTTCACGTGAACTGTGCGACCTCTTCCACATAGGTCATCGAGAACTCCATCGTCGAAATGGTTTCGGCCGGACGTTTGAGCTTTTTCGGCGATTTTCTTTATGAGGCGTCATCGGACCCCTGTTTGACCATTCCTCGAAATCCACAAGTAGACCTTGTGTGGATTTGCTTCCCTAGCTTGACGAAATCATAAGTTGATGCCATTTTTCAAGTATTTCACGAAAAGAAACTTAGAAGTTGATTTGAATATTGATAGGGTTTTGAGAGAGTTTTGCCTTTGCTTCGAGATAGAAATGAAACGTTTTGGTAATATGTGAGAGAAAGCAGAGGCGAAAATGGTTTAAGTATGGTTTTTGAAAGGGCGTGCGGGTGGTTTTGAAATGTGATCGAAATCAACGGCTTAGATTTTGCACGCCGATTAGCATTTAATGTCTCGAATTTAATGCGGCATCATTTATATCCAATCATAAGCTTGGTATGCGGCTTTTTTGTCGTACACATCATCATTATCTTTGACGTCATTCTTAAAAACATTCCCGCTTAGTAAAAACGATTTGTGTTTTTGTCACTTTGCTCATAAATGACTCGACTTATCCCTTAGTCGATTTAACTTTTCTCGTCACGATTCTCTCGGTGACTCAAATTGTATCTAATTCAAGATAGTCATTGTCTTTTCCGACATGGCCGATTCATTTAGGCCGATTTTGAGAATTCAAATTTTTTCTCTTTTTGTGTTCCATTTCTTTTCTTTGAGTCTTACAGTGTCGGCTCACTCAATTAACCCTAACTCATGCTTGAGTTCTTCAAATCTTGACTCACATAATGGTTTTGTGAATATGTCGACCAACCTGCTTTTATCGGTTGAGATATATTCCAAGATGATGTCCTTCTTTTCAACATGATCTCTTATGAAGTGATATCGACATCGATATGCTTTGTTCTTGAGTGCAACACGAGATTCTCGAGTGATTGCAATTGCACTTGTGTTATCACACATGATTGGAATTTCCTTTTCTTCAACTTCATAGTCTCTCAATCGCCGCCTCATCCATAGGATTTGGGCTGCAATTGCCCATGACTATATATTCTGCACTTTGTAGAGGTGGCTATTGAATTTTGCTTTTTGCTAAACCAGAAATTAGCCTATTTCCAAGCATTTGACATGTGCACGAAGTGCTCTTCCACAACTCGCATCCAAAGATAGTCGTCCGAATAGCCATTAGCATGAATCCACATTCCTTTGGATACCATAAGCCAACTTCTTGGCTTCCTTTCAAATATCTCAAAATCCTCTTAGTCATAAATCATATGGCTCTCTTTTGGAGCGATTGAAATCTCGCACATACACCTACAACAAAGGTGATGTCGGCCTGCTTGTGAGATAAAGCAATGATCCAATAAGTGCTCTCAGTATCTTGTTTGATCTACAGGCTTGCCATCTGCGCATCCATGTCCATTTTGACAGATGTATTCATTGGTATTTTCACGAAGACTTCTCCTCCATACCAAATTTCTTCATTAAATCTCCGGTGTATTTTGTTTGACTTATGAAGGTTCCATCCTTCAGTTGTTTTACTTGGAGTCCAAGGAAGAATGTCAGCTCTCCCATCATGCTCATTTCAAATTTGCTTTGCATGAGGTTTGAAAATTTTTCACATAGCTCTTTGTTTGTGGATCCAAAAATGATGTCATCCACATATATTTGAACAAACAAAGTATGCTCTTCTTGTCTTGAATTCTTAAAAGTGTTCTATCTACTTTTCCTTTTGTGAATCCATTCTCGATTAGGAATTGTGACAAAGTATCATACCATGCTCTGGGTGCTGTTTCAATCCATACAAAGCTTTCTTGAGTTTGTATACCTTATCTCCAAGAGTCTTCTGCTCAAATCCTGGAGGTTGTTCAACATACACTTCTTCTTCCAATAAACCATTTAGGAATGCACTTTTTACATCCATCTGATATACAATAAAATTCTTGTGAGCTGCATAGGCAAGAAACATCCTTATAGCTTCCAATCTTGCTACGAGGAGCAAATGTTTCATCAAAATCTATTCCTTCTTCTTGGCAATATCCTTTGGCTACTAGTCTTGCTTTGTTTCTTACCACGAACCCTCCTCGTTCATCTTGTTTCGAACACCCATTTAGTACCAATAACATTTTGATGGGTGGGTCTTTGAACTAACCCCCATACTTTATTTCTTTCAAACTGATTCACTCTTCTTGCATAGCTTGAATCCAATGTGTGTCATCCAATGCTTGTAACACATCTTTAGGCTCTATTTGTGAGATAAAGCATGTGAACATAGCTTCTTGTTGAGTTCTGGATCTTGTTTTGACACCTTCTCTCATATCTCCAATGACAAGTTAAATTGGATGGTCTTTCACCATCTTATATCGGGTTGAAGTAAGTTAGCTGGATTCGATCGTCTAGCAGATTGTGTTGCTTTGATCGGCTCTCTCGCAATCACTTAGCCGCAAATTTTCCAAAGATTTTATGAGACTCAACTATCTCATCTTCATCTCGAGTTTATAATTCCGGCTTCAACCTGATAGGGACTTTTACGTATGGTTGGATGATTCACTTATCAACAGATTCTTCAATGTCTTCTCTATTTACATTTGGCTCATCGAATACCACATGAATGGATTCCTCTGCAACCATAGTCCTTTTGTTGAGTACTCTGTAGGCTTTGCTTTCACCGAGTATCCCAAGAAGATACCTTCATCGACTTTAGCATCGAAAGCCTTTAGATTGTCTTTGCCATTGTTATGGATGAAGCATTTACATCCAAATATTCTAAAATATGCAACATTTGGTTTTCTCCCCGTCCAAATCTCATAGGAGTCTTTGTCACCGTCTGTTTTATCATACATCCGTTTTGAGTGTAGCAAGTCGTGTTGATTTCTTGACCAAAATCTCTTTGGTAACCCCCGCTTGACTAACATGGTCCTTCTTCTTCTTTGAGAGTTCTATTCCTTCTTTCTCGCAACTCCATTCTGCATTGTGGAGTCCATGTTGCAGATAATTCATGACCAATGCCATTTTCAATACAATATTGAGTTATTACACCATTGACAAACTCGGTTCCTCCTCGATCTTATTTTGATAATGGTTTGGCTCTTCTCATTTTGAATCCTCTTCATCACCGTGGTATTTTCGTAGAGTTTCTTTCTTCTTACACATGAATATTGTCCATGTATATCTTGAGTAGTCATCTACTACCACCAAGGTATATTTCTTCCCACTTATCTTTGGCTGGTTCAATGGACCAAATAGATCCATATGTAGCGGTGCAATATCCTTGTTGAAGATGGGCATGTCTTTTCTTTGAATGATGATTTGATCTGTTTTCCCTTCGGCATGCGTCACATATACTCTCCTTCTTGTATCTCGAGTGCGGAAGACCATCCACAAGATTACTTCGCAAGCTTGTTAAGTGTTTTGAAATTCAAAGGATCGAGCTTTTTGTGCCCGCCAACTTGATTCAATTTGTGCTCTTTGCTAATAGACAGTCTTTGGGTGTTGCGGTTGACCAATTTACTACATACATGTTCTTTTGTCGCATCCTTGAAACTTAACTTCATTTGATTCAATATCCTTGATTTGGCATATACCCATGTTAAATCCAACATTATAACCCTTGTCACGAGTTGGTGATGCTTAGCAAGTTGAAGTTGAGTCCTTCAACATATGCAACATCCGTGATTTCTAATCCGTTCTTCTTGATGGATCCAATGCCTCTTATTTCTCCTGGACCTTCATTTCCTCCAAATATGACTTTTGCTCCCTTAACTTCCTTGAATTTTGACATTTTTCTTATTTCTGTCATATATGTCCGAATGTGACCACTATCCATGTACCAGGTTCCTTGGCACTCACTGTTGTTCCTCAACCTCGCAATCAAGGAAATTAAGTTTTAGGTACCCATACTTGTCTCCGGGTCTGAGGGGTTAGTATTGTAAGATGATCCAACCAGCCTATAGCCAAATGATCGGCTCTAAGGGGTTGCCATCTATCAGTCCCATAGTCATAATTAATTTTGGCAAATTGCTTGGGGATTCTAGGTTCATACAAATTGTCTCTTTTGTCAGTATGCCTCGTATATGTGTTTTAGCAATTGCCTTCTTTGGGTAATTATGGTGTCTCCGAGTGTAGTGCTAGGTGCATATGTGTCTTTGATGAAAGCTCTTATACTTTTGGAATGACCTTTCTTGAGTTCTAGGCCTTTGCCATTTGGGCTTATATTCCATAAGTCTATCTTTGATAGTTCACATCGTTCCAATCGGCTTGGCTTGGATATTTTCTACCTTTCCCATCATATGTGTTTCTTTGATAGAACTTTTGGGGTTTTTGGTAGCTTTGTTTCTTCTTTCTGAGTAATTCTGTTTGGAGTTTGCCTTTGAGAACTTGGTGAATTTCTTCTCGCTTGTCCTCTCAACGCACCCAACCGGCTATTTTCCTTTTCCTTTATAACCAAGGCCAGTTTGCTTGTAATTGTGCTTTGGAGTGAATGTGTGTGCACCATTTGGAGTTTGGGATTTTGAGACACTTCATTGCTTGAAGATCCTTTTCCAAAAATTACTTTTGGAGTTTGACATAGCACAGAGGAATTAAATCTAAGCTGTCTTGTCTCCACATTCTCTTTGACTCATAATAAGATCATCCAATGATTTAGATGCCTTAGTGAATGAGGCAATCACATTTTTGAGGTCATTCTCCTCTTTTCTATGGCGGCTATTTCTGCTATTAGCTTGGCATTTTCAAATTTTTTAAACTTTTATTCTCATCGGCTATTTGACTTAGAGTACTCGGCTCCTTAGTCACCGTGTGAGTTTTGGCTCTTGAGTAGTTGTTTTCCTCATTTAGTAGTGTGTGTGAGGATTTAATGTGTTCAAAATCTTTCATCATTTTGCCTAATGAATCATAAAGATCGAGTGGGTGATGAAGTGTGTGTGTCATAGTCACTATCACTAGAATGAAGTTTGATGAGTTAGAGTGTACCTCATCTTCTTGGTCGGGTTGATCTTGTTCCTTGGCCATCAAACGGATCATGGCTTCTTCTTGAGTCACTTGAGTAGTCGGCTTCACTTCTCTCGAATCACCAAGTGTCTCTTGACTTGGGCTGTCTCGGCTTTCTCTTGAAAAGATTGCCTTTTTCTTTTCTTGTCTTCTTTCTCGAAGACCTTTCTTTCTTCTTCATTCCCCGTATTTGTTGACTACGGGATATGGACAATCAATGGCATAGTGACCTGGTTGCCTACGGTTCCAACATAGATATTCAACCTTTTGATCATCTCTTTCCAATCTTAGATTGTCACCCTTTGATATTGACTTTTTGATGATCTTCTCTTGGTTGGCCTATCTTCCTTGACTTGGAGGAGCCGAGTGTCTTCTCGGAAGATTCGCCCTTGCCTCTCTTGTTGTTCTTATTGAAGAACTTGTTGAACCTTTTAACCATCGGGGCTATTTCTTCGGATCAATGACTTCTTTGACCTCGGCTCTCTTTCCATCCTTAACAATTAGAGCAGCGATTGTTTTGGGTACAAATTGTCTCTTCCGATCTTTTCTTCTCACCAAATTCGTAGGCTTTGAGATCCGAGAATAGTTCATGGTTGGAGGATCTTCATACACATTTCCTTCGTGTATATTCCTTTCCAAGTGCGAGATAGCTCATTGGTGATTTCGTGAACCGAGCATCCAGTTGATCCAGGTTTTCTCCTGCGATCATTTTGAAATTCTCAAATTTTTGTACAGACCCGATAATTTATTTTCCTTGATTTGCTCACGAGCCTTCACAAATCAATGTTAGCTTGTCCCATTTCTTTAGCCGTTTTGCATGATTTGACTTTATTGAACATGGCTTTGTCCAAGGTTTTGTAAAGGATGTCCTTGGCTACATTGTCCAGGTTGTATCTTTTTCTCGTCATCATTTGTCCATTCAATTCTTGGTTTTTCAACCATAGCTGGTCTAGGGGCAACATCCTCTTCACCTTCAAATGTAGCTCTTCTTACAAATGTGTTCACTTTAAGATTTGCGGTGGCCCATCCTCTATCACTATCCACATCTCATCATGTAATCTTTGATAGATGAGCACATATCACGAATTTTCCAATCATCAAATTCTTCAATTGTGAACATAGGGATGCGTGTCAAATTCGCTTCCATGATAATAACTTTTAATGATAAAAGGAGTTTTGAAAACTTAAGTACTAAAACAGGACTTTGAAAAGTTTGGAGATCTAGTTCAAGAACCGATGCGGAAGGCTCAATGAACCAACCGCTCATACCACTTGTAGGTCCCAAGGGGTGTGAGTGTAAGGTTTAGAAGGGGGGGTTGAATAAACCTTACCAACTTTTCACTTTTGATCCTTTTTAAAATTCGAGTTGACCTATACAAGCGTGTCCTTGGTGGACAACCAATTTAGTTAATCAAGAGTTCGTCACTCAGCGGACTCGAATTTTAGTGTTGATAGAATAACTCAATTTGTTAAGACCGAATTAGCTCAATCAGTGGTTTGCTTTCAGGCGGAAGACTTAACACCCTTAAATTTGATTAAGTTATGATTTAATACTTGGTTTTAGTACTTAGAGATTATCGGTTGGATAGCAAATATGTCACAGTAATTAAACAAATAAGATGCGAGGAATTAAAGTCTTTGAAATGTAAATGACACAATAAGTTTTTATAGAGGTTCAAAGATGGGGTAATTCTTCTACTCCTCTCTTTCTCCAACTTCCGGAGGAATCCACTAAGTATTGATCGAAGTATACGAGTGGTAGCAGTCCGGATACAAGTCTTGATCACACAACCGACTTGATCCTTTGGGACTCGATCTGGAGATGCCTTGGTCACTCACCAAGCTCGTCCGACTCGAACTTCTTCACGGCGCAAATGCCTTGCTACTCTCTGACTCACTTGCTCAAGCTCTTAGGATTTGATCACGAAGCCCTCCAAAAACTCGAGACTGGTTCGACCTTGAACCTTCCTACAATCCTTCGTGGAATGTAGACCCCTTTTCTTCTAAAGTTTCCTCTTCAACCGATTGAAACTATCTTTCCTTCACAGGTGAGTGTTGGATTGATTTTCTTCGTAGTGTAGGCTTGAGGATTAAACTTGAATGATTTGAGAATATTTTAGGTTACTGATTCAAATGTTTTCTTGAAATGTTCGTGGTTCGTAGTCAAGGTAACCTTCTCTCGTAGTCATCCTCGGCCTTTATAGTGATCTTTCAAAAATTTGCCCGTTGAAGAGATAGGCTTATTTTTTAAAGTCACTTGTGTCGCGTTGGCTTGTCTTGTTGCGATCCTTGGAATTGCCACTTCCTCGTATGAATTATTCTTGACTTTTCGAACAGCGACACGGTGTAGTGTTTCCCATTGGTTTATTTCCCTTGCATACTTACGTATGCGAGCACTCAGAGAAAGGTAGCATGGAGATATTACTTGTTTAAGTAATTCTCTTGATTTACGTAACGGATCTCTTTCGATTATCTCGACTTGACTGCATTTCCTTGCTTTCCCCAGGTGACTTAAGTCGACTTCCAATCATTAAATGACTCTGCTTTGTCACTTCAACTAGAGACTTGACTATCTTGAGTTGACTTGATGATGCTTTACTCAACAGCATCTCGATTGCACCTTGATCGAGTTCCCGTCTTCTCTTCTTTTGCCAAACTCAAATTGTTTCGCGAATGAGTCTTCCTACTAGTCTCCATCGTCTTCTTGCATGTTTGGGCATAGGCGACTTAACTCGGCTTGACCACCCTATTTATTACAATGCATTTTACAACAAAAAATGGGGTGCCAACTTCCTATTCTAAGTTTTACATGGCATTCATCAAAATCTAAACAATAAATTTCCCAACAATTACCTTTCTCATTAATATCCAATTTTGTGAACACATTAAGGCCTCAACAGTTTTATTGTGAAGTCTACTACGCTGAGGACTAATAAATCTTCCACTTGTACTTTGCGCGACTCAAGCAACTATAGAGACCGGAATTGCTAAAACATCTCTTGCAATTTGATGCAAAATAGGATATTTACCTCTGTTGAACTTCCACCAAGTCAAGACATCAAAATCGGTTCGTGGTAAAACATCCTCTTCCAAGTATTGATCCAACTCCGACCTCACGGATTTTCTTTTTTTGAGAAGCATACAAGTCAAATTCACAAAGTGATTGGTCATTAGCAACAATAGTCTCCACTAAGCCACTTGTTTCACCACCTTCATTTAGCTTCTCTTTCAACTCATATTGTTTAAGCAAATCACGGCACAAACTAAGGATCTTTTCCACTTCATAATCACCACCGATAGAATAAATCTTTGGAAAATAGTACTCTAACAAAACCAATTTATATCTAGGATCAAGCACAGTTGCCACCCCCATGATACCATGCACAACAGACCAATATTTATCAAACTTATTCACCATATTCAAAGCCATTGATTCAACCACTTTAACACCACAAGTCATCCATTGGTTCAATGCAAGCTTAATCTCACAGATTTTAGGAAAATACAAATTTGCAGTGGGATATTTTGTACCAGAGAACAACTCAGTCGCGGTATAGAACAATTTTAGCCTACCACAAATTTCCTTAGTTAAATTCCAATCATTTTCGCTAGGACAACATTTATATTTTGGATCACGACTCTTCAAGCGAAAAACACATCTTTATAATCCAAAGCTGTTTGTAGCATCAAATAAGTTGAGTTCCAACGAGTTTTACAGTCAAGTACAAGCTTCTTACCAAGTGGCACACGAAGTTGACGAGTTGTATCCTCAAATTTTTCCCATCTTTTAGGCGTTCCTGACCAATAAGAAACAATGTCTCTTACTTTTTCAATTCCCTCTCCAATAACTTCCAATCCTTCTTTCACAATTAGATTCAATATATGTGCACAACAACGCATGTGCACTAATTTACCACCAATCAAGAGAGAGTCTGCTTTGGAAGCTTATCCAAAAGTAAATCCATCATTGCATCATTAGTAGAACAATTATCCATTGTTATAGTGGATAATTTGCGATCTATGTTCCAATCTAAAAAGCATTCAATCGATTCTTCATATCAAACATCACTGGTGTGTGGGCTTGGCACATAGACAAACCTCAGTAAAATAAATTTAAAATGATCATCACATAAAAATACAATAACAACTTTGAAAAAACAATTGATACCTTATAATTCGACTTTGCAACTTCCAATTGTTGTCAATATAGTGTCTTTATGAATCGCCATAAACCCTTTCTTTTGATATGAAGATGTCCACATATCTGTTGTGATTGCAACTCGACTTTCATTATTCTCAAAATTTTGCATCACCACCTCCTTTAAAAGTTCATACAACTTCATACAATCATTCTTAATTGTGTTCCTTGTCACCAACTTAAAGCAGGGTTCAAGCCCTTAACAAAGTCTCTAAACCCTTCATGCTCTATCATCTTGAGAGGGTACTCGTGCATGATGATCATCTTTGCTAGTTGTTTACGGGATGACTCTTGATCAACATTGTAAGGAGAAAATTCAAATTTCTCCTTACTAAAGCTAGCTTGTAAAACCTTTGCCTTATGTCCTTCATTTTCCTTCTAGGACATCTATCAAAATGCTTCTTCAAATGGCTAGTACCTTGTTTTGGATCACCTAGAACATTGATCGCAATATTTGCACTTAGCCTTTAACTTCCCTTGACAGTCTCCTTGATATAATGTGCCCAAATTTTAGAAATAACTTTTCCAAATTTCCTTTGTTGACTTTTTGCTATCATTATTATTATCATTCAAATCCGAAGGAGTAACATTAACGGGACCTAACAAATCTTGATATGAGGAATGTGGTGTATCGAGACAACTAACGGGCGTAGGTGATAAAGATGTAATATCAACATGTGGCACATCGACGATTGGACTCGTAGAAATTATATTCTTCCCGATCAACCATGACTTTAATCTTGCCAAGAAATCAATATTTTATGTCACTTTTTTGTAGAGAATAATTTAAAATGAAGAAATAACAAAAAATGACAAGGAAAAAAAACTGAATATTCAATGAAAGCCGAAAATCGAACAATTTTTGTCAAGCATTTTTTGGAGATGATAGAAGCGAGGCCATGAAATACCTTAAACCAACTCGGAAAAAAGAATCACATTCTCACATTTTTCATTGGTGAGTTTGTTACAATATTTCAAAGCTTCAATACTAGAGTGAAAAAAAAATTAAAAAAGATGAAAACCAAGATAATATTCAAAATTGATACCCTTTCCTTCTCTTTTAATACCCAAAATAAAACCCGAAATTACAGAGACCATGGCAATAGCAACAACCCAAAAATCTCAAATCACTGCATGTCCCAAATCAAACTCCATTATCATCAACCAAAGATTTTATACACTAAAAATAGGATACCACATCACCAAAGATTTTATCTTACTTAAAAAAAAAAAAGTTAAAGCACATCTAAATTCAACATAGCAAATCTGCAGGTTTTTGTTTGGCTAAGACCACAACCATAGAACAACCATTTCTTATTTTTTTTCTTCTCTGCCCTATATTTAGCTTACACAATTTAAAAAAAAATGAATTAATCACATGAATTAATTCCAGAAAATTGAAGATTGAAAGAAGAAAAAGACAAACCTTTTTTGAGTGGCAGAGTTTCAAATGGTGCTCGATCACGGGAGATGAATTGGTCTAGGAGGAGTGTAAAAATGAATGGCGAGTGTGAGATGAGAGTGGTGGTCTTCTAAGCCCGAAATGGTGAGCGGTACGAGAATAATGTTTGGTCTTTGAAGATAATTAGGGCAACAAAGTAGTTAACTACAAGTCTAAAACCCGATATAAGAAAATACATATTTATATATAGTTGACGGGCGGGGCGGGGTTGGAACCCGTGGTAAATTTCGAGCACGTCCCTAGCGGCTTTGGTAGGAACCCGTGGTAAATTCACGCATTCTTACCATTTGGAGAATGTTGGCATTATCATAGTCATTATGACGAATTTCGGTATTCATTTCATTTTCCTGATGTAGCCCGATAGGTATAGTAGTCGACAAATCAAATTTCCCAACGTATATTTTTTCTTAGTAAGCCTTCTTTGATTTCGACAAACAATACACAAAAATAGCCGCATAATTTACTCTTTCTACTCGGATAATCTTATAGGTAAGAAAGAGTTCGAGATTACTCGGAAGTTTTACTTCTTTTCCGCAAACACAATAGGAGCAAATAATAGATACAATCCGATAATTTGGCGGCATTGCCGAGAAGGTTACTTCCGGAAAAACTCCTAAAAATGTTTTTACCTCATAAAGTGAGACACCAAAAAGATCATCATCCCAATGAGTGCAATCAACATTTACAACTCCATCATTCGGCACATTAAAATGATTACAAATATCGGCCAATGTCCACGAAAAATGCCTCCCATTAACGAATGTATGAAGTTCCAACGGATTATCTTCCGTAGCATCAACAATCCACATATTTGCATAAAAAAATTTATAAGCTCGTCATCATAATGCAAACATGGATTATCCCATAATGAAACCCAACCTTGAATTTCAAAATAAGCGGATATTCATCATGAAAAGCCAAAAATCGAACCATACGAGTGCAAGCAATTTTCTTGTCGTTCAATCCAATATTTTCATAATGCTTCTCCGCAAGTTTATTTAGAAATCGAAATCTATTGGCTCTAGAGGGAGGCTCGTAGAGAAGTTATAACTTACTTGAGTCCCAATGAATATATGATTTTGAAATCCGGCTCTCAATTCAACAATCTCCTCTCCCGTAAGCGGTTTTGATTATCTCCTTGTGGAATATCATCTTGTTGGGGTTGGAGGAAGATTTTCCCCTTTGCTTTCTTCTCCTCTTTTGAGGATTTCGTCCGTGAATTGACGGGTGCCATGAAAACAAGATGAATTTGAGTGATATAAACTCAAAGATGAGATAATTAGAGAGATAATGAGAGAATAAGAGAGAAATTTTGAAGAAGAATGAGCTAGGGTTCGAAAAAAATAGAAGAAGAAATTAATAGAATTAGCCCCTGTTTCAAATATAAGCTTATTTGCCCGTCGATTTTACAGTCGGTCGATGTCGACGGGGTCAGGTCGGCCGTGTGGTCAACCGTACTGCTCCTGGTACCATTTGATGCAATTTCATTTTCCGAATTTTCCAAAATTCGATTTTTCACCCCAAAAGTTTTAAAACTTTGCAAAAAGATAATTATGGACAAAATCCAACAAATATGAGTTTCGAAAACATATATTCGAGAAAAATGAGATTATACGAGTAGTGCCCTTTTGAGAAAAATCACAAAATCATTTAATGGCACTTAAGGGGATGAAATGAAATCGTTTGAAAGAGAAGTGCATAAACAAGACATGAACAAAATATCGAGTTCTAAGAATAATACGAGTGAACATACCTCGATGGTTTAAGAATCTCTTAGATGAAGTATTAGACGATAGCCAATGCATAGGAGATATATATCCTACACAATACTTTAAACAAATTTTGCACAAGACATAATAGCACAAGTGTAGGCCAAGCAATAGGAGATATCACAATAAAATGCTTATGCTATAAAAATCCATAAGAGTTTAAAAACAACATGTAAGGTCTCATTTTCAAAGGATTTTAAAAAACACAAATATATATAGAAGGCCTTAATTTTAAAATTATGAAAACTCATTTTGCAATGTAGACACAAATAAAAACATGCATACTAAATTAAAATGCATATGTAAGTAGGGAGATACGGTTTACCAATTACGCCATTTCCATGGGTTGTGCCGTTCCCATTTTTGATGATATCTTCCCCTTTGAAAATCATCTTGTTGATGATAGCTTCCCCGATTGTTCCATTTCCAAGGATGATGTCTTTCCCATTGTTGATAATTTCTTTCTCTTGGAAATTCATTGTGGTGATGTCTTCTCCTTTAATTAAACGAGATGGTCATTTGATGTCTCCTTGGAGGTATGAATTTTCTTCGATTTTTACTTCGTCGGGTACCTAATATAACATTGTTTTGTGGTACCCTCAAGTGCTTGGGTCCTTTGGGATTAGTCTTGAGACTTTTAGGTCTCCAAAAATAATTAGAGTTATTTCTAGCCCGACAAGTATTTACCGTATGACCCTTTTTACCGCAATAGAAGCAAGTAATAATTTTCGGAGCATAATGACCAACATGCATAGGGACTTGATTTCTTTTCACATAATTAACAACACTAGGCTTATAATCAAGTCCTTTATCACAATTATGAATATCAATAATCTTGGTCATTTTATCGGTACTCAAGTTGAATTTTGATAAATCTTTTTTAATACAATTAATATCCTCAACAAGAGTACTATTTTCTTTTTCAAGGTTTCTAACCTTGTTAAGTGTGGTGGTGTGAGCACATGATAGTGATTCATAGGAAGTAGATAAACTATCCTTATCATTTTTCAAAGCATTGAATCGTTTTTCAAATTTTTGTATTTAACAAGCAAGCTTTGGAATTCATTTTGAAGATCATCAAAATCATTTTGAAAATCACTATAATCATTATGCATAACAATATCATAGGAAGTAGAAGGTTTAAGACATACCTCGTTATCTTCTTCGATGCCCATAAGACAATGTTCAACTTCTTCATAGTTGGAAGTTGTAAGAGGCTTGTTCCTTAAATTTGACATTGTATCCCTTTGAGAAGTAGATGCTTTTGAGTGGCTCCTATCATTTTCATATACTTCATGAGTGGCTTCTAATTTTTCCATACTTCATGAGCCGATCTAGTTCCTACAATAAGATTAAATTCCAAGTTGGTAAGTGAACAATATAAAATATTGAGAGCTTTACCATTTAAGGAGATGATTTTCTTCTCTTCATCATTGAGCTCTTTGAGGCCTTTGGAGGTGTGTAGTGTGTCTATCATCGGAATGAATTCTCCATTAATGACAATGTTCCAAACATCGAACCCACAACCTTGTAAATAGCATTCCATTCTTTCTTTCCAAAATGTAAAATTTTTGGAATCAAATAGAGGTGGCTTGGTGGTGGAGGTGCTTAGGAAAGGTGAGCTTCATTCGTAGCCGATGATCGTTCCTCTTCACTCGCGATGTGAAATGAGCTTGCTAAAGAGTTTGACTTTGATACCACTTGTAAGTCCAAGCGGCTACGATAATCCGGATGGGGGTGAATAGATTATCTCCATCTTTTTGATTATGCCCTCTTTTTCGAACAAAACAAGCCAAGACAATAATAAAGGTGCGGAATGTAAACAACACGCGTTGATTTATAGAGCTTCACCCCACCTAGGGACTACGTGCTCTACCACCCCAGTATATTCGGGATGGGTTTCGAAAAAGAAAAAGAATTTTATTAATTTCCAAAATTAATACAAATTCAACTTACAACACCTTGAAGAGCACCACACTCTTCTTCAACACCACCTATGGAGATTACCACAATCTCCCTTTGAAGATTACCACAATCTTCCTTCAACGGCACCTTTGAAGATCACCACAATCTTCAATCTTGAAGAATACCAAATTCTTCAACACCTCAAGAGCACCACACTCTTGAAACACCTATCACCTAGATCACCCAAGTGTATTCTTTCCACAAGAATACTCACACGGATTTCTTGTGTTGAATGATGACCAAAATCAAGATTACAACTCAAAAATGAATAATACAATTTGAGTGCAAGTGTAATCAAGAAATGAAAGCCTAGACCTCAAGATATGAAAGTGATAAGCTAGGCAAATTACAACAAGAATAATAACAATGAAAAACAAGTGTTTGCATGGAATGTATCTTGTTGTGTTGTATCTTAATTGTTGTATTGGTTGCTCCAAAACTTCCTCTATTTATAGGAGATGATTGATCAAGCATAGACTCCTCTTGGGGATTGAAAATCTACAGAAAAATACAATTAACATCAACAATATAGGCTTGTTAGAAATCAATCCCACAATTTAAGGAAAGTTTGTCTGTTGCACAACGGTTAGAATTTTCTTTGTCAAAACATAGAGCGTGATCGGGTCGCACGAAATAGAGTTTGAAATAAACGTATCAACAATTTACAGGCGGCCGATCAACGTAGGGTTCGACCCGGTCATCCCCTACTTTAGCCGGTCGCACAAATTCAAAAATAGAAAGCGGGAGTTCTTTTCAAAACCATGCTCCCAGTGCACGGCCGACGGTGTCGACTGTCGACGCCGACACTGCCGATCGACGACGGTCGACCTGGCCAATTTCTATTCTGTCTCATTTTTTGTTCCAAAATTCATCTTCAGTACGGGTTGCCCTATAGGGCGAGGTTGACCTCGAGACAAAAATGTTGTCCAATGTTTGTCGAAAAATACTCCAAAAATTTAGTAAAAATATTTTAAACCGATCGGGAGTATTTAGACAACATTTAGGAACCTTGTTTTGATGTAAAAACATATTAACATAAAATCATAAAAAGTGTTGTCCAATTTTATCTAAAATAAAACTTGAAGAAATACTCCGAGTAAATAGTAAAAACATTTTAAATCATATAGGAGTATTTGGACAACAATTAAAAACATTGTTTTGGTGTAAAAATAAAATCATCAAAATTAAGATAAACACATGTATCAAACATGATCCGGAATTCTTGAACTTGGTTGATCACTTTGTTTTGTTGTCAACCATCTTGTAATCCGAGAATTTATAGACAACAAATTTCTTTGTGCCGATATTAGGAAATTTATTTGTTAGATTTTGATGATACCATGTAAAACTTAGACTAGGAAGTTGGTACCCTATATTTCTTGTAATTATGTATTGTAATAGATAGATCAAAGAGCCGAGTGAAGTCGACTAAGTCAAGAATGCAAGAAGTCAACTGCAGAAAAAGAAGACTCTATTGTGTGTCACCGAGTTTGTCCTAGAAGGAAGTCAAGGACTCGAATGAAGGAGAGTCGGTGAGGGACAATGCGTGAAGTATCGGTCAAGTCAACTTAAGGAGCCAAGTCTAACAATTGAAATGATAGTTGAGTCAATCTTATGATTGGAGCGGACTCAAGTCACACTGGGTAAAGGCAAAAATCAAGTCAAGACAACCGACATTGATCCGTTAGAAGGAAGTCAATAATATTACTCAATATAGTAATATATGTTCAAAGCTGCCAGGTCTTAAAGTGTTTGGCCTAGAAACATGCAAAAGGAATAAGCCAATGGGAAACACTGAAACTTGTGTCAGAACCTGCAAAGTTGCGAAGCCATTTAATATGAGGAAGGGTCAACATCACAAGTGCTGCAGACCAAGAAAAGACAAGCCATCGAACAAGAAGTGTCATTTGAAATTATCCTATCTCTACAACGGAAAATTTCAAATGAGCACTATAAAAGGCTGAGAAAACATTTGAGAAAAAGTTACGAATGACACGGATTTTTCAAGCAATATTCAAGAAATCAACCTGCAATATTCTCAAAGCATATCAAGATATTCCTTAAGCCTAAAACTCGAAGAAAATCGATCCAACACTAGCTGTGAAGGAAAGACAACTTCAACCAGTTGAAGAGGAAACAATTTGAAGATCAAAAAGGGGTCTACTTTCCAAGTTGAAGGATTGTAGAAAGGTTCAATGTCGAACTAAGTTTCAAGTTTGATGGAGGGCTACGTGAACAAATCCAAGGACTTGAAAGTGAGCTGAAGTAGCAAGACAAATGCCTCGTGAAGAAGAAGCCGAGTTGCGGGAGAAGCCAACCGTGTGATCAAGGCGTCGTCTCTAGATCGTTTCCTTTGCTTTGGAACTTGATATGTTCCTTAGTGGATTCCTCCAAGAGTTGGAGAAGAGTGGATTAGAGGAATGACCCCATCCTCGAACCACTATAAAAATTACTTGGGTCAATTTACTTTCAAGATCTTACATTCGGCATATTTATTATATCTCTTGTTAGTTAAATTTGCTATCCAACGATAAATAACAAGTGCTAAAGCAAGTGTTAAAAACAAGCTTAAATCTATTAAAAGGGTGTTAAGTTTTCCACTGTTAAAAACCAAATCAACTAAAGTTAAGTATTAGCTTAAGCAGCCGAGTTATACTATCAACAACTTTATCGAGTCTGTTGAGTGGGTAACTTAGCTGAATATAGCCAACTTAGCTATCCCCCAAGGACACAACGGATTTGAGTCAACTATGTTGAAAAATCTTAAAAAGACTAAAATCGAAATTTTGGTAAAGTTTATTCAACCCCCACTTCTAAACCTTATACCACACCCCTTGGATCCTCACACAAACTCTCATCTTCAGCAAGCAAGCAAGTTTTCTATGAATGCCGAGGTGCATGATGATGAGATTCGCTCATCCGTCCATGGCAAGGCCATCAAGATAACTGCTAAGGACCTTGCTGAGCACTGTTTTCTACCGTCTGAAGGTATGAAGGACATCATTGAGAAGGATGTCAACTTGGCTGCAGCTTGGAAGGAAGTTGCGAAGCCCGAGTATGCTGCTAAAGCTGTGTATACAACTAAGAAGGATTTTTTGAAGGAAGATTACCACAAGTTGATGGACATTATGTCCAAATGCGTGGATATGAAGTTTGAAAGCTTCAACCAGCTATGTCGGACTAAGCTAATTGTGATGGCTGCGATAATGCAGGACAAGAAGGTGAACTGGCCTGAGTTCGTCTTCAGTTGAGTATGCCAGAACGTGATCAACAAGTCTTATAAGGAGGATGGGACTTTTAGATGCTCGCTGGGATATGGCCTTGTTATTGGCCATTTGATGGAGGTTAAGGGGATTGCATTGCGCCATGGAAAGCCTTTCCATGCAAACAAGAGGATGTTCAAAGCTAACCTCTCAGTGCGCAAAGAAAGCCCATGTGAGGAAGACAGATACAAGTGAGGGGGAATCAACTGACCCATCATAAGACACAACTGAGACCTCCCCAGCTCTCTCCCTGAAGCCGATTTCCAAGAAGAGAGTTGCGTCAGCCAAACCTTCCTCTGTCTTAGCAGCCAAATCAAAGAAAGTACACCCCAAAGAAAAAAAACCCAAAGCACTTGTCCAAGAAGCCCATGCCCCGCCCGCAGTAGAGATTGAGGAGGGACCTCTACTTTCCTCATAGTCATGAATAAGAAATGCACTTTGCCAAGTCGAGGAAGGCGGTGCGTCAAAAGAAAACAATATTGAAACACAGGCCTTTACCCTTGAAGAGCCTAAAGAAGTGGAACCAAAGATTCCATTGGTTGCCACCAAGAGAAGACGATTGTTTAAACAGTCTGAATTAGAGAAAATAGCTGAGTCCGGTACTCAGTCGGAGAAGACCATTGAGACTGCTGATGCTCAGGAGGAGCAGTATCAGGAAAAAGTTGATGAGCCCCAGAAGACTGATGATGCTGATCATTAGAGTATAGAAGACCCAGTTGTGCGGGAGACAACTGCGGAGAAAGAAGGAGCTGAGACAACCAAGATCATTGAAGAAAAGGTTGTCTCACCCCCTCAGACTGATGCAGTTGAATCTGAGGAGGAGCAAACTCCATTAGCCGCCATCCCAGAGGCCGAAGAGGATGATGATGATGATGATCTTATTATGTACTCTCCAGTCTATCCAGACATTCAGACAAGGCTAAGAAATTAGATAAACTGGAAGCTCGATTACTCCAGGCAGCAGTTTGCTCGTCCAGAGTTTATTGAAGAAGAAAAGGAGCTTCTCAAATTCCTCGGAGGTGTCCAGTCCAATTTGCCCTAAATGAAGAAAATTGTGTGGATGCCCTCCATGCTATAAAGGAGGATGGGTCAAGCGGAAAGCGTGCAAAGGATAACAGAGTCCGACGTCATGAACTACATATGGAAAAATATTGTGAGCAGATTCGAATATCCTAGAACGCTCATTTCGAATAATGGGACGCAATTCCAGGGAAAGGAGATACGGGCATGGTGCGAGGAATTAAAGATTCACCAAAATTTCATAGTTGTGGGTCACCCGCGAGCCAATGGTCAAACAGAGGTAGCAAATAGAAATATCCTGTAGACTTGAAAATGAGGTTGGATCTTTGTCAAAACATATTGGGTGGAAGAATTACCTGGGTCTTATGGGCCTGTCGAACTACACCAAGAACTTCAACGGAGATACACCTTTTGGGCTTGTGTATGGATCGAGGCGATGGTCGATGGAAATAGGAGAAGCCTCGCACACCTTGATTCGGAAAAAAAAGAGCAAGCTTGGATTTTGGAGTTAGAAACCATCGAGGAGAAAAGGGATCGTGCACTCGTATAAATGCAAGCGGCAAATGGAAGAATGCAAACAACGTGTGATATATGCGTTCGGGAAAGAAATGCTCAAGTGGGAGACTTAGTCTTGAAAAAGTCGAAGTGTCGAAGCATGTGGGAAAGCTCGAAAATCGGGAAAGGCCTTTTAAGGTCACTATGATATTAAAGAGAGGTACATACAAATTAGAAGACATGCTAGGAAAAGAGCTCCTAGGCCATGGAACATTCACAATTTATGCAAGTTTTTATTTGAATGTTTTGTAAAAGTACTCCATTTTGATATATAATATATGTGAAAAGGGTCGAGCTTACTCGCTTCTTTTGTTTTAAATTGCGTATGAGAAGTATATCAAGAAGTGAATCTGCGAGCTATGCTCGACGAGAAAAGCCCAAAAGCAATATGAAAAAGATTGCAAACAATAAGCCCGCAAGATCATTGATTATAAAAGAAGAAAAAGGCCAGGAGAAAAACTAAAGCCTTGGAGAAATCCAAGATATGTTTACACACAAGAACCCATGAACATCTCATGGAGTCCACGACAACAGGAGGGATGAGGAGATGGACCCGATTCTTTGCGATCGAAAGGCCTAATTCTGATGAGACCGTTAGAGAATCGCGAGCCATGCATGAGCAAAACCTTCAGGAAGGTCCAGGAGAGTCTTCCAAAATCTCTCCTCGGACTGAGCCATTGGGAGTGGTGTATGAGATTGCAACTGGTATTGCAGCGACCACGTCCCCCGTGCATTCTACTGATGGCTCTCAGGGAAATGGCAATGAAGCTGGGAATGTGGGCACCCAAGCCAAGCCTAACCCTGAAGAAGGTGTTGAGACACTTACCCAACGACTGATCACTCAACTGGAACAACAGCCGTGTCTCAGGAGCTGAGTAACCCCATTGTCATTGACTCAGCTGGTGCGCCAGCTGAGGGGGAAGCTCTCTCCACCACAGCAAGGTTGGAGTACGCCGTGGGAGACAACGCATTGAAGTTTGGAGGCAAAGGCAATCAAACCACTGAGAAGCGGTGAAATTAACGATGTTTGGGTAGTTGAGTCTATCTCAACTAAGATTTCCTCGATTTGCGGTGATGAAGGCTGCTGCTGCCTAAGGCAAAGGATGGAGAGGCCACGAGTTAACACTCTTTGCCATGAAAGTGAAATCCAAGGAGTTGAGACTCCGAATGATGCCAATGTAGAAGACCCCAAGACAAGTAAGTCTGTCGAAGGGATTGTCAAAGGCCCCACAATGGTTGAGACTGCTGGGGGTAACGAAGGCCTAAAGGAGATTGAGACTTCCTTAGGTAAAGAGTCGGAACAACAAAACATTCCTCAAGTCAAAGGAGATATTGTAGAAGAGGAGATCATCACCCTTCGTGATTCCCAAGAAAAATTGACACATCATTTCTGGGATCCGAGGATGACGCCGAGTCCACACACCATGAAGATTCAACGACGGATAAGGCTGAGGAGGTTCTCAAATCTCGGAGCAATGTCATTGATAAGACAACTTCTATGTGATCCAACTTTAATGATGAACCATCACCCCAGGCCACATCAAACTTCGATGACGCTGATGAAATAGCTGAGGACATGGTAACTTAAAAGGAAAAACTCACTGAGACGAAATAAACTGTTAAGACAGCTGATGCTTAGTCAGTTGAGCAGATCCCCACAACTGCTCCAGCTGAAATAGAGTCATTCTTGCAGCTACCACAACTACAACAAGAATAACAACTCCAACACTCCATGGAAGGCTCCCACGATTGCGTTATCTACAGATGATCTTTGCCACAAATGAGGCACGAGAGAGTTGGTACAATGCAACAAGGAAAATCCCTCTAGCGTGGAGCTACGGGGATACCTTTTGTCAGAGATAATGTCTTTGAAGACATCTTTCCATTCTGTTGGGAAATTTATTGTTTAGATTTTGATGAATGTCATGTAAAACTTAGACTAGAAAGTTGGCACCCTATTTTCCTTGTAATTTGTATTGTAATAGATAGGGATGTATGAGCTGAGTCAAATCGGCTATATGCTGGATATACAAGAAGTCAATCAAGACTAAAATGAAGACTTCATTTGTGAAACAACCGAGTATGTCAAGGAAGAGAAGACAAGAACTCGACTAAAGGAGAGTATCACCGGGATCTGCTGTGTGAAGTGTCACAAGTCAACAACTCAAGAAGCCAAGTCAAGTTGAAGTGACGGATGAGTCTTTCAATCATTGGAGCAGACTCAAGTCACCTGGGGAAAAGGCAAATTTGCAAAGAGGAGTTAATTGAAAAGAATTTGTTGCACGTAAGTCAAGAATATTACCTAAACAAGTAATACTTCCATCTTTGCCATGTCTTAAAGTGCTCGATCCCGAGAAGCGTGCAAAAGGAATAAACCAATGGGAAGATCGCACCTTGTGTCGGACTAAAAAGTCAATGCTCATTTAATACGAGAAAATGTCAATATCAAGGACTGCAACAAGACAAGCCAACGAACACAAGTGACTTTTGAAATCAGCCTATCTCTTCAACGGGGAAATTTTTAAAAGTTCACTATAAAAGGCTGAGGAATCACTTTGAGAACAGGTGAACCTTGAATACGAACCACGAACTATCAAGCAATTATTCAATCAGTAACTGCAAAATATTCTCAAGTTATTCAAGCAAATCCTCAAGCCTAAATTTGAAGAAAATCGATCTAACACCAAGTCTGTGAAGGAAAGACAACTTCAAACTGTTTAAGAGGAAACTTTTGAAGAATCAAAAGGGGTCTACATTCCAAGGAGGATTGTAGAAAGGTTCAAGGTCAAACTAGTCTCAAGTTATTGGAGGGCTTCGTGATCAAATCCAAGAAGCTTGAGCAAGTGAGCTTAAGTAGCAAGGCAGCCGCCCATGAAGAAGCTTCTCAGCCTCGGACGAGAAGCCTTTGTGTGACCAAGGCATCTCCGGACCGAGTCCCAAAGGATCAAGTCACCGTTGTGTGATCAAGACTTGTATCTGGACTGATAACCACTTTGTACTCTGATCAATACTTAGTGGATTCCTCCAGGAGTTGGAGAAGAGAGGAGTAGAAGAATTACCCCATCTTCGAACCTCTATAAAAATCATTGTGTCATTTACATTTCAGCATTTAATTTCTGCATATCATTTTATATCTGCTGATAATTTGCTATCCAACTGACAATTAACAAAGTGCTAAAACCAAGTGTTAAAATAAACTTAAACCAAATTCAAGGATGTTAAGTCTTCCAATTTGAAAATCTCATCACAAACCAGTTAAGGTTTAGAAAACAACCGAGTTATAGACTAAACAACCGTTATTCTAACTAACTAGTTGTCCCTCAAAGACTTAGCTATGTACTTAACTCGTATTATTTTAAAAGGACTAAAATCGAAAAAGTTGGTAAGGTTTATTCAACCCCCCTTCTAAACCTTACTCACACCCCTTGGGACCTACACATTCAATACTGAACTGCCAGACATGGAAGAAGAGTCTGCCCGAGATCAAGAGAAGTATACCATACAGGAAGAGCCCATCATTCCATCAGATACGATTGTGCCAATGGGTTTTGATTTCGATGCAGTGTGGCGGAAGGTTTGAGTCGGATTCGACAGTTGAGTTCCATGAAGCCTTCAAGAAAATCTATGATGAGATTAAGAAGATGGAACGCCACCACGCATCCCTGGATCTTAGATTGGACAATCGCGATGCAACCCTCAGTGCAAATTTAACAGGAGTTGTGCTTCGTATAAGGGAGTGGGTTGTACAGCAGACTATCATGCGCTCAGAGCAGGTCTGCTACTTTAAGGCGTTATTTGAAAAAATTTAGTTTGGAGTGTGGATACATCAAAGTTTCAGCAGAGAATGAAAGAATATATGGTCAGAATGGAAACCGCGCACAAGTCTGACATGGAGTTGCTTAAGCATCACCACTAGAGCAAGATCGCATGCCTAGAGGACAACATGAACCAGAAATTTAGTCTTCTAATGGCAGAGATGAAATTGGTGACAACCGAGTCGAAGGCTACTTGGTTAGAGTTCAAACAAATACTCCCGTCAGCGATATTAAGCAAACTTCTACTATCACCGATTTGGATTTCCTTCTCGAGCGGATTATTCCCTGCCTAACCCTTCCATTGGGTGATGATGCCAAAAAGGGAAAGATGGGGGCCTTAAAGGAATTGAAGAAGGAGAAACGGAGTGATAAGGAGATGAAGAAAGGTGACAAAGGCGAGGGGAAGAAAGTTCAAAAAAAAATCTTCCTTTGAAACTCATGTATGCTGAAACCCCACAGCTAGGTGATGTCACTGCTTCTATTCTTAGTAAGCTACCAAAAGGGCTATCCGTTGAGCAGAAAGCTGAGATGGTCGTAAAAAGATGCAAGAACAACCATTGAAGCCGACCGAGAAGGTAGTCGAAAGGCAATCGTGCATCCAGGACATAAGAAAACAAGATGATGGTCCTCCAAATAGGAAAGGATCACCTAGCTATAAATCCCCCAAGAGAAATATTCCATGCCTGATGCTAGATCTGAGCCCAGATCTCTAGAGGAATTCCAGACTCTAGAAGCAGAAGACTACTTTAAAGATATGATACTACCTCAAGCATGTGATCTGTATTGGGAGAAAGGAATAGAGCTATGCAAGATGGGCGATAAGCGACCAAGTTTCAAGTGATCACTCGATGAAAAAGTCAAAGGCTCGAGACAATATAGTCCCGGAGGAAGGGAAGTCGAGTCAACAAGGGGTAGACATGGTGGCAAAAGGAGAAGCGATCAACCATGGCCAAGACGAAAGGACATTACGTATGTTGATCCACAGAAGAAAGGGATCACATACTGGGTTGGATTCGATCACCTTGCTAATCTTGAGATTGCACGCAAGGTTGCTGAAGCTAAGAAGAGGCAAGAGGAAGAAAATGAAAGAGTGAATCACAAATGGGAGGAGAGGCAGCGAAGGGATGACCCTGCTGCTAAGCGAGCATACGAGAAGAAGAAGAGAGATGAAGAGGAAAGGAAAAGGATGAGAGCTGAAGATGATAGGAGGAGAGCTGATGAAGAAGAGAGAAGAATGAAGCAACAAAAGCGTTGAAGACAGCTGCGAATCCCTTCGTGTATTTTACTTTATTGTAAATACATAGCTATAAGTTTTCCTTGTAATAAGGTCAGAAAATTTCCCTGTAATGTTCATTCTCTTTGTAACTTAGCTTAGACACACATTGAAAAGTTGTATTTGTATATAGCTCTGTTACTTGTTGTAAACAACTTTGTAAAGGACAAGAATGCTATGATCAATAAAATTGATTATTCAAAAGCATACATTCTTTGTTACTGCATTGCTTATATTTGCTATTTACTTTTTTTGTATGTTTAAAGTTTTGGCATCATCAAAAAGGGGAAAATTATTAGGAAATTTTGTTAGATTTTGTTGATACCATCTAAAACTTAGACTAGGAGGTTGGCACCCCATTTTCCTTGTAATTCTGTATTGTAATAGATAAGACTGAAAGAGCTGGGTGAAGTCAGCTAAGTCAAGAATGCAAGAAGTCAACTGCAGACTAGAAATAAGACTCTACTGTGTGTCAGTTGAGTTTGGCCTAGAAGGAAGTCAAGGACTCGACAGAAGGAGAGTCAGCTGAGGGACAACTGTGTGAAGTGTCAGTCAAGTCAACTTAAGGAGCCAAGTCTAACAGTTGATGTGATAGTT
Source organism: Rehmannia glutinosa (assembly GCA_016081115.2). NCBI lineage: Eukaryota > Viridiplantae > Streptophyta > Magnoliopsida > Lamiales > Orobanchaceae > Rehmannia > Rehmannia glutinosa. The sequence goes on from CM071926.1 coordinate 13,716,360, forward strand.
GAGTCAATCTTATGATTGGAGCATACTCAAGTCACTTAGGGTAAAGGCAACAGTCAAGTCAAGACAACTGACATTGATCCGTAGGAAGAAAATCAAGAATATTACTAGATATAGTAATATGTCAAAGTTGTAGGTCTTAAAGTGTTTGGCCCAAAAACATGCAAAAGGAATAAGCCAATGGGAAACACTGCAACTTGTGTTAGAACCTGCAAAGCTGCGAAGCCATTTAATACGAGGAAGGGTCAACATCACAAGTGTTGCATATCAAGAAAAGACAAGCCAAAGAATAAGAAGTGTCATTTGAAATTAGCCTATCCCTTCAATAGGCAAATTTCAAATGAGCACTATAAAAGGCTGAGGAAGCATTTGAGAAAAGGTTATGAATGACACAAATCTTTCAAGCAATTAACCTGCAATATTCTCAAAACATATCAAGATATTCCTCAAGCTTAAAAACCAAAGAAAATCGATCCAACACAAGCTGTGAAGGAAAGACAACTTCAACCAGTTTGAGAGAAAACAATGTGAAGATCAAAAAGGGGTCTACTTTCCAAGTTGAAGGATTGTATAAAGGTTCAAGGTCGAACCAAGTTTCAAGTTTGTTGGAGGGCTGCATGAACAAATCCAAGGACTTGAAAGTGAGCTGAAGTAGCAAGACAACTGCCTCGTGAAGAAGTTGAGTCGCAGGAGAAGCCAGCTGTGTGATCAAAGTATTGCGCTAGGATCGTTTCACCGCTTTGTAACTTGATCTCATTACTTAGTGGATTCCTCCAGGAGTTGGAGAAGAGTGGATTAGAGGAATTACCCCTTCCTCGAACCATTATAAAAATTACTTGTGTCAATTTACATTCAACACTTACATTCCTGCATATTTATTATATCTGATGTTAGTTAAATCATTATCCAATCGATAAATAACAATTGCTAAAACAAGTGTCAAAAACAAGTTTAAATCTATTGAAAGAATGTTAAGTCTTCCACTTTGTTAAAAACCAAATCAACTAAAGTTAAGTATTAGCTTAAGCGGTCGAGTTATACTTTCAACAAACGGCTATCGAAAATGTTGAGTGGATAACTTAGTTTGAATATAGCCAACTTAGTTGTCCCCAAGGACACAATTTGAGTTAACTCTGAAAAATCTTAAAAAGACTAAAATCAAAAATTTGGTATGGTTTATTCAACCCCCCTTCTAAACCTTAAACCACACCCCTTGGGACCTACAACCTACATCTTCTGTTTTGTACTTTTTCTACAAAGAGTCTGACAACTCTTGGGATGTTTTGAACGAACTGTAGACATTATAGAGGGTGTCTTCCAGCCCGTTCAAAACATAGTTCTGATAGAGAAAATCGTTGTTATGCCAAGCATCCACAGCGATCCTCCTTTGGTTGTTGGATTCTTCATCGCCAACGGTAGGGGGATCCTCCTTCAGAAAACAGGACATACCCAAAGTTGCCAAGTAGAACAGCATCTTTTGTTGCCAGCGTTTGAAGTCAACACCGAAGAACTTCACCGGTTTCGCACCGTGAACAGGAGTGACAACCATCAGAGTGAATGAAACGGAAGCCATCATCTTGAAAACAACAGAGAAATTTCATCTTGCGATGGTGGTTTGGGTGGCTTACTGTTTCAAGAAAATGGCTAAAAAGTATTTGTACAAAATTGGACAAGATTTTAAGTCGAGGCCAATATTCAATAATGTCTCCGGAAGACAAAATAGCCCCGTATACAAAGTGCTTACTATTTTGGCGATCGTCCCTAAGTTACAATGACTTTACTATTTCGACTTTGCAACACTTGCAAAAGTCGGAACTACAACGAACACAAGTGTATAAGGCTTTCAAGCTTTTGGAAGGGAATGATATCAATATGCTGTAATGTAGAATGACACGATTTTAGGCTTATAATTTCGTGTTTGATTTCATCTTCAGGGACCTTGTATTTATAGGCATCAAGGTGTTTGATAGAAAAGATATGTCTTTTGGATCGAAAAGACATGTCTACATCTAAAAAATGCACCTGGTTGCTCGAACACGTGCATCAGTTTGGACATGCGCATCCGCGCGCACCTGCGCACGCATTAGGTTTCGGCCTCTATCCGCGTTGCGCTCAGCGCACTGGTGTACGCCCGCACACACAACCCAAGTGCACGCCGCGCACTGCCCAGCACGCGCGCGGTTGTCCTAGTGCGCGTCTGCGAACTCCACTGCACACCGCGCACCACTTGCCCAATTGGAAAATATTTTAATTAATTAATATATAACTAATTATTTTTAAAGGGTTTTAGATAAATTTGGTCCAAAAAGTATAAGGGCCTTGAAGCCCAGGCCCAGGACCATGACCCGGACTCGTGCCGGGTCGGCGAGCAGGCAGGCGGCTTGCGTGTGTATGTTTTGAGCCAAACACACAAGCATGTAGGTCCTCATCCCTTTAAAAACTTTGGTGGCCCAAGGGCCCAAACCCATTTGTCCAACTTGGGCTTTATAAATAGAACAATCTTTAGCTTTATACTCTATATGTGATGGAGCTTTTCTCCTTTCCCGCATTTTTCATTTTTCATATCCATTTCTAGTTTTAAGTGGCTAATTTTTAGTATTAATTTCTCATTCACCCGAAATTGGGCTTGGGAAATTCCAAATGCTAATCTCATCTACTCATTTAGTAGAATTTTAACATATAATATCATTTCATTTTCCATGAATGGAAACCACTTAAATATTTGGTCAAAATTGGGTCAACACCCAATTTCTTAACCAAAAGTCCAACAAGACATTGGTCCTCTCTCTACCTATAAGATACTCATTCAGAACTACACAATCTTTCGCTAAAGAAATTATTATTTCGTGGGATTAAAGAAGTTTGAGACCGAGAAAGTGGTTTCTTCCATCTTCAACAAAGAATGACATGTATGGTCAAGGTTTGTACCCCTAATTACGAATTAATTGTGAAAATCATGAAGTTCAAGATTTTGAATGTTCGTTCCTACAATTTTATGTATAATTAGGCTTACATAGGCTTACATGTGATATCAGAGCCCTCGATTAAGAATCATAAATTTTCAATTATGATTATGAGATTTTGAATTTACAAATCCATATGCATTATGTTTTTCTGATGCGATATATGTCCAATTATGAATTACCTACTTCCGTTGTGTGTATGTGAATCTACGAAAAGACCCTATTAATTTGGTTAATTGTGGATATGTTGGTTTAGTTTTATATTTTAAATTCGAGAATCATGTATATTCCATGTTTATTGGGCCCCACTAACCCATTATCATATCATGACTCATTATGTTATCAATTTTTATGATGTTCACAAACATTAGTATGAATTCTGATACTTTCCAGTTATAATCCCGCTTGTGCATGACTTTCTCTCCCGCTTGTGCGTGGCTTTTTTGTTTGCTCTGGTGTGTTTACTTTCTTCTTTTTTTGTGTTTTTTTCTCATAGATCTAATATGGATGAGGTAGTTTGTAAGTGGCGTAAACTCTCAATTACGTCGGAAGAGAGACAAAAAAGATTAATATTGGAGATCATTTGGTTGAGGAACGTAAAACCCTAATTAGAAAGGGACTTGTTGGCAAGATCTTAACCCACAGGCCCTACAACAAAATACTCTTCAAATTCACTATCACTAATCTCTGGAAGGTGGATGGAGGATTCAAAATCATTGATGTCAAACCAGATGTGTATTTTTTCATATTTGAAGATTCTCAGGAAATTGAGCGTATTCTCTCTAATAAACCTTGGACCCTTAATAGATCTCTGATGATTTTGAGAGAATTTGAAAGGCTTAATGTTAATGATGTTGGCGATCTGTACCATACCAGATTGTGGTCTAAGTGCATAATCTTCCTGATGTGGGAATGACGGAAAATATTGACAAGGTCATTGGAGATGGATTAGGTATTGCTCTAAGTGTCGATTCCGATGACGAAGGTTGATGTATTATATCTTTCTTAAGGGTCTGCACTTTGATTGATATTTCCAAACCCCTCCAGGGAGGAGCTCATATTCGTCTTGGATCTGGTGCAAATTAAGTCTGGGTTGATTTTAAATATGAGAGAATCCCAAATTGTTGCTTTCTTTGTGGTATTGTGGGTCATGAGTCTCATATTGTAGATCTACGAGTTCTTCATCTTTGCTCGATCCGTTACAACCTCCATATGGATGATGGCTTAGGGGTGAGCCCCCTGGATGAATAAGAAATTCAGATTTAAGTTCTTCTTGAGTTTTGGAGGATCTCGGATCTCCCTTGGTTGAAGAAAATCCTAATCTCTGTTCAAAGCCATGCACAAATCTTCTTAGTCCAACTGGAAACATCAATAAGCTGATATCAACCATTCAAATCTCTGAATCTCCCACCAATAAAAAGAAATCCATTTCTGTTGGACCTCTGTCTGTATCTATGAGCCCTTTGAAAATTATCATTCAAGAAGGTGTTGCTTCCACTTCGTTTCTTTCTTCTAGAAATTGGAAGAAACGAGCCAGGCTAAAGTTTTCCAAAAAATTGACGGACTTTTCCCCCATGATGATGATCCCCATCAAATGGAAACTTCTGACTGAATTCTCTTCGGACCCTAATTCTCCAAAGCGTAGGCTGAACAAGGAGTTCTTACCTTTACTTGCACTATCAGTGGAGGTTGCCTCGCAACATTGTCAGGCACAATGAAACTCTTATGCTGGAATGCCCGAGGGTTGGAGAGCCCTCGGGCGGTGAGTATACTATGGACCCTAGTCCTTAATGAATCCCCAAATGTCGTCTTCTTAATGGAGATGAAATTAGTTGGTGTTAACATTATTCGATTGAGGGATGTTATTGGTTTTAAGTATGGTATTGCTGTTGATTGTATTGGAAGAATTGGAGGTTTAACTTTATGGTGGAAGGAGGACATTGACGTATCTATCAAACTTATGGGACATTCTTTCATCGACTCGGTTATTGAATACGATGGTAATTTTTGGCAATTTATGGGGTTCTATGGAAATCCGAATAAAGTACTGCACTCATCCTCTTGGACTCTTTTGTGGCGTCTCCAGCCTCTAATCAACTTACCTTGGGTCATTAGTGGTGATTTTAATGAGATTTTATTCCTATTTGAAAAGGTTGGAGGTAATGCTGTTAGTTATTCATCCGTGAATCGTTTTCATCAAATAATTTAGGATTGTCGGCTGCGCGACTTAGGTCATGGTGATCCTTCATTTACTTGGAGGAAAAATTCCAGCAATACGAATAATATCCACGAAATACTTAACAGATTTCTCGCGACACCCCAGTGGATAAATAATTTCCACTGTTTTGGTGTATCTCATCTTGATTTCTTTGGCTCGGACCATAGAGATATCAATTACGCACTTGATAAGTGATATGATGGTAGGGTTAAAGGTTCAACCTTCAGATTTAAGCCATTCTGGAAGGCAGTGGACTCCTTCTTTAAATCTCTTACCTCCTACTAGCTTGAAGGGAAGTGTCGTAGTGGAAATTATATTAAAGATACCCTGGAATTTTGTGGTAGTTCTCTAAAATCACGAAGCACGGGCGAGTTTGGTGTCATTAGCAAAAGAATAAGACAATTGCAGAAGGAACTATATAAAGCAAATTGTGCCTTCCTAGTCATATTTGAATGCGAATCTTATTCGGGATCTCGAAATCCAACTGGATAGGGTGTTGTGTTATAAAGAATGCTATTGGAAACAAAGGGCACACAATGACTGGCTACGCGCGGGAGATATAAACATAAAACATTTTCATAGTAAAGCTACGTCAAGAAAGCGTCGTAACTGGATTCATGGCCTGAGAATTAGTCATGGAGATTGGCTTTTAGAGGCTCATTTAATCGCAGGGGAGATTCAGAAGTACTTTGCTGAGTTGTTTACTTCCTCCAACCCCATTGGTCTAGATATGGAAAATATTGTCAACTCTATTAATTCCATTATTCCACCTGATCTAGGGGCTTCATTGAATGAATTATTTATAGAGGATGAAGTTAAAAAGGCTCTTTTCAGTATGAGAGCCACTAAAGCCCCTGGACCCGATGGTTTCCATCCTATTTTCTTCCAGAAGAATTGGGATCTTATTGGTACCGATTTGATTGATATTGTTTTGGGTATTCTTAATCACGGTAAATTTGTACATGCCTTCAATGCTACTACTATTGTTCTGATCCCAAAGGTTGCTCAACCATCTAAAGTGGAAGATTTCCAACCAATCAGTCTATGTAATGTCACTTACAAAGTGGTTACAAAAACCAATTGGCTTAAAAGTGTCCTGACTATTTGTGATACTCCTTGGATTCCAAGACCCGCATCATTCTAGATTATCAGCCCCATGTTGCATGATGGCCCTCCCTATGTATCTGATTTAATTTTAAACAATAAGTGGAATTTGGAGATTCTCAATCACTATTTTTGTCAATTGATAGAGAATTGATCAAGCCTATCACCTGGAGTCAAACTAATGGCCATGATAATATAATTTAGCACTTTGAAAAATTTGGAGTCTATTCGGTTAAATTGGGATATCAAGTAACCCTGCAATCACGCCAATTACGTGAACCCGAATGCACCTCCACGACATCGCCTTGGTGGAAAAATATGTGCAACTTACGCATTCCATCTAAGATACATATCTTCATGTGGCGAGCTTTCCACACCATTTTACTTTGTGCCTCACAATTAAACAAACGTGGTGTGATCATCCCCATGAATTGTAACAGATTTAGTGAAACTCCGGAGATGATCGAACATGCTCTCTGGGACTGTAAGGACACTCCAGTTATATAGAATCTCAGTTGTCTCAGTGCTATAATTCAAAAATGGAAGGGAGCTTCTTTCCGGACTTCTCGCATCGTGGTTAGTTCAAAATTTAATTTTCAGGATCTGGAAATTTTTATTGTTACACTATAGGCTATCTGGTTTTCTATAAATATTGGTTATTGTAATAACAAATGACTTGGGCCGAAAGATACTCTTGATCTGGTAGGAATGACACTTTCATCCTACCAACAATGCCATGAACGACTGGAACTTAACCATGTATCTATACATGTGGTGAGAAGTTGCTCCAGGACTCCACCACCTCATGAAACTTAAGTTGGATGTTTCCATTTACCTAAACAGATATCAGTTTGGTATTGGTGCAGTTGTGCGAGATTCAGAAGGGAAGGTTATTACTTGCATGGATCAAGTGATTGATGGTGGTGTTGGTATTCTAAATACAGAGGCTATTGCAGTTCGCGAAGACCTTGGTTTTGTTCATGGTTTGGATATGCATATTTCTTTTGTGGAGACTGATTCAAAATCTGTTGTTACAGCCTGTGAAGCCCCAAATACACTCTGTGGCAATGAAACAGGAGCTCTTGTTGATGATATCTGATCATTACTCTTTAAGGATGGTCATTACTCTTAGCATCTTCAGTTTTTCATTTTAGTTTTTTCACTTTTAGAAAAGATGCAATACATTTGTACTTGAAACATGTTATTCTGGCCGATATGCCTCAATAAATTTGTTTTTCCCTTCAAAAAAAAATTCGGATGTTTTCCATTTACGACTTTATATATTTATAACTTAAATAATATATATATATATATATATTACGTGTTATAACTCCAGGAGACAGTGATAACACTAATACAAAAAATTTATAAAAATCCAGATTTGGAATTATAACTTAAATAGTTCCCAAAGTTACTAAGGAACAAATTTATAAAAATTCCAGATTTCTTCATTTTAAAACTGATTTGACTATTAAAACTGAAGAAAGAGATATTCAACTTTCAAAATCTTTTGAATCAATCAATTTGCTCACTCAAAATTCTCTTCAAAAGCATAAAAACAAAAATTACAAATACATTCTTTCTTGTTTTGGCTTCTAAAAAACTTTCTTCATTAGGTAGATCAACAATATGTTGTTTATTATTCCAAAAGGCATTTGGTAGTTCAACACAAATTTCTTTTTCAAATAAATTTTGGAGTTTTAATATTTTTTTCTTTTACCTCAGGTATTTCTAATTGTTTTTCTATTCTTTTAGATGAAATATCATTTTTAATATTTCTTAAATGAAAACTCTTTTTTTGAATGAGATTGTTAATGATATTTTTATGAATCGAATAAGCTTTTATCATATTAAGGTTTCTAGTTTTAGTTTTTTCAAGAAAATCAAAGTGTAATTTTTTGTGGTTAGTTTTAAAGGAGATAGAATTTTCAACAACGGTATATGGCGTTATGAGATATAAAAGGTATTCCTAAAATATATGTATGATGAATATCATTAACAAGAATAAATAAAGATTTTAAAGAGATTCCATTATTTATAATTGAAGCTTCAACTTTGGAATTGACACTAAGTTTTGAATTGTTTGCGGCTGAAGGCCTTTCATTAGTTCTTTTTTGAAATTTTCTTGGAACTATACCGGATTTTATACAATTTAAATCTGCACCTTTGTCAAATAAAGCAACTGTATTTATCTTGAATTTTTCTGAGAATCTGAGAGTTATTTTTATCATAGATTTTCTCAAGTTATTCTCTTAGAACAAATAAAAAATCATCTTGATTTTTTTTAATATTTTCTATGTTCCTTAGTTTGGTATTTTTATTAGCTTCTAATTTTTCTATCAAGTATTTTATAGCATCATAATCTTGTTTTCATTTTTCTTTTAATTCTCTTAATTCAATTTTTACTTCTTTCATTTCCTTTTGTAAATCTTGAATTGTCACATCTTTGTTTTTCTTTTTGGTTTTCCAAGAATATTAGTTAAATCATAGGTATTTTTAGAAGTACTTAGTGAAATAGTATTTTTGTTTATCATGGATCCCATTTACGGCCGTTAAATCATAGGTATTTTACTTCTTCGAATTCTGGTATCAGGTCGTTAAAGTAGTATTTTTATTTTTATGCTGGCAACACTGTAAGTATTTGTGAGACTCTTCCTAAATCAATAGTATCTGTAATGGAGAAATCTTCAGATAGACTAAAACTACTTCTTCTTCTACTAAAAGAAAGCCTAACTTTACCATCTTGATATTGAGTAATAGATCTAAGTTGGGTATTTGGTTTTAAAGACTCTAAAGGTTCTGGTTTTACGATACCTTCGAGAACCCATTCTTCTAGAAGTGTAATATCTTTCCATTGTATAGATCTAGGAATTATAGTATTAGATCTGGTTATATCAGTTTGAAGTAGGAGGGTTTCTCCTTTTTTACTGTGAAATCTAACTTTTGTAGCAAAGGTTGACATCATAGCTTTATAATGAATTCTAAGAGTTATTGCTATCTGGATTGAACCTTCAAGCATTTTATAGTTATGAATTTTTATTTGTAACACTAAAGTTTTTAAGATATTTTTATCATTTAAAGAAATTGTTAAATTTGCATAACAATCCAAAGAAATCGTACATGTGCAAAGACTGGATTCAACAGAATTTAACAAGGAATCTTCAAAGTTTGTAAATCTAGCATCTCTGAGAATTGTAAGAATTTAATCCTTCTTTAGTAAGAGGTTTAATTCATGCTTGGACTAATCCTAGATGAATGTATTTATAATTTTTTGTCTTTATGCTTTTGAAGAGAATTTGGAGTGAGCAAATTGATTGATTCAAAAGGTTTTGAAAGTTTAATATCTCCTTCTTCAGTTTTAATAGTAAAATCAGTTTTAAAATAAAGAAATCTGGAATTTTTATAAATTTGTTCCTTAGTAACTTTGGGAATTTTTCAATTATCAATCAATCTATTAAAATCTTCTATAATAATATCTTCACTATTTATTATCTTCCTCGGATCTCTAGAAGAATTAGAGAAGACCTTACAATTACATTCATATTATAAATTATATCCATAACTCCACAATTAATTTAGCAAATCTTGTTTTTTTCTTCTCCAAAATATTTTCACTGGTGATGGTTACTGTTGTGGGCAACTCCAATAATTTTTAGTGATCAAATCATCATGACTATATTTTACTTTGGAAACCAACATCTTAAGGTTTTTATTGTAACTTGAATCAAGGTATATGATTTTTGTATAATTTATTACGAATTTTCATAGTCGATATTAACATCCATTAATCGCGATTTACTCGTGTTTTGTTGAAAAGATATGCTATATTTTTTTATATTATTGTTACTAATATCATTTTGCATCATTTTATAAGTTATGTAAAATTTTCAGAGTCCTCATAATTGTTATAATTGTATAAATTTTTATTTTGTATTTATACAAAATTATTGTCTAAATAAAACCTTGTGTATAGTAATACAAATGGATAAATGATAATAAATTTATAAATTTGTACTTTGCAATCATAATAAAGAATAAAAATTTGTGACTTAATAACTTAGGTATAATGAAAGTAGCTCAAATAGAAAATGACAATGAAAGAATAATACACAAATTAAAAAGCAAGTATATTGATATTTCATTGCCTTTGTCAGCTTATATGAGATTTTCTTTATTGGCATATATAATCGTGATCATGTCAACATATATGAATTTCGTTGTTGGCCTTGTTGGTTTATATGAATGTAACCATATTGACTTATATTTGTGATCTTTTTGTTGGAATATAAACTTAATTTGAGTCCAAATAATATTGGGCTTGAAAATATATTTTTTAGTTAAAAGATAAAATAAGAGTCCAAGCCCAAATGCCCCAAGTCCTAGAATTTCTCTAGAAATATCTTATTAAAATATCTTAGATAGTTGAAGAAAGCTTGTAGAAACATCTAGGTTGCTAGATATTTTAGAAGATAATTTTAGTGGATAAATTATAGCTTTTAGATCAAATAAACTCTAGCCATTGGCTAGGAAGTTGTCTTAGTATAAATAGGGTTGTCTTGTTCATTTTGTAACAAGGCAATAAAATTTGAGAAGAACAATCAATACAATCAAATATTCTTCCACCTCTCTTTTATTTTTTACTCTAAATAGCCTCCTCTTCCTACCAAGAAAAACAATCACTCTTCCAACTTCCAACTTCCAATTTCTAAGTAACACATTTTTAACTAAATTGAGATAATAATCCTTATCCAACACTTTTTACACAAACTCAACAGAAACACTGAGAAAAAAGAAAGGCAAAACCTCTTGCAACACTAGAACACAACTTAAGGTACCGAAAGAATATCAAGATGATAAGAGTAACAATAAATAAATATACAAAACAAGATTATGGTCAATAATAACATACAAATTGCGTGACCACAATGGTCAAAACACCAAGTTGGAGGATTGCCTCCACCTCCAATAGACGAGCAATAATCGACTCTTTGTTTCCATCCATTTGATCGCATACCATCGCATCCGATCGTAATGCTTATTAACAACAACAACATCGGCAAGAAGTCGTATCCCCACCACGGTCGATTATTGCAAGCTTCTCCACAACTTGCTCAACAGTCTCGTCATCACTTATCAGTCTTCCATTTATCTTCATCAACAGGGTTCTCAAACCCTCATACTTGCTTCGAGTATATACATACCCGTTTAGTATAGTCAAATTATGGTAAGTTGCCTTACGTCGAAGTAATGTGCCGCGTTGAAATCGGGAAAAGAACTCTCTGTCAGAAATAGTGTATTATTAATCCCAATCACCATGTAAATCTGATTCAAAACATGTGACTAGGAGCGGGGTCGTCTAGGACCACATATTTTCATCTGCATATATGATTTTCACGTTTCTAATCGATGCTAATCTAGTTGTAAAATATGTTCTCGTAGCAATATCCAAGGACGGCGCCAGAAGGTGAAGTTTAGGAGGGCAATTTTTTTTTTAAAAAAAAACTGGTAGATAAATAGATGTTTTTTATTGTTTTATAGGGGCGAAATTGTAAATTTTGATAATTTTATAAACACTAAAGTATTTTATTAAAAAATTCGATGTTGGGGGTGGGGGTGGGGCGGCCGCCGGCGCCAGCCCCCTGGCTGCATCACTGCAATATCTCCGACAATTTCAACTTCAATCTCAAGCGGAGCCAAATGTCTTGCACGCTCAATAGGCTCAATAGCTTCTCCTAACTCCCGTATATTTGATACCACGAGTCTTAGTGATGGAAAGTGATGGAAATAGTATTAGGATATAATAAATATTCTGTAGTATTTTATAAATAAATATGGATTATGGTTAGAAATAATAGTCTTGTTTTTGTAGGTGTAATATCATAATATGTAATGTAAGTGAGGTAGCTAGTTTTGGTTGATAGAAGATCGGATTGACTAGGGCAAAGAGAAGTTTGAAGTAGTAATTTTATTTCTTATCTTTGATTTTTCTAAGCATACACAGGAATGCCTCCACATCTATTTATACTAGTCAAGGAGGTATCTAATTTCTTCTATCAAGTATACATGTTCAAGATTATTCTAGTTTTATTTTGTAATTTCAGTGTTTCTAGATTTTTCCTTCCCTAATATAGACCTTGTAATCTTTATTCTAGAATTTTCTTCTACAAAATACTAGGGGTGACCACAGTTCCGGAACCGCCGGTTCTAGTTCCTTATTTTGGAGGAAGGGGAACTAGAACTGTTGTCTCACGGTTCTGATTTTATAGCCAGAATCAACGGTTCTGGTTCTGGTTTGGAACCCGATTCCTCTATCGTTCCGGTTCCAGTTTTAATCGAAACAGTTTGTTTATCTTTAAATAATTTTTTCAATTTTTTTAAAAATAGTTTGTCAATTTCAGTAACAAAATAAAAGAAAAATGAAGAAAAAAACTTGGATTTAATATTCAATTAAGTTTTGTATTTTAATATTATAATAAAATTAAACTGTCTATATGTGCTATAAGAGTATAGACGAATCAAAGTTCACGTAGTTCACTTACAATATTTGGTTTAAAATGTGTCTCATGTAGTTACGAATATAAAATATTGTAATAAATATTTAACATTTCTTTTAGCATATTTTAACCAAAAAAATATAAAAATCGTTGGTTTTAACTTGAAACCAGTTGTTTTAAATGTCGGTTCCGCCATGGTTCAAACTGACCGTTAAAACCGCCGGTTCCATGGTTTTGTGACCAAGGAATCGGAACTGAAACTAGTCTACATGGTTCCGGTTTGGAATCGTTGACCGATCAACGATTTTCGGAACCGTTGACCACGATTTTGGTTCCGGTTTGAAACTCGATTTCGGTTCCATTTGGCCACCCCTACAAAATACATTCTAGAATTGGACTAATCTAGAAATATGCAGCATCTTCTAATACTTGAACGTTCATTGACGACATCCTGTTATTAGCCCTTGCAATTGGTAATAAATAAAAAAGTAATATTTTACGATAATTACTCATATATTTCAACTACAGTCATTACTTTACTATTTTTATATCACATCATCTTTTGTCATTATACTTTCATTTCATATTCATTCTCCAAAAAAAAATCTTATTCTCCCTAACAAAATTTCATATCCAATCACATCTATCAACTTTCAGAAAACCAAATCATTATTAGGGATGGCAATTTCGACCCGGTCTGCAGGTACCCGCCCCGCCGCGCCTAGAATTTTTATTTTTAAAATATATTTTAATATATATTGTGCATAAATAATATATATTATAATATATTTTTATGTATTCTTATATTATATCTAATATTTATAAATTGATAATAATAAATTTTGTAAATAATATCTTATAAATACATATATTTTTTATTTTTGTATTTAATTTAATTTAAAACGGGGCAGAACGGGTCGACCAACGACCTGTGGTGGGTCGTCCTGTCCCGTTCTAAGTACTGGGTGGGTGTGGGTCCTAGCCGACTCACCCCATTGCGATCCCTAATCATTATTATATATTTTTCATAAATTTCATTATATTTACTCATGTATTTTTAACTACTACCATTACTTTACTAATTTTATATCACGTCATCTTTCGTCGTTAAACTTTCATTTCATATCTATTCTCCAAAAAGCAATTCTTATACTCCCCAACAAAATTTTCATTATTTTCTTGCAGAAAAAAATTTTAAATTATATCCAATCCTAGCCACCAATATTGACTTATTCAAAAAGTGCTTAAGAGTATTTATATGTTTTTGGTGAGAAAATGCATATTAATGTCCATCCAACATAATGCAATAAATGACATTCTAAAGTCATAAATTCACATCTATTCCTAATGGATTTTTGGAAAAATCACTTATTCTAAAAGTCTATTTAGAAATAACTATAAAGCATGTAGTATTTTTGTTTTCTAAATGAGATTCTATTGTAAGATATATGTGGCCCACGTGCCATATATTTTTATTAGATATTAAATTAAGTGATATTTTAATATCTAATTAATTGGTTTAAATAATTAATATATTTAACACATTAGTTGTATCAGTTTTACGGTCAGTTACAGAGTTGGTTTCTAAACCACCTCTACACGTTGATAGAACGTGTAATCTGTCAGTTTCTGCCAGTATAGTGTTTGGCATAATAACCGCTTAAGAAATTGGTCCTGTCTCTACCAATAAAAGTACCCATCAGATTCTTTGTCTATCATCTTAAGAATTTTTAACATCTGTGAGATTAACGAAGGCCAAGAGAGAGAAAGTGGTTTCTTCCATCTTCAACAAAAGAAAGACATGGCTTCTCAGGGTTAGTACCCTGATTACGAATTAATTGTGAAAATCATGAAGTTCAAGATCCGGGATTCGATTTTTGTTTCTTTAATTTTATGTACAATTATGCTTATATGTGGTATCAGAACCCCGGTTTGATGAACACACGATTTTCCAATTATGATTATGAAATTTTGATTTATGAATCTGTGTGAATCACGTTTCCGCTGTGAAAGATGTTGATTTACGAATATATAATGTTACCGCTGGAAGTTACGGACTTGATGTTAATTTTGTTTTCTATTGATTTTGGCATGACGAAATAATGATTGATTGTACATAGACAATTTGACTGAATGTTTTTTCTTGCTGTTAGTTGAATTGATGATAAGAATTTTCAATTCATGGTTAATTGATTCACGTGAATTACAGCCACAAAGAATTTTCAACTCAGTTAATTGATTCACATGTATATAAATTCATTCCATTATCATAGATTCACGTGAACAGATTCATGTATTAAAATGATTCTCTGTTTTAACTTCCACTCTTGCACTTAAAATTATTGTTTGAAAAGGATTCTTTTTTTTTTTTGATAACTCAGCTTCCAGGCTTACGCCTGACTATGCCTGAGGACAATAGCTCCGGCTCCTTATTGCTGCCGCCAAAGTAAACCGCGGGATATGCACGCATCGCGATGTTCGGCGAGTGGTCACGACGTACAACCGATCCTCCCGGGTAAAGAGAACAATTATGTTCGACCCCCCAATCTACTAATAACGATCTCTCCGCAAATCGAACCCACACGAGCTATTCAGTATGAGTTTCCACCAAATCTTCACCAGCTCGTATATGCCCCGAGGAGCAATTTAATAGAGCAGGGATTTGAACCCCTGACCTCCACCCCACAATTACTTGTGGTGGCGGTGGCTGGTTTGTTTGAAGTGGATTATTGTTTTTACTGTTGAAGCCACCTGAAGTCCCATTTGAACAGACTTTTATGCATTGATTAAAGGATGGCTCCATTATGACTATTTGTATGCACATATATATATATATAATGTCTGATTACCGTTTTTCTCCTTTAATTAAATTATAATCATATGGAGTTTACTCATATGAAGTTTACTGATATCATGGATTTCTATCCGACGTGCGTACAATGCAATTATAATTTCTTTGTAATTCAAAAACCTTGGTTAATCATCAAAGTGGCCTAATCATTAAGCCTAACTTACTTTACATTGTTATTATTTAATTTGACGTTTATATAATGAATAATTTGTTAGTCATCAAAGTGGCCAAATTAGAAAGTACTTATAGATGTTAAATTAAATAAATTTCAATTACGCATGATTATGTGATGCTATTAATCGAAATGACATTATGATATTTTGTAGTGGGTTAATTGAAGTTCATTGATTATAGAATATTTACGGGTCACCCAAAGGTTGATCACTTATTTGTTTAGTCAAGAACATAACCGTGGATAATTAATATATCTGGTTAGATGTGTTTAGTATATCCAAAGATAACAAGCATGTCTAGTTAGAGTATATTTAATTACCAATAATGTAAACTCAACTTTTAGCTTCAATTACATTTAATGTAGTACATTATTGGATCACCCCAAATGAGAACTTCAATGTACATTTATTGTTTCATCTGAATCTATAGTATTTAATCTCAAAGCATTAATGATCAATCAACTCTTTTAATTGAAGTACCTATTCATGTTTTTCTTCATTCGCATGCTTCGTCTGTTCCAGTGTATAATGGGCTTAACTTCTCGGAATGGTGTGAGCAAATCTAATTTCACCTTGGTGTCTTGGATCTTGACTTAGCACTTCAAGTTGAGAAACCAGCTGCTATTACTGACACTAGCAGTAATGTTGAGAAATCGATCCACGCTGCCTGGGAAAGATCAAACAGACTGAGCCTGATGTTTATGCGAATGAGTATAGCAAACAACATCAAGGCTACCCTTCCTAACACTGAAAATGCTAAGGAATTCATGAAATTAGTAGGAGAGCGTTCCCCAAACCGCGATAAGTCTCTTCTTTGGGGACATTAATGGCTACTTTGACCACCATGAAGTTTGATGGTTCTCGTAGCATGCATGAGCACGTCATTGAAATGACAAACATTGCAGCAAGACTAAAGTCCTTAGGGATGAACGTGGATGATAACTTTCTCGTGCGGTTTATCTTAAATTTATCGCCTCCGAGTATGGTCCGTTCCAAATGAACTATAACACCATGAAGGACAAGTGGAATGTGAATGAACTTCATGGTATGCTAGTTTAGGAGGAAACACGGATTAAGAATCAGGGGACTCATTCTGTTCATCTCGTAACCAATCAAGGAGCTGGTAAGAAAGCTGGAACAAAGAAAGGAAACGGCAAGAAAGGACCATTTAAAGTGAATGAGTCAAATGCCCAAGTCCAGAAAAAAAAAACACAACAACCTTAAGTGTCGTTTCTGTGGAAAGCCAGGACACTTCCGGAAAGATTGCCTCGAACGTAAGGCGTGGTTCGAAAAGAAAGGTATGATTAACGCTTTCGTATGTTTCGAATCAAATTTAGTTGAAGTTCCTCATAACACTTGGTGGCTTGATTCCGGCTGCACCACTCACGTTACAAATACGATGCAGGGATTCCTTACGACCCAAACCATAAATCCAAATGAAAAGTACGTCTTTATGGGAAACCGAGTCAAAGCTCCAGTTGAAGCCATTGGAACTTCTCGCCTGATTTTAGATACTGGACACCATTTAGATTTGTTTCAAACTCTTTATGTACCTTCTGTTTCTCGCAATTTAGTTTCTCTTTCTAGACTTGATTCTGTTAGATACTCATTTAATTTCAATAATGGATATTTCAGTTTGTTCAAACAAAGTCTTCTTATTGGTTCTGGTGTTCTTAATGATGGTCAATATAAATTTAGGCTTGATAATCATTTTGTTGAGACTCTTTTAACCCTGCATCATAATGTTGGAACTAAACATGGTTTAGTGAATGAAAATTCTGCTTACTCGTGGCATAAACGTTTGGGACATGTTTCCAAAGAAATATTAGAAAGATTGGTAAAGAATGAAATTCTCCCCGATTTAGATTTTAGCTATCTTGGTATTTGTGTGGATTGTATTAAAGGAAAACAAACAAAACACACAAAGAAAAGAGCCACTAGAAGCACACAGCTTCTTGAAATAATACACACCGATATTTGTGGGCCTTTTGATGCTTCCTCTTTTGGAAAAGAAAGATATTTTATCACTTTTATCGATGACTTTTCACGTTATGGATATGTCTATCTATTACAAGAAAAATCTCATTCAGTAAATGCCCTAGAGGTATTTGTTAATGAGGTTGAAAGACAACTAGATAGAAAAGTGAAAATTATCAGATCGGATAGAGGTGGTGAATATTATGGAAAATATAATGAATCCGGGCAATGCCCAGGCCCATTTGCCAAATTCCTTGAAAAACGTGGCATATGTGCTCAATACACTATGCCAGGTACAACACAACAAAATGGTGTAGCAGAAAGGCGTAATCGTACTCTATTGGACATGGTTAGGAGTATGTTAAGTAATTCTTCATTACCCACATCATTGTGCATGCATGCACTTAAAATCGCCGTGTGTAGTCATAAACAGGGTTCCTAGTAAGTCGCTTCCTAAAACTCCTTTCCACTTTGGGTGACCGTAGGAAACCTAGTTTGAGGCACCTGCATGTTAGGGGTTGCCCGGCAGAAATAAGAGCGTATAATCTACAAGAAAAGAAATTGGATTATAGGACAATTAGTGGTTACCTCATTGGTTATCCTGAAAAATCCAAAGGGTATAAGTTTTATTGTCCTAATTATAATCAAGAATTGTTGAAACTGGAAATGTTAGGTTCATTGAGAATGGTGAAGTTAGTGGGAGTCTAGAACCACGAAAAGTGGACATTCAAGAAGTTAGAGTGCAAATTCTTTTGCCTATAACTTCTTCTAAAGTTGTAGTTCCTCCAATTATTGAACAACCTAATGTTGGCCAAGAACAACAAATTAATGATCTGGTCACCCACAATGAAGATAACATTGATGAACCTACAATAGTAAATGAACCACAACAGATAGCATTAAGAAGGTCTGATAGACAAAGGCGATCTGCTATTTATGATGATTATGTGGTTTATTTACAAGAGTCAGAATTTGACTTAGGAATTGATGATGACACAGTTTGATTTTCACATGCCATTGAAAGTGTTAATTCTAATAAATGGTTTGATGCCATGAAAGATGAGCTGAAATCTATGGAACATAATGAAGTTTGGGACATTGTGGAATTGCTTGAAGGTTGTAAAAGAGTCGAGTGTAAATGGGTCTTTAATACCAAGCACGACTCAAATGGCAATATCGAACGATACAAGGCCAGACTTGTTGCCAAAGGTTTTACTCAGAAAAATGGTATTGACTATAAGGAGACATTTTCACCAGTCTCTAAGAAAGATTCGTTTAGAATTATTATGGCTTTGGTGGCTCATTATGATTTAGAGTTACACCAAATGGATGTGAAAACTGCCTTTCTGAATGGAAATTTGGAAGAAGATGTTTATATGGATCAACCTGACGGTTTTTCCATAGAAGGAAAAGAACATATAGTGTGTAAACTTAAGAAATCAATATACGGACTTAAACAAGCTTCCCGTCAATGGTATCTTAAGTTCAATGATACCATCACGTCTTTTGGATTTAAGGAAAACATTGTTGATCGGTGTATATATCTAAAAGTCAGTGGGAGCAAGTTTATCTTTCTGATTCTGTATGCTGATGATATCTTACTTGCAACGAATGATCTTGGTTCATTGTATGAAACCAAGAAATTTCTCTCTAAGAACTTTGAAATGAAGGATATGGGAGAGGCAACTTATGTGATTGGTATAGAAATATTTCGAGATAGATCACAAGGATTGTTAAGGTTGTCTCAGAAAGCATACATTAATAAAGTCCTAGAGAGAATTAGAATGGAAAAATGATCATCAAGTGTCATTCCAATTCAGAAAGGAGATAAGTTCGATCTTATGCAATGTCCAAAGAATGAATTGGAACACAAACAAATGAATGATATTCCTTATGCATCAATTGTTGGGAGCTTGATATATGCACTTTGCGAGACCGGACATCGCTTTGCTATTGGAATGCTTGGTCGATATCGAGTAATCCGGTATGGATCACCGAAAGTCCGCAAAAAAGTCTTGAGGTACTTGCAAGGAACAAAAGACCATATGCTTACTTATCGAAGGTCCGATCATCCGGAGGTGATCGGTTATACAGATTCGGATTATGTCGGATGTGTTGATACTAGAAAATCCACATTTGGTTATTTGTTCCTATTAGCTGGGGGAGCAATATCTTGGAAAAGTTCGAAGCAGTCTGTCATTGTTGCATCCACTATAGAAGCTGAATTCGTGGCTTGCTTTGAGGCCACAATTCAAGGAAATTGGCTGCGGAACTTTATTTCAGGACTTCAAATAGTCGACAGTATTGCCAAGCCACTGAAAATTTACTGTGATAATTCCACAACAGTCTCCTTCTCTAAAAACGACAAGTATTCCAGAAGTGCTAAACATTTGGAACTAAAGTACCTTGCCGTTAAAGAAGAAGTTCAGAAACAAAAAGTGTTAATTGAGCATATTAGCACCGATCTCATGATTTCGGATCCGTTAACTAAAGGATTGCCTCCAAAGACATTTATTGGGCATGTCGAAAGAATGGGCATTGTTAGTGTAACTTAAGAATTTTATGCTTTATGTATTTGACACTCGAGCTCTTTTATGTAATGTTTCTGAAACTATCGTTATCCTGTTTGTCACTGATGTATACATGAAGTTTGACATAACTTTAACAGGATATTGTCTGATATAGACATCAATGTGGACCATTATTGACATTATCATTTATGAATCATCTTAAGTAGAAAACTAATATTGTGGTACATAGAAGGAACTATATCGAGTTAATGATATAGAACCGCTATGACTCATATTAGTTTATACTTAATAATGACATTATGATATGACCAATAAAGTTGCAACTTATCTTTATGTTGTGCACATTATGTTTATTATTTAAACCGTTAATGTATATTCTATCACTCGGCCAAGTGGGAGAATATAAGATATATGTGGCCCACGTGCCACATATTTTTATTAGATATTAAATTAAGTGATATTTTAATATCAAATTAATTGGTTTAAATAATTAATATATTTAATGAGATAAGTTGTATCGATTTTAAGTCGATTCTGAGTTGGTTTCTAAACAACCTCTACACGTTGATAGAACGTGTAATCTGTCAGTTTCTGCCAGTACAGTTTTTGGCAGAATAACCGCTCAAGAAACTGGTCCTCTCTCTACCAATAAAGTACCCATTTGATTCTTTGTCTATCATCTTAAGAATTTTTAACATATGTGGGATTAACGAAGGCCAAGAGAGAGAAAGTGGTTTCTTCCATCTTCAATAAAAGAAAAACATGGCTTCTCAAGGTTAGTACCCTGATTACGTATTAATTGTGAAAATCATGAAGTTCAAGATCCGGGATTCGATTTTTATTTCTTTGATTTTATGTACAATTATGCTTACATCTATACCTAAAAGTCCATGAGCAAGTCTCTTGTGAGACGGTCTCACGGATCTAAATCCGTGAGACGGACCTCCTAAGGGCTCCGTCTTGAGAACATGAACCATGAAAATAAATTTAAAAATAATAATTAACCATGAAGAAACAAAAATAAACCCTAAAAACATGAACCATGAAGAATAAACCCGAAAAACAAAAATAAACCCAAAAAATAAAAAATAAACCCTAAAAAAAACTAAAAATCCTAAAAACCCAAATCAATTAAAAATAAACCCAAGAAACAAAATAAACCCTAAAAAATAAATATAAACCCTAAGAAAAATAAAATCTGAAAAAAAAAAAACCTTTAAACTTTGTGTAAGGGCTCCGTCTCACGGATCTAAATCCGTGAGACCGTCTCACGCAAGTTTTTGCCAAAGTCCATTTCAAATGGTCCCAATACATTGTGAAATCATACTGTGGAACCTTGTTGACACAATTTTGTTAAAAACCAATTCAAATGGTCCCAATACATTGTGAAATCATACTGTGGAACCTTGTTGACACAATTTTGTTAAAAACCAATTATGGTGTTGTGCATTGCAGACTGCATGGAACTATTCACCATGCTAATTATTATTATTATTATTATTATTATTATTATTATTATTATTAAATTAATTAATGCAACAGGCATTCGTACCTGCATTTTGTATCCATATCCAATGTGTACTATTTACAAAATGGGCTTTACCTACATGTCAATGAATTAAGCATGTTCTATTTTTTCCCTCATATTTGATAATTGTATCGAGGAACCATAATTTTTATTTAATAAAATATAAAATTATTTTTTTTTTATTAAAAATTATTTACATTCCACCCTCCTAAAAAGGGTTCATTATCATTTAAATGTATTGAAATATGGGATCAACTTTTGTTCTTGGTTGAGAATTATATGTTAAACAGGATGAGAATGACCCTTTGTGTTTTAACAATTTGTGCGTGGTCCCTCCCCAAATTTTTGTCTTAAAAAAAAATATTGAAATATCTTCAATATAGAAATGAATAGGATTTTGACTTCTATCAAACTATTTTGACAAGATGACTTGCATTTCTTCCATTTTTTGCTCGCTAAAATGCAATGAACCAAACAACAATTTATGTGCTAGGAATTCGACTCTTGTGGTGTTTGGAATATTTCTAGAATCCTCGAAACTTAAATATAGTTGACTTGAAATCTAGTTTTGGACATTTAGGAGTTTAAAATGTTAGGTGTCTAAAGCCATAATTTGTCCCATCATTTTATCATGAATGTCAAAAGTTTTGTGATCGGATATCTAATTGTCCATGAAATGAACCCAAAAGATAAATTTTAAACAAACCTTTGGGATAATGGTTGGAATTTTGTTCTTATGGTAAGGGTTTGTAATGGGTTTTGAAAATATTGAAGGAATTTTGAAAATGAGGGGTTTCTAAAGAGAAGTGATGATCCGAAACAATCCCACCAAAAATATTTCTCGGGAATAGTTTGATGTTGCATTCTCTAGCATCAAAATGGAAAAGCCATGTGTGTTTTTGTTTATGGTTTTATATAAGGAATGAATTGTACTTTCTTGTTGGTAGTCTCAATAATTGAAAGGGGTTTTGAAGAAATGATTTGTTTTAAATTCTGTTGGAATATAACGGGATTTCAAAAGGTCATGTCCCCATTCTGCTGGAGTGATGACTTTGGTAATTTGTACAGGTAGAATACGCAGGATGTTCATGTGTTTCATGAGAAAGAAGTGTTTGTAAGTGGCAGAATCAGTAATTTCAAGAATGACTTGAGAGTATTGAGGAGTTTTACTAGTTTCCCATGGTTTGTAAAACTACCCTTTATTAAAGTATTTTTGGAGGGTTTGAAAATGATATTTTTCATAAAAATCTCTTTCTACATTGATGATATTTTGCCATTGAGGTTTTATGAAAAAATCTGAGGAATGTTTCAAGGATTCTTGTGTTAATGAAATTTGAGGATTTGAGAAAATAGGATTGGAAAGGGTTTTTGAGGAATCATTAGATCTAGATATAGCTTGAAAGGTATTTGAAATAGTAATTGGTTTTGAAGAAGTTTCACTTGGGCCTTTATTTGAAGTCTTTTTTCAATATCAGTAGTTCTTTATTTTTGTGCCTGGATTTTTGACTGGGCGGTACCTTTCAATTCTACTTCTTTTTTGACTACGCATTGTACCTTGATTTTGGTTTACCGGAATCAATAGACTTTTTACCTTTATCTTTTCTCGGCGGCATTGACTCTGTTTTGAAGGAATTCTCTAGTAAGAAAATCTGGTATAGAATTTGTATCTCCTTTAATAAATTCAATATCAAAATAAAAAATACTGAGTATGGCTTGCCATCGTGCAAAAATCTATTTTGATGCAAGATTTTGAACATCTTTTTTCAAGACTTCATTTGAACTTTTACAATCAATTCTAAGTAAAAAATTTGGTTTAAGAGATCACTTTGGAATTTTTGAATATACATAACAAAACTTAGTATTTCTTTTTTAATCATAGAATAATTTTTCTGGGTATCATTCCAATGTGATGAGGTGAATTGGAAAATATATTCTCTACCCACTGATCTTGTTTTAGAATACCACCAAATCTCAAATCTGAAGCATCTGTCTCAACGATCTTAGGTAAGTTGGGATCAGCTATATGGAGACAAGGCATTTCTAAAACTTGTTTTTTTTTTAATTTCTTTGATCAAGTTGGTATGTTCGTCAGACCAAGGAACATGATTTTTCTTAAGCCTATCATGTAATGGTTTTGCCATTCTATTGATATTTGGGCAAAAATCTAGGACAGAATTTAGACTACCTAAAAATCTTTGTGATTGAGTTTTATCAAGGATTTTATCAGGGAATTTATTAGCGAATTGTAAAGATCTTTCAATAGGAGTAATTTTACACTAGGATATATAATGTCCTAAGAACCTGATTTTGTTTTCAAATAAACCATTTTAAATTTAGAGACTATTAAACCATTTTGTTTTATAATATAAAGAAATATTTTTAAATGTTTAAAATATTCTTCTAAAGAATTTAAAAATATTATTACATTGTCAATATAACCAATACAAAATTTCATTCACGATTCTTAGAATTCAGAAGAACCATTTTTTAATCCAAAAGGCATTACGTTCCATTCATATTTCCAAAAGGGACAGTAAATGCAGTTTTATATCTAACTTTTTCAGAAATTTGAATTTGTCAAAAATCTGATTTCATATCAAATTTAGAGAATATAAACGAAGAATAAAGTTTTTGTAACAAATCTTTTTTGTTAGGAATTGGATATCTAATCCATCTCAAAACTGTGTTTAAGGGTCTATAACTAATAACTAATCTAGGAGTTCCTCTTTCTATTTCAGAATTTTTGTTAACATAAAACGTTGCACAACTGTAAGTCCAAGTGGCTACGATAATCTAGAGGGGGTGAATAGATTATCTCCATCTTTTCGATTATGCCCTCTTTTTCGAACAAAATAAGCCAAGACAATAATAAAGGTGCGGAATGTAAACAACACGCGTCGATTTATAGAGCTTCACCCCACCTAGGGACTACGTGCTCTACCACCCCAATATATTCGGGATGGGTTTCAAAAAAGAAAAAGAATTTTATTAATTACCAAAATTAATACAAATTCAACTTACAACACCTTGAAGAGTACCACACTCTTCTTCAACACCACCTTTGGAGATTACCACAATCTCCCTTTGAAAATTACCACAATCTTTCTTCAACGGCACCTTTGAAAATCACCACAATCTTCAATCTTGAAGAATACCAAATTCTTCAACACCTCAAGAGCACCACACTCTTGAAACACCTATCACCTTGATCACCCAAGTGTATTCTTTCCACAAGAATACTCACAAGGATGTCTTGTGTTTAATGATGACCAAAATCAAGATTACAACTCAATAATGAATAATACAATTTGAGTGCAAGTGTAATCAAGAAATGAAAGCCTAGACCTCAAGATGTGAAAGTGATAAGTTAGGAAAATTACAACAAGAATAATAACAATGAAGAGCTAAAGACTTTGCTTGAATGTATCTTGTTGTGTTGTATCTCAAGTGTTGTATTGGTTGCTCCAAAACTTCCTCTATTTATAGGAGATGATTGATCAAGCATAGGCTCCTCTTGGGGATTGAAAATCTACAGAAAAATACAATTAAAATCAAGAATATAGCTGTTAGAAATCAATCCCACAATTTAAGGAAGTTTGTTTGCTGCACAACGGTTAGAATTTTGTTGTCAAACTAGAGGGCGACCGGTCGCGCACTGATAAGAGAAAAAGAATGAACACAGCAAAAATACAAGGGGCGACCGGTCCAGGGGGTCTTCGACCGGTCGACCCCTACAAGGACCGGTCCCCCTTGATGTAAAAACAAAGAGCAATTGTTCTATTTCATCTTTAGGTACGGGTTGCCCTATAGGGCGACCGGTTGACCTCGAGACAGAAATGCTGTCCAATTTTTGTCGAAAATAAACCTCAAGAAATACTCCGAAATTTAGTAAAAATATTTTAAACCGATCGGGAGTATTTAGACAACATTTAGGAACCTGTTTTGACGTAAAAATATATTAACATAAAATCATTAAAAGTGTTGTCCAATTTTATCTAAAATAAAACTTGAAGAAATACTCCGAATAAATAGTAAAAACATATTAAATCATTTAGGAGTATTTGGACAACAATTAAAAATAATATTTTGGTGTAAAATAAAATCATCAAAATTAAGATAAAAACATGTATCAAACAACAACTCCATGGGGACCTGGATTTAGAAATTAGTTTTTTATCCATCAAATCTTTTATTTCTAATTTACAATGTTCTTTTAATTCATGATTCATTTGGATTGGTCTGGCTTTTGTTGAGATTTCTCTTTCATTAAAATTTTCTTCATAAGGTAGATCAACAATATGTTGTTTTCTATTCTAAAAGGCATTTGGTAGTTCATCACAAACTTTTCTTTCAAATAAATTTTGGAGTTTTAATATTTTTTCTTTTACCTCAGGTATTTCTAATTATTTTTCTATTCTTTTAAATGACATATCACTTTTAATATTTTCTAAATGAAAACTCTTTTCTTGTATGAGATTGTTAGTGGTATTTTTATGAATCGAATAGGCCTTTATCATATTAAGGTTTCTAGTTTTAGGTTTTTCAAGAAAATCAAAGTGTAATTTTGTGTGGTTAGTTTGAAGGAGATAGAACTTTCACCAATGGTATATCATTAACAAGAATAAATAAAGATTTTAAAGAGATTCCATTATTTATAATTGAAGCTTCAGCTTTAGAATTGACACTAAGTTTTGAATTGTTTGCGGCTGAAAGCCTTTCATTGGTTCTTTTTTGGAATTTCTTGGAACTATACCAGATTTTATACAATTTAAATCTGCAACTGTGTCAAATAAAGCAACTGTATTTATCTTGAAATTTTCTGAGAATCTGAGAGTAATTTTTATCATATACTTTCTTGAAGTTATTTCTCTTAGAACAAATTAAAAATCATCCGGAATTTTTTCAATATTTTCTGTGTTCCTTAGTTTGGTATTTTCATTAGCTTCATCATTTCCTAATTTTTCTATCATGTATTTTATAGCATCAGAATCTTGTTTTTGTTTTTCTTCTAATTCTCTTAATTCAATTTTTATTTCTTTCATTTCCTTTTGTAAATATTGAATTGTCACATCTTTGTTTTTAAATTTTTTTGTTTTTCCAAGAATATTAGTTAAATCATATGTATTTTTAGAAGTACTTGGTAAAATAGTATTTTTGTTTTCTCTTTCTTTTTTTATTGTCATAAGAATTTAATATCTTGTCAATGTAATCTTTTTGAAGATCGGGATCATTAATATTTTTACTATTTCAAGATGGATATTCATCATGATTTTAAAGATTTTTAGGTTGATTTGAAGGACTGTAATTTTATTCATAATTTCATCTTCTAGTTGTAATTCTTGTATTCTTTTATTTAATCTTTATTTAGCAATTTTTTTTATCACATTTCCAACATTCAGATTATTATTATTATTGGATCTTGAATTTCTTGGTTTCTTGTAATAATCTTCTTTAGGAAAATGTCTTTTCTTATAGAATTTTCTACCGGGATTTATGATGTTCTTTATAGGATTTAAATGTAATTTTTGTAAGATTTTCAAGTATATTCATCAAATTGTTGACAGAAAGAGGTTTTCTTTATTATTTGTTATTCAAACTAGTTTCTCTAATTTTATTTCTGACCTTTTCTCCTAAGAGAGTTGGTAATCCTGCAAGAAATTTTTCTTTCCGGAATGGCTGATCATAATCTTTTCTAAGCATTATTCTTGTTAGAAAGTATTTTTATAATATTAAAAATCACTAAGTTTTCTACACCTAAGATTTGCAAGTAATTCGGCATTTTTATCTTTTAAATGAGAGGGATCTCCTATGAAATGTAAATAAATTGTAAGAATTAACCTAGCAACGACATCTTGTTGAGAGTTTCCTTCATCATCTAAAATTGGTATATCTTCTTCATCAGTTTTAGTAGTAAAATGTATATATATATATATATATTTAATTTTATGTCGGCAACACTATAGCAGTATTGTAGCAACGTAGAAACTGTAGCAGATACTATTTAGTACTGTAGCACTACGGGTTAGAAATGATTTATAAAATATATATGGATAATAGAAATGATCAAAATGCCGAATCTTTATATATTACAATCACTGCCGAAACAGGCTACCCAGAGCTTGTTGATTGGTATAAAACAGAAGAAACATGGATGTTTATATACAAACCAGAAGATGATCAACCAACAGACAGATTCCCGGAAACAACAAGGATGGAAGAAGAAGAAGAGAACATTATTAACCTTCCATTTGGTTAATAATATTTTCAAATTGATATCAGTAACCAGAAAAAATGAAAAGCCATCCTATCAAGATACATAACAGAAGAATCAAAATCCTCGTCAACCTTTGAAAATATCGTAGTAGATGATAATGAACCTTTTCTAACAGTAAAATGTAAATATATGCATATATTAAAAAAATTAATTATGCGTCGGCAGCACTGTAGCAACGTGGAAACTATAGTAGATATTGTTTAGTATTGTGGCAGTAAAGGTTACTGTAGCAGAATTATAAAAAATTCCCAAAAAAACACCCCTAAAAATTCTATAAAAAAGAGGATCCCCCTCACAAGAAATGCAAGTTTTTTAGAAGGCAAAACAAGAAAGAAAACTTCAGCAAATTCTTCAAGTGCAAATCCTTTCCATCTTTCTTAGATTTTAGAAAAGATTTTAAATTCCAAAATATTTTTTAGAGAAGCTTTCAATTGTCTTTAGGCAAGCTTCATTTTCTAGTTTTTAGTTTTGAAGATCCACATTCCATTTCCAAGGAAGCTTTGTATGAAGGTTTAATCCAAATTTCCATATATATAAAAGGTTTGATTAAAATTTTATCTTTTAAATTCATGTTCATGGCCGGTTTAACCGCCTAACCTTTTACATTCTGTCTTTAAAAATTCTTGTCATTTAATTTATGTTATGGTTGGTTTAACCGCCTAACCTTTTAAATTCCTTGTTCTTACTTGATCTGTGGAGACCCTCGAAAAAGTATCCTTGAGAGAAACTGGGGGTAACTCGATCAATATATATATATATATATAAATAAATATATAAATATATTATATATATTTTCTTTTATGTTTTGTTGTTTTTCTACACTTTATTTCTGCCTATTTAATTCATCTATCATGTCTTCCTTTACTTGTTTATCGTCCTCCCGATGGTCCTAGTGGTCTCTGGTATATATATATATATGTATATATAGGATATGGATCAAATAGGTCCTTCTACTTGGGGTGAGTCCATGGGGACACATCCTAACCATAGATCAACAATTTTGGGTGGTCCAGTTTTTAGGGCTTTTTTATGTTTATTTTTTTGTTTCAAAGAATTAAAAAGGGTAGGGTGGTAATTTGGCACTTTAGAATCGATTACTAAGATTTCATTCCATCTTTCACGCGATTTCACCCTCTCTTCATGTATACTCTCTCTCCGTGTTTCGATTTCAAAATGTCCATTTGCTTATGTAGTATAGGGTTGTTGCTTATGACTTGCTTATGCGATTAATGTATCCGTGATGCATGTGTAGTGTATATTCGTTGCTTATGTAGTATATGCTTATCGCTTATGTAGTATGGGTTTGTTGCTTATGACTTGCTTATGTAGTTAATGTATTAAGTGCATACGTAGTGTTTTTGTTGCTTATCTAATATAGACTTGTTGCTTATGTAGTATGAGTTTGTTGCTTATGAATTGCTTATGTAGTTAATGTATCCGTGGTGCATACGTTATTCGTTGCTTATGTAGTATGGGTTTGTTGCTATGACTTGCTTATGTAGCTAATGTATTCGTGTGCATATGTAGTGTATATTTGTTGCTTATGTAGTATAGGATTGTTGCTTATGTAGTATAGATTTGTTGCTTATGACAGCCTATGTAGTTAATGGTATATAAAAACACAATGACACATTTACACAAGCAACAAATTACATCTTCATAAGCAAACTTCGAACTGAAGTCAAGCTCTAGC
The DNA here is from genome assembly GCA_016081115.2 of Rehmannia glutinosa. Lineage (NCBI taxonomy): Eukaryota > Viridiplantae > Streptophyta > Magnoliopsida > Lamiales > Orobanchaceae > Rehmannia > Rehmannia glutinosa. The sequence goes on from CM071926.1 coordinate 13,746,163, forward strand.
AACTATGGCAAATTGTCTGCAACTTTTTTCACACAATGCGTTGAAGAAGAAGGATGAATGATTTCTCACAGTAGTGAGTTGAAGAAGAAGGAGGATGATTAAGGAAGATGAGATTTGTTCACGTTGAATTTGATGTGAGATTTGGATAGATTGTGTGATCATAATGTGAAGAGAATCCCATGAATATTGGGTAATTTTGTAGGTTGACTAATTTATCCCTTTCTCTAATTACCAACATTTAATCTGAATTTTTAGCTCTAAAATCAGAACCATTGAAAAATCTAGATATGTGGCTAGGATTGGTCCCTATGGACTTACCCTATGAGGTGGTCTCATATAACCCTCTCCCTATATATATATATATATATATATATATATATATATATGTATGTATGTATATATATATGTATGTATGTTTGAAGTGGTTGAGTATCAGTAACGAAAAATCTGTTGGTAATGACTTAAGCTCTCTGTACTTTATTTTGACCAATTTTACACATACGTAACTATATGATGAATGCATTTAGGGAGTTTAAATACTCGTGGTCAACACATACTTTATGAATTTTATTTTCTAAATTTTTAATGATGATTTGTTTTTAATTCAAATACTTAAGTTTGCATTTGAAATTTATGTGATATATGGTTTGTTAGTCATTAAGCGGCCTAACCATTAAGTCTATCGTATTGTATACTATTTATTATTTAATTTGACGTTTATATTATGAATAATTTGTTAGTAACCAAAGTGGCCAAATTAGAAAGTACTTATAAATATTAAATTAAATAAATTTCAATTACCCATGATTATGTCTATTAACCAAAATGACTTGCTCATAGTTTTAGTGGGTATATTGAAATTCATTGGTTATAGAATATATACGGGTTGTCCAAAAGTTGATCAATTATTTTATAATCAAGAACATGCTCGTGGATAATTAATATATTTGATTAGATGTGTTTAGTATATCCAAATATTGTAGGCATGACTAATTAAAATATATTCAATTACCAATTATGTGAATATAAATTTTAGTAGGGGTGTGCACGGTACGGGACGGTTCGGAGATTTGGAAATCTCCAGAACCGTCCCGAAGTTCGGAGATCCTGAAAATAAATCTCCAGAACCGAACCATAGAAAAAAATCTCCGTCCCGTACCAAACCGAAAGTTCAGTACGGTTCGGGACAGAGATTCGGTTCTAATGAGACGGTACAGTTCGGTTCGGGACGGAGATTCGGAGATTAGCCATAAATAATACATACAAATTTGGAAGAAAAAAAAAGAAAATCAATATAGAAATCACCAAACGAATATACTTCTAGAGTTCTTCTCTTTTTAGCGTAGTCTCAAAATAAAAACTAAACCTATAATAGGTAACGCAATCCAAAATTCTAAAGTTGATAACCTCTATCATTCAATAATAGTCTTTTATTTGGGCAATTGTCCTTCTATTGACATATAACAAATATAATTAACTAATAATTTTTATAACTTAACACGGAATAAAAATTTTTATAAATTTATAATCTCAAAGTCTCATACTTAACATCAACATAATCAATAAAATTATATTTATAATTTATGTAATGTGGTAAAAAAAATTAAAATATATCTTTTTTATATTGTTATAATATGGTACTATTACTTTGTTCTATTTTAAGTGCAATTTACTAATCATTTAACTAATTTCAATTTCAAATAATTTAATCTATTATTAATATCAAAGTTTTTTTTAATTCATAATAGTTGCATTATTAGTTTTCTTTTTCTTCGAGAAATATGCTTTATATTCAATTTAATTTCAAATAGTTTGTAGTTAATTCAATATAAAAACAAATACAACATAGAAATAATGTATATGTATTTATATAAAATCTTTAAAATCGGTTCTAGCTTCGGGTCTTCGGTTTGGAGTGGTTCGATGCAGTTCGGTTGATGCGGTTCTCGATGCGGTATTTGAAAAATCTCTAGAACCGCAGTACCATAAATATTTTCGATGCAGTGCGATTCGGGAAAGTCAAAAATCAACAGATATTTTCGGTTCGGAGATCTTTCGGTCCGGATATCAGTTCGATTTCGGTAATCTCCAAGTCCCGTGCACAGCCCTAATTTTTAGCATCAATTACGTTTAATATAATACATTGTTGGATCACCTAAATGAGAACTTCAATTTACATTTATTGTCTCATCTAAATCTATAATATGTAATCTCAAAGCATTAATGTATTAATCAACTCTTTTAAATGCAGTACATATTCCCGTTTCTCTTCATTCGCATGTTTCATATGTTCCGATGTATAATGGACTTAACTTCTCTGTATGGTGCGAACAAATCCAATTTCACCTTGGTGTCTTGATCTTGACTTAACACTTTAAGTTGAAAAACCCGCTGCTATTACTCAAACTAGGAGTGATGTTGAGAAATCGGACCATAATACATGGGAAAGATCAAACAGACTTAGCCTGATGTTTATGCGAATGAGTATAGCAAACAACATCAAGTCTATCATTCCTCACACTGAATGTGCTAAGGAATTCAAGAAATTAGCAGGAGAGCATTCCCAAACTGATGATAAGTCTCTTGCTAGGACCTTAATGGCTACGTTGACCACAATGAAGTTTGATAGTTCTCGTAGCATGCATGAGCACGTCATTGAAATGACGAACATTGCAGCAAGACTTAAGTCCTTAGGGATGAACATGGATGATAACTTTCTCATGCAGTTTATCTTAAGTTCACTGCCCTCTAAGTATGGTCCATTCCAAATGAACTATGACACCATGAAGGACAAAATGTGAATGAACTTCATGGTATGTTAGTTCAGGAGGAAACATTGACTAAGAATTAAGAGACTCATTATGTTCATCTCGTAACCAATCAAGGATCCGGTAAGAAAGTTGGAACAAAGAAAGAAATGGGCAACAAAGGACCATTTAAAGTAAATGAGTTAAATGCCTAAGTACAGAAAAAGGAACACAACAACCTTAAAAGTCATTTCTGTTGAAAACCAGGACATTTCCAATAAGATTGCCTGAAACGTAAGGCATGGTTCGGAAAGAAAGGTATATTTAATGCTTTCGTATGTTTTGAATCAAATTTAGTTAAAGTTCCACATAGTACTTAGTGGCTTGATTCCGGCTGCACCATTCACATTTCAAATACAATGCAGGGATCCCTTACAACCTAAATCATAAATCCAAATGAAAAGTAAGTTTTTCTGGAAATTGAGTCAAAGCTCCAGTTGAAGCTATTGGAACTTATCGTCTGATTTTAGATATTGGACACCATTTAGATTTGTTTTAGACTCTTTATGCACTTTCTGTTTCTCGCAATTTGGTTTCTCTTTCCAGACTTGATTTTGTTGGATACTCTTTCAATTTTGGTAATGGATATTTTAGTTTGTTCAAACAAAGTTTTCTTACTGGTTCTGGTGTTCTTAATGACGATCTATATAATTTAGGCTTGATAATATTTTTGATGAGACTCTTTTAACTCGCATCATAATATTGGAACTAAATGTGGTTTAGTGATTGAAAATTCTGTTTACTTGTGGCATAAACATTTGGGGCAAGTTTCTAAAGTAATATTAGAAAATTTGGTAACAAATAAAATCCTCCCTGATTTAGATTTTACTGATCTTGGTATGGAATATATTAAATGAAAACAAACAAAACGCATAAAGAAATGAGCCACTCGAAGCACACAACTTCTTGAAATAATACACACTAATATATGTGGGCCTTTTGATGTTTTCTCTTTTAGAAAAGAAATATATTTTATCACATTTATCGATGACTTTTCACGTTGTGGCTCTGTCTATTTATTACATGAGAAATCTCATTCATAAAATGTCATTGAGGTGTTTGTTGATGAGGTTGAAAGACACCTAGATAGAAAAGTGAAAATTATCAGATCTGATAGAGGTGGTGAATATTATGAAAAATAAAATGAATCCAGGCCATGCCCAGGCCCATTTACCGAATTCCTAGAAAATCGTTGCATATGTGCTCAATACACTATACCAGGTACACCACAATAAAATGTATCAGAAAGGCGTAATCGTACTCTTTTGGACATGATTAGGAGTATGTTAAATAATTCCTCATTACCCACATCATTGTGGATGCATGCACTTAAAACTGCCATGTATTTGTTAAATAGGGTTCCTAGTAGGAACAGTTCCTAAAACTCCTTTTGAACTGTGGACTGGTAGGAAACCTAGTTTGAGGCACCTACATATTTGGGGTTGCCAGGCAGAAGTAAGAGCTTATAACTCACAAGAAAAGAAATTGGATTCTAGGACAATCAATGGCTATTTCATTGGTTATCCTGAAAAGTCCAAAGGGTATAAGTTTCATTGTCCTAACCATAGTACAAGAATTGTTGAAACTATAAATGCTGGGTTCATTGAGAATGGTGAAGTTAGTGGGAGTCAAGAACCACAAAAGGTAGACATTCAAGAAGTTAGGGTGCAAATTCGTTTGCCTATAACTTGTTTTAAAGTTGTTGTTCCTCTAATTATTGAACAACCTAACATTGGACATGAAAAATAAAATAATGATCAAGTCACCCACAATAGTGATAATATTGATGAACCTACTATAATGAATGAACCACAACAAATAGTGTTAAGAAGGTCTAATAGACAAAGACAATCTGCTATTTCTGATGATTATGTGTTTTATTTACAAGAGTCAGAATCTGACTTAGGAATTGATGATGATCCAGTTTCGTTTTCACAGATCATTGAAAGTGTTAATTCTAAAAAATGGTTTGATGCCATGAAAGATAAGATGAATCTATGGAACATAATGAAGTTTGGGACCTTGGAAGGTTGTAAGAGTCGGGTGTAAATGGGTCTTTTAGACCAATCATGACTCAAATGGAAATATCGAACGATACAATGTCAGACTTGTTGCCAAAGGTTTTACTCAAAAAACTGGTATTGACTATAAGGAGACATCTTCACTAGTCTATAAGAAAGAGTCGTTTAGAATTATTACGGCTTTGGTGGCTCATTATGATTTATAGTTACACCAAATGGATGTGAAAACTGCCTTTCTGAATAGAAATTTGGAATAAGATGTTCATATAGATCAACCTGAAGGTTTTTCTGTAGAAGGAAAAAAACATATGGTGTGTATATTTAAGAAATTAATTACGGACTTAAATAAGATTCCCGTCAATGTTATATTTTCAATGTTACCATCACTTCTTATGGATTTAAGGAAAATATTGTTGATCGGTATATATATATATATGTATATATATCTGAAAGTCATTGGGACCAAGTTTATGTTTATGATTTTGTATTTTGATGATATCTTTCTTGCAACGAATGATCTTGGTTTATTGTATGAGACCAAGAAATTTCTCTCTAAGAACTTTGAAATGACGAATATGAGACGGACAACTTATGTGATCAAAATAGAAATATTCTGGAATAGATCACATGGATTATTAGAGTTGTCTCAAAAAGCATACATTAATAAAGTTGTAGAGATATTTAAAATAGAAAAATGCTCATGAAGTGTCGTTCCAATTCAGAAGGGGGATAAGTTCAGTCTTATGCAATGTCCAAAGATGAATTAATGGAATGCATACAAATGAATGAAATTCCTTATGCATCAATTTTGGGAGCTTGATGTATACACAAACTTTGTAGGTCCAAAGGGGTGTGAGTAAGGTTTAGAAGGGGGGTTGAGTAAACCTTACCAACTTTTTGATTTTAGTCCTTTTAAGATTATTACGAGTTAACTCAAACAATCAAGTGTCCTTGAGAGACAACTAAGTTGGTTATTCAAATAGTTAGCCACTCAATGGACTCGATAGAGCTTGATAGAATAACTCAGCTCTTTAACCTGAACTTTAACTTGGCTGTGTTGGTTTTATCAGCGAAAGACTTGACACCCTTTGAATTGTTTTAAACATGTTTTAACACTTGATTTTAGCACTTGGTTATTAATCAGTTGGATAGCAAATATGAGTTTATCAGCAGATATGATGTAAGTATGTAGAAATGTAAATGTGCTGAAAAATAAATGACACAGTTAATTTTTATAGAGGTTCGAAGATGGGGTAATTCTTCTAATCCTCTCTTCTCCAACTTCTGGACTAATCCACTATGTAATAGATCTGTTTACAAAATGGTCAACAAGAAATGCAAGTTTTTTAGAAGGCAAAACAAGAAAGAAAACTTCAGCAAATTCTTCAAGTGCAAATCCTTTCCATCTTTCTTAGATTTTAGAAAAGATTTTAAATTCCAAAATATTTTTTAGAGAAGCTTTCAATTGTCTTTAGGCAAGCTTCATTTTCTAGTTTTTAGTTTTGAAGATCCACATTCCATTTCCAAGGAAGCTTTGTATGAAGGTTTAATCCAAATTTCCATATATATAAAAGGTTTGATTAAAATTTTATCTTTTAAATTCATGTTCATGGCGGTTTAATCGCCTAACCTTTTACATTCTGTCTTTTAAAAATTCTTGTCATTTAATTTATGTTATGGTTGGTTTAACCGCCTAACCTTTTAAATTCCTTGTTCTTACTTGATCTGTGGAGACCTCAAAAAGTATCCTTGAGAGAAACTGGGGGTAACTCGATCAATATATATATATATATATATATATATAAATAAATATATAAATATATTATATATATTTTCTTTTATGTTTTGTTGTTTTTCTACACTTTATTTCTGCCTATTTAATTCATCTATCATGTCTTCCTTTACTTGTTTATCGTCCTCCCGATGGTCCTAGTGGTCTCTGGTATATATATATATATGTATATATAGGATATGGATCAAATAGGTCCTTCTACTTGGGGTGAGTCCATGGGGACACATCCTAACCATAGATCAACAATTTTGGGTGGTCCAGATTTTTAGGACTTTTTTATGTTTATTTTCTTGTTTCAGCAATTAAAAAGGGTAGGGTGGTAATCTGGCACTTTAGAATCAGTTACTAAGATTTCATTCCATCTTTCACGCGATTTCACCCACTCTTCATGTATACTCTCTCTCCAGTGTTTCAGTTTCAAAATGTCTGTTGCTTATGTAGTATAGGGTTGTTGCTTATGACTTGCTTATGCAGTTAATGTATCTGTGATGCATGTGTAGTGTATATTCGTTGCTTATGTAGTATATGCTTATCGCTTATGTAGTATGGGTTTGTTGCTTATGACTTGCTTATGTAGTTAATGTATTCGTGGTGCATACGTAGTGTTTTTGTTGCTTATCTAATATAGACTTGTTGCTTATGTAGTATGAGTTTGTTGCTTATGAATTGCTTATGTAGTTAATGTATCCGTGGTGCATACGTAGTGTATATTCGTTGCTTATGTAGTATGGGTTTGTTGCTATGACTTGCTTATGTAGCTAATGTATTCGTGGTGCATATGTAGTGTATATTTGTTGCTTATGTAGTATAGGATTGTTGCTTATGTAGTATAGATTTGTTGCTTATGACAGCCTATGTAGTTAATGGTATATAAAAACACAATGACACATTTACACAAGCAACAAATTACATCTTCATAAGCAAACTTCGAACTGAAGTCAAGCTCTAGCAACTATGGCAAATTGTCTGCAACTTTTTTCACACAATGCGTTGAAGAAGAAGGATGAATGATTTCTCACAGTAGTGAGTTGAAGAAGAAGGAGGATGATTAAGGAAGATGAGATTTGTTCACGTTGAATTTGATGTGAGATTTGGATAGATTGTGTGATCATAATGTGAAGAGAATCCCATGAATATTGGGTAATTTTGTAGGTTGACTAATTTATCCCTTTCTCTAATTACCAACATTTAATCTGAATTTTTAGCTCTAAAATCAGAACCATTGAAAAATCTAGATATGTGGCTAGGATTGGTCCCTATGGACTTACCCTATGAGGTGGTCTCATATAACCCTCTCCTATATATATATATATATATATATATATATATATATAAATATATATATATATGTATATATGTATGTATGTATATATATATGTATGTATATATATATGTATGTATGTTTGAAGTGGTTGAGTATCAGTAACGAAAAATCTGTTGGTAATGACTTAAGCTCTCTGTACTTTATTTTGACCAATTTTACACATACGTAACTATATGATGAATGCATTTAGGAGTTTAAATACTCGTGGTCAACACATACTTTATGAATTTTATTTTCTAAATTTTTAATGATGATTTGTTTTTAATTCAAATACCTAAGTTTGCATTTGAAATTTATGTGATATATGGTTTGTTAGTCATTAAGCGGCCTAACCATTAAGTCTATCGTATTGTATACTATTTATTATTTAATTTGACGTTTATATTATGAATAATTTGTTAGTAACCAAAGTGGCCAAATTAGAAAGTACTTATAAATATTAAATTAAATAAATTTCAATTACCCATGATTATGTCTATTAACCAAAATGACTTGCTCATAGTTTTAGTGTGTATATTGAAATTCATTGGTTATAGAATATATACGGGTTGCCCAAAAGTTGATCAATTATTTTATAATCAAGAACATGCTCGTGGATAATTAATATATTTGATTAGATGTGTTTAGTATATCCAAATATTGTAGGCATGACTAATTAAAATATATTCAATTACCAATTATGTGAATATAAATTTTAGTAGGGGTGTGCACGGTACGGGACGGTTCGGAGATTTGGAAATCTCCAGAACCGTCCCGAAGTTCGGAGATCCTGAAAATAAATCTCCAGAACCGAACCATAGAAAAAAATCTCCGTCCCGTACCGAACCGAAAGTTCGGTACGGTTCGGGACAGAGATTCGGTTCTAATGAGACGGTACAGTTCGGTTCGGGACGGAGATTCGGAGATTAGCCATAAATAATACATACAAATTTGGAAGAAAAAAAAAAAGAAAATCAATATAGAAATCACCAAACGAATATACTTCTAGAGTTCTTCTCTTTTTAGCGTAGTCTCAAAATAAAAACTAAACCTATAATAGGTAACGCAATCCAAAATTCTAAAGTTGATAACCTCTATCATTCAATAATAGTCTTTTATTTGGGCAATTGTCCTTCTATTGACATATAACAAATATAATTAACTAATAATTTTTATAACTTAACACGAAATAAAATTTTTTATAAATTTATAATCTCAAAGTCTCATACTTAACATCAACATAATCAATAAAATTATATTTATAATTTATGTAATGTGGTAAAAAAAATTAAAATATATCTTTTTTATATTGTTATAATATGGTACTATTACTTTGTTCTATTTTAAGTGCAATTTACTAATCATTTAACTAATTTCAATTTCAAATAATTTAATCTATTATTAATATCAAAGTTTTTTTTAATTCATAATAGTTGCATTATTAGTTTTCTTTTTCTTCGAGAAATATGCTTTATATTCAATTTAATTTCAAATAGTTTGTAGTTAATTCAATATAAAAACAAATACAACATAGAAATAATGTATATGTATTTATATAAAATCTTTAAAATCGGTTCTAGCTTCGGGTCTTCGGTTTGGAGTGGTTCGGTACGGTTCGGTACGGTTCTCGGTACGGGTATTTGAAAAATCTCTAGAACCGTACCATAAATATTTTCGGTACGGTACAGTTCGGGGAAAGTCAAAAAATCAACAGATATTTTCGGTTCGGAGATCTTTCGGTCCGGATATCAGTTCGATTTCGGTAATCTCCAAGTCCCGTGCACAGCCCTAATTTTTAGCATCAATTACGTTTAATATAATACATTGTTGGATCACCTAAATGAGAACTTCAATTTACATTTATTGTCTCATCTAAATCTATAATATGTAATCTCAAAGCATTAATGTATTAATCAACTCTTTTAAATGCAGTACATATTCCCGTTTCTCTTCATTCGCATGTTTCATATGTTCCGATGTATAATGGACTTAACTTCTCTGTATGGTGCGAACAAATCCAATTTCACCTTGGTGTCTTGATCTTGACTTAACACTTTAAGTTGAAAAACCCGCTGCTATTACTCAAACTAGGAGTGATGTTGAGAAATCGGACCATAATACATGGGAAAGATCAAACAGACTTAGCCTGATGTTTATGCGAATGAGTATAGCAAACAACATCAAGTCTATCATTCCTCACACCAATGTGCTAAGGAATTCAAGAAATTAGCGGAGAGAGCATTCCCAAACTGATGATAAGTCTCTTGCTAGGACCTTAATGGCTACGTTGACCACAATGAAGTTTGATAGTTCTCGTAGCATGTATGAGCACGTCATTGAAATGACGAACATTGCAGCAAGACTTAAGTCCTTAGGGATGAACATGGATGATAACTTTCTCATGCGCTTTATCTTAAGTTCATCGCCCTCTAAGTATGGTCCATTCCAAATGAACTATGACACCATGAAGGACAAAATGTGAATGAACTTCATGGTATGTTAGTTCAGGAAGAAAACATTGACTAAGAATTAAGAGACTCATTATGTTCATCTCGTAACCAATCAAGGATCCGGTAGAGTAAGAAAGTTGGAACAAAGAAAGAAATGGGCAACAAAGGACCATTTAAAGTAAATGAGTTAAATGCCTAGTAATGCAAAAAGGAACACAACAACCTTAAAAGTCATTTCAGTTGAAAACCAGGACATTTCCAATAAGATTGCCTGAAACGTAAGGCATGGTTCGGAAAGAAAGGTATATTTAATGCTTTCGTATGTTTTGAATCAAATTTAGTTAAAGTTCCACATAGTACTTAGTGGCTTGATTCCTACTTTGCACCATTCACATTTCAAATACAATGCAGGGATCCCTTACAACCTAAATCATAAATCCAAATGAAAAGTAAGTTTTTCTGGAAATTGAGTCAAAGCTCCAGTTGAAGCTATTGGAACTTATCGTCTGATTTTAGATATTGGACACCATTTAGATTTGTTTTAGACTCTTTATGCACTTTCTGTTTCTCGCAATTTGGTTTCTCTTTCCAGACTTGATTTTGTTGGATACTCTTTCAATTTTGGTAATGGATATTTTAGTTTGTTCAAACAAAGTTTTCTTACTGGTTCTGGTGTTCTTAATGACGAACTATATAATTTAGGCTTGATAATATTTTTGATGAGACTCTTTTAACTCTGCATCATAATATTGGAACTAAATGTGGTTTAGTGATTGAAAATTCTGTTTACTTGTGGCATAAACATTTGGGGCAAGTTTCTAAAGTAATATTAGAAAATTTGGTAACAAATAAAATCCTCCCTGATTTAGATTTTACTGATCTTGGTATGGAATATATTAAATGAAAACAAACAAAACGCATAAAGAAATGAGCCACTCGAAGCACACAACTTCTTGAAATAATACACACTAATATATGTGGGCCTTTTGATGTTTTCTCTTTTAGAAAAGAAATATATTTTATCACATTTATCGATGACTTTTCACGTTGTGGCTCTGTCTATTTATTACATGAGAAATCTCATTCATAAAATGTCATTGAGGTGTTTGTTGATGAGGTTGAAAGACACCTAGATAGAAAAGTGAAAATTATTAGATCTGATAGAGGTGGTGAATATTATGAAAAATAAAATGAATCCAGGCCATGCCCAGGCCCATTTACCGAATTCCTAGAAAATCGTTGCATATGTGCTCAATACACTATACCAGGTACACCACAATAAAATGTATCAGAAAGGCGTAATCGTACTCTTTTGGACATGATTAGGAGTATGTTAAATAATTCCTCATTACCCACATCATTGTGGATGCATGCACTTAAAACTGCCATGTATTTGTTAAATAGGGTTCCTAGTAATGAATAGTTCCTAAAACTCCTTTTGAATCGTGGGACCGGTAGGAAACCTAGTTTGAGGCACCTACATATTTGGGGTTGCCAGGTAAGTAAGAGCTTATAACTCACAAGAAAAGAAATTGGATTCTAGGACAATCAATGGCTATTTCATTGGTTATCCTGAAAAGTCCAAAGGGTATAAGTTTCATTGTCCTAACCATAGTACAAGAATTGTTGAAACTATAAATGCTGGGTTCATTGAGAATGGTGAAGTTAGTGGGAGTCAAGAACCACAAAAGGTAGACATTCAAGAAGTTAGGGTGCAAATTCGTTTGCCTATAACTTGTTTTAAAGTTGTTGTTCCTCTAATTATTGAACAACCTAACATTGGACATGAAAAATAAAATAATGATCAAGTCACCCACAATAGTGATAATATTGATGAACCTACTATAATGAATGAACCACAACAAATAGTGTTAAGAAGGTCTAATAGACAAAGACAATCTGCTATTTCTGATGATTATGTGTTTTATTTACAAGAGTCAGAATCTGACTTAGGAATTGATGATGATCCAGTTTCGTTTTCACAGATCATTGAAAGTGTTAATTCTAAAAAATGGTTTGATGCCATGAAAGATAAGATGAATCTATGGAACATAATGAAGTTTGGGACCTTGGAAGGTTGTAAGAGTCGGGTGTAAATGGGTCTTTTAGACCAATCATGACTCAAATGGAAATATCGAACGATACAATGCCAGACTTGTTGCCAAAGGTTTTACTCAAAAAATTGGTATTGACTATAAGGAGACATCTTCACTAGTCTATAAGAAAGAGTCGTTTAGAATTATTACGGCTTTGGTGGCTTATTATGATTTATAGTTACACCAAATGGATGTGAAAACCGCTTTTCGAATAGAAATTTGGAATAAGATGTTTATATAGATCAACCTCAAGGTTTTTCTCAGTAGAAGGAAAAAAACATATGGTGTGTATATTTAAGAAATTAATTACGGACTTAAATAAGATTCCCCTGTCAATGTTATATTTTCAATGTTACCATCACTTCTTTTGGATTTAAGGAAAATATTGTTGATCGGTATATATATATATATATATATATATCCTCAAAGTCATTGGGACCAAGTTTATGTTTATGATTTTGTATTTTGATGATATCTTTCTTGCAACGAATGATCTTGGTTTATTGTATGAGACCAAGAAATTTCTCTCTAAGAACTTTGAAATGACGAATATGAGACGGACAACTTATGTGATCAAAATAGAAATATTCTGGAATAGATCACATGGATTATTAGAGTTGTCTCAAAAAGCATACATTAATAAAGTTGTAGAGATATTTAAAATAGAAAAATGCTCATGAAGTGTCGTTCCAATTCAGAAGGGGGATAAGTTCAGTCTTATGCAATGTCCAAAGAATGAATTAATGGAATGCATACAAATGAATGAAATTCCTTATGCATCAATTTTGGGAGCTTGATGTATACACAAACTTTGTAGGTCCAAAGGGGTGTGAGTAAGGTTTAGAAGGGGGGTTGAGTAAACCTTACCAACTTTTTGATTTTAGTCCTTTTAAGATTATTACAGAGTTAACTCAAACAACTGTGTCCTTGAGAGACAACTAAGTTGGTTATTCAGCAGAGTTAGCCACTCAACAGACTCGATAGAGCTGTTGATAGAATAACTCAGCTCTTTAACCTGAACTTTAACTTGGCTGTGTTGGTTTTATCAGCGAAAGACTTGACACCCTTTGAATTGTTTTAAACATGTTTTAACACTTGATTTTAGCACTTGGTTATTAATCGGTTGGATAGCAAATATGAGTTTATCAAATGAGATATGATGTAAGTATGTAGAAATGTAAATGTGCTGAAAAATAAATGACACAGTTAATTTTTATAGAGGTTCGAAGATGGGGTAATTCTTCTAATCCTCTCTTCTCCAACTTCTGGACTAATCCACTATGTAATAGATCTGTTTACAAAATGGTCAACAATCTAGAGACAGCCTTGGTCACACAACTGGCTTCTCTTTCGACTCAAGATCTTCACAGGGTAGTGCGCTACTTCACTCACTTTCTCAAGATCTTGGATTTGATCACGAAGACCCCCAATAACTTGATACTGGTTCGACCTTGAACCTTCCTACAATCCTCCTTGGAAATTAGACCCCTTTTGATTCTTCAAAAGTTTCCTCTTCAACAAATTTGAAGTTGTCTTTCCTTCACAGCTTGTGTTGGATCGATTTCCTTCGAGTTTCAGGCTTGAGGATTTGCTTGAATATACTTGAGAATATTTGCAGGTTAATAGCTTGAATAATGCTTGCTTGTTCATGGTTCATGTCACCTTTTCTCAATGAATTTCCTCAACCTTTTATAGTGAACTTTTGAAATTTTGTCCGTTGAAGAGTTAGGCTGATTTCAAAAGTCACTTATGTGGCTTGTCTTATTGCAGTCCTTGATGTTGACATTTTCTCGTATTTAATGTCTTGTAGCATTGCAGCGTTTCTGACACTTGATGCAGTGCTTCCCATTGGTTTGTTCCTTTTGCACACAACTGGAACTAACATTTTATCTCTAACAACTTTAATATGTTGCCATTTAGAGTAACATTTTTGACTTTCATCAACGGATCTCATTCATTATCTTGATTTGATCCCCGGTGACTTGAGTTAGCTTCTTTTATTCCCAACTTGAGTGACTTGAGTTAGCTTCCAATCCTTGGATGACTCATCCGGAGTTCACTTCAACTTGAGTTCATGACCTTCCTTCTTAAGTTGACTTGAGTCTTCAACCTCTCGACTTCTTGTATTTCTTCACACACTCAACTTTTCCAATTCATTACAATGTAAATTACAAGAAAAATGGGGTGCCAACTTTCTAGTTTAAGTTTTAGTTCATCAAAATTCAAAATAAATTTCTTAGCAATACTCGAGACCGTCTTGGTTTTGGCAATGGAATGTCTTCACTTCGATCTCCAAGAATGGATCTTGTATTTCCGAAAAGCGTAAGTTTTGAGGTACTTGACTCGAAAAGACCATATGCTTACTTATCGAAGGTCTTGTTTGATAAATGTTTAAATTTTTGATGATTTTGAAAAAACAATGGTTTTAAAGGTTGTCCAAATACTCTAAATGATTTAAAATGGTTTTAATATTTTTCTGGAGTATTTCCTCAAGTTTATTTTCATCAAAATCTACAAAATAAATTTCCTATGTCAATGGGTTTTTACATTGAAACTATGACCTAAATGTTGTCCTAATACTTTGGTCTAAAATGCTTTTGCTATTTATATTTATTGGAATTTAACACTTTTTGTGTTAATAAGTTATTTCATCTAAACTATATTTCTAATGTTGTCTAAATACTCCCGATCGGTTTAAAATATTTTTAAAAATTTTTTGGAGTATTTCTTGAGGTTTATTTTCGACAAAAATCGGACAATATTTCATTTATGAGGTCGGCCGGTCGACCAAAGAGGCGACGGCAGTACATGGGAACGAGTTTCTTGAAACAGAACTCGCGGAACTATCAAAATCGGTCGGGGTGACCGGTCACCATGGTGGGCGGCCGTCGCACCCTAGATGCGGCCATCGACCCCCTTTGGACCGCGATTACCCGTGTAAATTTGTGTTCTTTTTCTAATCTTATCGATCTTGCGACCGTCGCCTCTAGTTTGACAAAAAAATTCTAACTATTGTGCATCGAGACAACTTTTCCTTAATTTGTGGGATTGATTTCTATGACTATAATCTTGATTTTAATTGTTATTTTTTGTAGATATCGATTCCAAGAGGAGCATATCAAGTATCAATCATCTCCTATAAATAGAGGAAGATTTGAAGCACAACAATAAGAGAGAACAACACAACACAACAAGATATTCTCAAGAAAACACTTGGTCTTCTATTGTCATTATTCTTGTTGTAATTTGCCTAGCTTATCACTTTCACATCCTTGAGGTCTAGACTATTCTTGATTACACTTGCACTTAATTGTATAATTCATTATCGAGTTGTAATCTTGAATTTTTGGGTTATCATTCAACACAAGATATCCTTGTGAGTGTTCTTGTGGTAAGAACACACTTGGGTGATCTAGGTGTTAGGTGTAAGAAGATTGTGGTAATATTCTTGTTGAGGTGTTGAAGCATTTGGTATTCTTCAAGGTTTAAGATTGTGGTAATCTTCACAAGGTGCCGTTGGAGATTGTGGTAATCTTCAAGTGAGATTGTGGTAATCTCAAAGGTGGTGTTGAAGAAGAGTGTGGTGCTCTTCAAGGTGTTGTTGTAAGTTGGTGTTGTATTAATTTTGGTAATTAATAAAATCTTTTTTCTTTTTGAAATCCATCCCGGATATACTGGGTGGTAGAGGATTAGGGCCTAGGTGGGTTGAACCTCTATAAATCGACGTGTGTTGTTTACATTCCGCACCTTTATTATTATCTTTGAGCATTCGGTTCTAAAAAAAGGGTAAAATCGAAAAGATAGAGATAATATATTCACCCCCCTCTAGATTATCGTAGCCGCTTGGACTTACAAGTGGTATCAGAGCCAAACTCTTTGGCAAGCTCGTTTCAAATCGCGAGTGAAGAGAAACGATCGTCGGCTACGAATGAAGCTCATCTATCCGGCACCTCCACCACCAAGCCACCTCTATTTGATTCCAAAAATTTTATATTTTGGAAAGAAAGAATGGAATGTTATTTACAAGGTTGCGGCTTCGATATTTGGAATATCGTCATAAATGGAGAATTCATTCCGATGATAGACACACCATACACCTCCAAAGCTTTCAAAGAGCTCAATGATGAAGAGAAGAAAATCATCTCCTTAAACGATAAAGCTCTCAATATTTTGTATTGTTCACTTACTAAGTTGGAATATGAACATATTGTAGGAATTTGATCGGCACATGAAGTATGGCAAAAATTAGAAGCCATCTATGGAGTATTTGCAAATGAAAGGAATCAAACAAAAGCATCTACTTCTCAAAGGGATACAAGTTCAAATCTAAGGAACAAGCCTTTTACAACTTCCAACTATGAAGTAGTCGAACAATGTTTTATGGGCATTGAAGAAGAAAACGAGGTATGTCTTAAACCCTCTACTTCCTATGATATTGTCATTCAAAATGATTATAGTGATTTGCAAAATAATTTTGATGATCTTCAAAATGAATTCCAAGACTTACTTGTCAAATACAAAAACTTGAAAAAGGAATTCAATGTTTTGAAAAATGAAAAGGATAATTTATTTACTTCCTATGAATCACTATCATGTGCTCACACCACCACACTTGACAAGGTTAGAAACCTTGAAAAAGAAAATAGTACTCTTGTTGAGGATATTAATTGCATGAAAAAGGATTTATCTAAATCCAACTTGAGTACCGATGAAATTGTTGATTGTTGTGATAATTCGAAACTAGAACTTGATCATAAGTTTAATGTTGTCAATCATATGAAAAAGAATCAAGTCTCTAAGCATGTTGGTCATTATGCTCCTAGAATTATTACTTGTTTTTATTGCGGTAAAAAGGGTCATACGGTAAATATTTGTCGGGCTAGAAATAGCTCTAATTATTGTTGGAGACCTAAAAGTCTCAAAGCTAATCCTAAAGGACCCAAGACTTGAGGGTACCACAAAATAATATTTTATTAGGTACCCGGCGAAATAATAATCGGAGAATATTCATACCGCCAAGAAGACATCAAATGACAAATTCATTTGATCAAAGGAGAAAACATTTTCAACAAAGCCAATTTCCAAGAAGAGGATATAATCAAAAATGAGAAGAACACAATCCTTGGAAATGGTAAAGACATCATCAACAAGATGATTTTCAAAAAAGAAGAGACTATCAACAATGGGAAGGACGAAAATCTTGGAAATGGAGTAATCAAAGGAGGCATCATCAACAAAATGACTTCTCAAGGGGAAGATATCATCAACAATGGGAACAGCACAACCCATGAAAATGGCGTAATTGGTAACCCGTATCTCCCTAGTTAAATATGCATTTTATTTTGTTATTATGCATGCTTTTATTTGTGTCTTAATTGCAAAATGAGTTTTCAAGTATTTATTTTTTAATTAAAGTCTTCAATATATATTTGTGCTTTTAAAATATTTTTGAAAAAGAAGACCTTATATGATGTTTTTAAAACTCTTGTGCATTTTTGTAGACTAAAGTGTGTTATCATCTCTTATGGATTTTTATGGCATGAGCTTACTTGTGATATCTTTTAGCCTACACTTTTATCATTATGATTTGTGCTAGATTTATTTTAAGAATTGTGTAGGATTTACATATTTTCACAAATGGTCATTTACGTCATTATTTGTCAAGAAAGGCATTAATTATCGAGGTACGTTTACTTGTGTTATTCTTACTCTTATAGACTCGATATATGTATTGCCATGTGCCTATGTGCTTGTTTTTCATAGTATTTCATACAAGTGCCATTAAGAGGATTTTTAGATTCTTTGAAAGGCACTATTCGATATTTGATTGCACATATTTGCTTTGTCAACTCTTGTTCAAATACTTCTTTTAAATGAGGTCTCAACTATATGCTATCGGATTTTCAAATTTCAAAAGAGACTTTTTGTAGCTTTCTTAAGCTTATTTGAACTCACATGGCATAGTACATTCTTGATGATTTTCATCAAGCATAGTATGTGTTACTTTCTATAGTGTCTCTATCATTCGATATTACTATGCTCTTGTGCAAGATTCTTTGTTGAGATTTTGCAGAAATTTTTGGTATTTCGAAACAAGTTTAAGGAACAAGGCAAGGTTAGTAGCCTAAGGGTATTGTCAAGAAGAAGGTAATGATTTTGATGTAATATTTGCACTCATAGAAGTTATTTGCACTTTACTTGCCCATTCTTGTTTTGAGAAAATTTCAAGCTTTATCAAATGGATGTTAAATCCAATTTTCTAAATGGTTTTATTCAAATAGAAGTCTATCGGAGTTTAAAATTTTAGGCCAAATGATTTCTATAAAAGGCGTTGTACGGTTGATACAAGTACTCTGTATATGGTTTGATAGACTTAGCTATTTTCGCAAAATAATTTTACAAAAGGTAAAGTTGATACTACACTTCTTGTTTTGAAAAAGGGCAAGGTTGTTTACTTGTGCAAATTTATGTTGATAATATGTTTGGTGCTACTAATGAATATTTGTGCAAGATATTTTTCCAAGTCAATGCAAGTTGAACCTAAGATGATCATGATGAGGGAAGCTCAAATTTGATCATTGGAATTCAAGTTCAACAATGCCAAGAAGGTGATTATATTCCACACTCAAAAGAAGAAGTGAGGCATTGAAGAAGAAAGAACCATTCCAACCTATATGGCCACAAATATGAAAATTGACAAAGGTTGAGGTAAGCATGTTGATTGACCAACGAATTCGAGGTATGTTTATTCGTTTATTACTCCTTAGACTCGACATACTACATGCCTTATGTCTATATACTCGACTTAAAAAAACAATCCCAACGAATCTCTTTAAAGTGCCGTTAAAAGAAATTTTCAAATACTTGTAAGGCACTTCTTCTTATGACTTGTTCATCCAAAGTCTTAAAACGTTATTATTGTTGGGATAACAAGTCCGGTGAAAACTTTTTTTGGTTCGTCATAATCGAACTATATTTTTTTAAGGGATGGCATGTTTTAACAAAAACTTGAGATGTGTTTAATTCCGTCTCAAGGATAACTCGCGGACTTTTTAATCGCTCACCGCCGAGTATTTTACCTCATTTCGAGCTTGATTATGACATAATGTATATTGAATGAGGTCTACGTTTGCATTTTGCACGTTTTTAAAACTTAGGGGCAAAAAATCGGTTTTCTGAATCAAATTTTGGATTTTCAGAAAAGAATTGAACCAGTGGGCTGCCAGGGCAGGGGCCGACCGGTCGCCCACCTGCTCAACCGGTCGCCCATGCCCTGGACCGGTCGCCCTAATGGATTTTTGGTTTAAAATGCGTCTGTTTTCCAGACTTAGCCATTTTTGGCTCTTTTGGTCATTTTTCGTCCCCTTTGCCAATTGCACACAAATTTCACTCCAAATTTGTTTTGTTGCATGCATTTCATTACTTGGACTTACTTAGGCTCGATTATCATCATCATTGCTCGTCTTTACCGATTAAATGGTAAGAATTCTACTTCCTTATCTCAATTGGGTTGAACCCTTGAGAACTTGGCCTATATGTATTTTCTTGATGATATTTGTATATTTTTGTGATAAGATTGTCATTTATGATGTATTGTATTGTGTTTAAACTGATTTGGTGATGAAAAACTTGGCTTGATTACATTTACAACGGCTATATATATCTTCTTCAATTTTTTACGCCCGCCAAGTGTTCGATAAAATGTTTCAATGAAAAATTCATCACCTACATGATTCTCTTGATTTCAAATGTCTTATATATTTATAGAGATCATGTTCTTGCCAATCAAATGAGTTTTCATAAGCTTCTACAAGTCGTATGATCGACTCTTTCCTCGTATTTGGTCTATAAGCTTCAATGTTCGAATAGCTCGATACATCGGTTTAGTTACGCACTTTGATATGATCATATGATGTTTTTATCGTGCTAACATTCTTTTTGATGATTCCAAAGGGGGAGAAACGGGTTATAAGCTTATTAGCTCATAAAAGCTAAAACAAGCTCGAGAAAGAAGCTATAAGCTATGGCTTCTAAAAGCCATAAGTTGTGCATCATACTTAGTCCAATTGTTGTATTACGGACTTGTATACTTGTCTAACGATGTTTTGTTGACAAGGGGAGCTTATAAGCTCTTGTACTTAAGATCAATGTGTAAAAGCTAAAGCTTTTAACTTGTGGTTGATTGCTTTTACATTACTCTTGTTGTGCATATTGATAGGGGGAGCTTTTGCTATATATGTTTAATATCTCTACTCCCATCCTTGTGATTATATGGCGTGGAATGTTGTCGCTCACAACGGATAGTTCCTTTTAACCGGTAAAATTGTTTTGTTTTTCAAAATCGACCTCGTTAAAATTATTTTGTTTGAAATCATCAAAAAGGGGGAGATTGTTTGATAAATGGTTTTATCATGATTTTGATGATTTTGTTTTTATACCAAAACAATGGTTTTAAAGGTTGTCCAAATACTCCTAAATGATTTAAAATGGTTTTAATATTTTCCGGAGTATTTCCTCAAGTTTATTTTCGATAATATTGGACAACAATTTTAATGATTTTATGTCAATGGGTTTTTACATTGAAACTATGTTTCTAAATGTTGTCCTAATACTCCCGATTGGTCTAAAATGCTTTTGCTATTTTTCGGAGTATTTATTGGAATTTATATCGGACAACACTTTTTGTGTTAATAAGTTATTTCATCTAAACTATATTTCTAATGTTGTCCTAAATACTCCCGATCGGTTTAAAATGTTTTTACAAATTTTTCGGAGTATTTCTTGAGGTTTATTTTCGACAAAAATCGGACAACATTTCATTTAGGAGGTTGACTGGTCGACCAAAGAGGCGACCGGTACCTGGGAACGAGTTTCTTTAAATAGAATTCGCGAAACTATCAAAACTGGTCAGGGTGACCGGTCACCATGGTGGGCGACCGGTCGCACCCTAGGGCGACCGATCGACCCCCCTTTGGACCGGTCACCCCGTGTAAAATTTGTTGTGTTCTTTTTCTAATCTTATCAGTGTGCGACTGGTCGCCCTCTAGTTTGACAGCAAAATTCTAACCGTTGTGCAGCAGACAACTTTTCCTTAATTTGTGGGATTGATTTCTAACAGCTATAATCTTGATTTTAATTGCTATTTTTTTGTAGATATTAGATTCCAAGAGGAGCCTATCAAGTATCAATCATCTCCTATAAATAGAGGAAGATTTGAAGCACAACAATAAGAGAGAACAACACAACACAACAAGATATTCTCAAGCAAACACTTGGTCTTTTATTGTCATTAATCTTGTTGTAATTTGTCTAGCTTATCACTTTCACATCCTTGAGGTCTAGGCTATTCTTGATTACACTTGCACTTAATTGTATAATTCATTATCGAGTTGTAATCTTGAATTTTTGGGTTATCATTCAACACAAGATATCCTTGTGAGTGTTCTTGTGGTAAGAACACACTTGAGGTGATCTAGGTGTTAGGTGTAAGAAAATTGTGGTAATCTTCTTGTTGAGGTGTTGAAGAATTTGGTATTCTTCAAGGTTGAAGATTGTGGTAATCTTCACAAGGTGCCGTTGGAGATTGTGGTAATCTTCAAGTGAGATTGTGGTAATCTCAAAGGTGGTGTTGAAGAAGAGTGTGGTGCTCTTCAAGGTGTTGTTGTAAGTTGGTGTTGTATTAATTTTGGTAATTAATAAAATCTTTTTCTTTTTGAAATCCATCCCTGATATCTTTGGGGTGGTAGAGGATTAGGCCCTAGGTGGGTTGAACCTCTATAAATCGACGTGTATTGTTTACATTTCGCACCTTTATTATTGTCTTTGAGCATTCGGTTCTAAAAAGAGGGTAAAATCGAAAAGATGGAGATAATCTATTCACCCCCCCTCTAGATTATCGTAGCCGCTTGGACTTATAGGTCTGACCATCTGGAGGTGATTGGTTATTTAGATTATGACGGATGTGCTGATACAAGAAAATCTACATTTGGTTATTTGTTCCTATTAGCTAGATGAGCAATATCTTAGAAAAGTGCAAAGCAGAATATCATTGTTGCATCCACTATGGAAGCTGAATTTGTGGCATGATTTAAGGCCACAATTTAAGGAAATTGGCTGTGGAATTTTATTTCAGGACTTGGGATAGTCGACAGTATTGCCAAGCCGCTGAAATTACTGTGATAATTCTGCATCAATCTTCTTCTCTAAAAAAAGACAAGTATTACAGAGGTGCTAAACATATGGCATTGAAGTACCTTATCGTTAAAGAAGAAGTTCGGAAACAAAAAGTATCAATTGAGCATATTAGCATCGATCTCATAATTGCTGGCCTCCAAAGTCATTTATTGGACATGTAGAAAGAATGGGGTATTGTTAATGTACCTTGAGAATTTTATGCCTTATGTATTTGACACTTTGAGCTCTCTTATGTACTGTTTCTGAAACTAATCATTATCATGTTTGTCATTGATGTGTACTTGACATAACACTAACAAGATAGTGTCTTTTATAGACATTAATGTGGACCATTATTGATATTTTGGTTTATCATCTTAAGTATAAAACTAATATTGTGGTACCTGGAAGGAACTCTATCGAGTAAATGATATATAACCACTATGACTCATGTTAGTTAATACTTAATAATGGCATTATGATATGACCAATAAAGTTGTGATGTATCTTTATGTTATGCACATTATGTTTATTATTTAAACTGTTAATATATTATGTCACTCGGCTAAGTGAGAGAATGTAAGATATATGTGGCCCACGTGCCATATATTTATATTAGATATTAAATTAAGTGGTATTTTAATATCTAATTAATGGTTTAAATAATTTATTAAATATTACATATAAGTTTTTATTGGACAGTTAAGATGTTATTTATGTTCCACTTGTATACATTGATAGAACGTGTTTTGTAATCTGTTTCTGCCAGAACAGTTTTGGCAGATAACTGGTATCAAAAATCGGTCCTCTCTCTGTCTATAAGAGACCTATTCAAAACTGCACAATCTATTGCTGAAGAAATTATCGTTTTGTGGGATTAACGAAGGCGAGAGAGAGAAAAGTGGTTTCTTCCATCTTCAACAAAGAAAGACATGGTTGCTCGAGTTAGTACCATGATTATAAATTAATTGTGAAACTCATAAAGTTCAAGATCTGGGATATCGATTTTCATTTCTTCGATTCTATGTATAATTATGCTTACAAAATATCTACGATAAAGAGAATTATATGATTCCATCTTCTTCCTGTTATACAATTACCACACTCTATGTTAGTCAGTATGGATGAATTGTCACATTTTGCGTTAGTTAGTAGGGTGGCCAATGGTTTGGAACTGTCGGTTCCATATGTTGTACCGACGGTTAAAGGTCAGCAAAATTTCAACCCATAACCTTAATGAACGAAAGGTGGTTAAGGGCTAGTCCTGAGCCGCTAATTACGGGTCAGTTTGGAGCCCCATGATTACAGGTCGAATTCCGATTCCGATTAAGGGTAGGCCCTTCTTCTTACCTTCCCATTTTTGTTCCTTTTCCTGAAAAAACATTATTTTTGTATTTTCAAAATGGTACTTATAATTACCTTTCTAGATACATAAATCTAGACTATTTTGCTAATATGTATCAATATATGATCACATGTTTTGTTTAAACAGTAAAATCGAAAAAGAATTTTACTATATTGTTGTCAATAAACAAAATAGAGACAATGTATTTACCTTAACAATCAAAATCACAACAAATAGAATGAGTTGAGGGGGCACACGTGAGAGTGCTCAGTAGGAATTATGGCACTAGTTGAAGTGAAGAGATCTGAATTCCTACTGTTATTGTAGAATTCTTTAGCCTAGTTAGATACCATATGAACATGTCTAAGAAAACCCCTCTATGGCTTCATCGATATCTCGATAAAGAGAAATATGATCAACAATCTTCGAATGTATATAAAAAGAATTTCTTTTTTTAGACTTTTTTCTATTAGAACCACGTGGAAAAGGCCACGATATGGGCATTTTAGACTTGATGTGGATGCATTTTTCGACACTAACAAGAATATATTTGCCATAGATGGGTTGATTCGTGATGGCAATGGAGATGGCAATGGAAGGTTCAGTGTGCGTTCGGAAAGAATTTTAACTTCCTTCCTTCAGCATTCGATGGAGAACTTCAGGCCATTAAAGGACTTACAGTTGCGAAGGACAGAGGTTTCACATTGATGAGACTCATCAGATTCTTTAATAGCAGTGCAAGCAGTCACGACGGTAGAAGACTCTAAATATTTCCTTTTTACTTGCTAGCATGAATGTAGTATCCAAAGTTTAACTTTGGGCGTAGAAATGTTAATAGAGCTAGCTGCACACAATATTGCTAGTTTCGCTCCTTTCTCTTCGTCATATTTGTTAATTTGCAATAAAAGCAATGAATTTTTTTCTCAAAAAAAAGAAGAAGAAGAACAATCATAATAACCAATCGAAACTTTCCTAAACTAATTTAATAACCGTAGCAATGTTTCTTCCTTTTTTTTTTTTGGATGCAACCGTAGCAATGTTAAACCTTCCTAAACTAAAAGCATTCATAATGAAATATATATAAGTCATGAAGTTCTCAAACTTTCCTATATATACTACCTTAATTATATGAGTCGATCTCTTGTCAGACGGTCTAACGGATCTAATCCATTAGACGGAGCCCCAATAATAGATCCAATCCAATTCAACCCAAAAAGAAAAAAACCACACACAAATTACATTTGACAACTCCTTCCGGGCCTAACCCAAAACCCCGCAACGGCACAACAATCATATGTCGTAAATTCAGTCAATTGCCAATTGTCAATTGATACAACCGACTCGTCGACCGCCGCACACATAAGCAACAAGCAGAGGAACAATAATGAATTGGGGTTTTGGAAATTTTTTTGGTTTTCTTTTAGTATTTTTTTTTAATATTTTATTCTCCATTCAAAGACTTATGCTTTGCAATATGTGAGTGTCATGGCCAAAAGATGATAATTAATTCAAAACTTTAAAAGTCATATTTCAGTTGTTTCTTTTTTAGAGTTTTTGACTCTTGGTAAGCTATCTTTTTGTTTTGCTTTGAGTTTGGTATAAACTCATTCAATCATTATTTTTCAAAAGTACATTCATTCATGCCATCCATGTATTTGAATCAATTTTGACGTTGAATCAATTTTGATGCATTTCAGGAGAACTAATACTTTTTATGAAGACTACTAATACTTTTCAAAAGAACGACTAATACATTTCAAGGGAAAAAAACTATATTTTTAGAGGAGACTAAATATTTTTCAGGGTGACTACTAATACTTTTTAAGGGAAAACATAATACTTTTACCGGGAATTTCTAATATTTTTTATGAGAAAAATTAATATTTTTCAAGGGGAATTACTAAATACCTTTAATAGTAAAATCTAATACTTTTCAGGGGAGTACTAATACGTTTTAGGAGGATTAATAATACTTTTGATGGAAAAATTTAATACTATTCTAGAGGGTTACTAAAATACTGTAAAGGGAACTACTGATACTTTTCCGATGGATTGCTAATACTTTCAGGGAAACAACTAATACTTTTCGGGTCCTAGTGAATCTATGCCGCTACTTAATATTACAAAAATGCCACCGGGTCAAATTTGGGGATCCGTCTAATTATATGTTATCTTTCTTAATTATTATATATCAATGTAAAATTATATATGCTATTTAAAAGCATCCACAAGTGACTCTTTTAATTGAAAAATCTTCCACCAAAAAACATTTTTATCAAACACTTTATTTTAACATTTAAATTTGACGAATGAGTTTTCACTCTCAAAATTTGAATAGCTAAAACAACTCTTTATAATTAATTGCATCATATTTTATACAATTTGAATGACCTTTTTTAATGATAGTTTCCAAAACAACACAAACTTCGAAAAATTATCTTAAATTATTTCCAACATCTCATGTATAATAAATTAATATTAAAAAAATAAAGAGTCAAATAAAAAGAGAATATTAAAAAATGTCAAAAATAACACTCTTTAGATTTAAAGATGCTATTTATTTTGCAATTAAATTTAAAGAGTCTCTTGGAAGCTCTTACATATTACATTCTCTATATGCTAACTATAAGTTAACATATCTAAGTTAATTACATATTATATATATTAATTCATACAAATTAGTCAAATGCCCTTTAATATTATTATGTATCGCGAGGTGTATCATCTATATGACCATTACTTATCTAACTCTTTTAGATTCTACACACTATTATGATATTATATTAAGTCATGGTCTAACTTTAGATTAGGTAATATATAGATTTGGGATTCGAAATGAAAAAGAAGAAAGACGTGGAACCCGCAGTTTATCAGTTTCCCTAAACTGACGGTTCCACGAGTTGGGGCAACCCCAACACTTAACCGGCTCGGTTCATACACGATGCCCCAACCCTTAACCGGCCCGGTTCAAACACGATTCGGAACTGTAACCGTGGTCAACTGTGTCAACACGCCGGTTCCCATTTTAACCGCCAGTTACGGTTCCATTGGGCCAACGTTAGCAGTTAATCTAATCTTGAAGAGAAAGACCATCAGTCCGCAATAATCCTAACTGGACTACAAAACAGCCCAACCCAAACCTTCAAAGATAACCAGATACGAGCCCAATTATGTTTACAATCCGGCCAACAATAAAATCAAGTATTTAGATCACAGCCCAAATCCTTGTTAAGAATTCTGTGGCCCATTGTATTCAAGTGTTTTTTCTCTTCAACAGCTATCTCAAGAATAGAGATAAGAAGAAATTGGGTGATGGATTCGGGGGTTGACATCATAAATAACATCAAACAAAATGTGAAGAGACAACACAAAGCATCCATTATTTTCAGGTAACTCTGTTGTCAGCATATAAAAAAGCATGATGCAATAGTTATATTTCAACCTAACTCAGAATAAATGTTTGTCCGTATCACACATCATAAACATCCACCATCATCACGTAAACAGTTTTTTTTTATCAAGGCTACAACACCTGTAATGCATGCAAGCATGCAGTTGGCATTGAAAGCAAAAGAATTCGCAATGCCAAAAACGGGGATGAGATCTCATGTTCCACCCCGTATTCCATATATTGGATGAATAACACATGTACAATTGTGACATCACCTTGATCACCTAGTACACATGTCATTCATCGATGCAATAGAATAGGGAGTGGATCTCAATCCCTCAAAACGTTACCGGAAAAAAAAAAAAAACAATGTCACCAGCAGCATAGTATGATTATATTCATCTAAATCATGTTCTCGTGCAAAATACAAAAAATATTAGATGGATGTATGCGCGCGCACACAAAAGAGAAAAGGATAATTATAAAACCTAACAAAAAAGAAAAGGATAATTATAAAACCTACCCTTGAAGTTTGGCTCATGTAAGAAAACCTAGCTAACTTTGAAAATTACCAAAACTACCCTTGAGGTTTACATCAGTCTTTTTTCACCTAGGATTAGTGGAGCTAATGGAAATTGCAGATGTCGATCAAATGCTTTTTACTGTTACATTCCTCAACATTTTAGAAGAAAAGTTTGGGGTATTTGTTATAATTAGAAAAGTTGAGGGGTGTAATTGTAAAATATTTGATGACGTTCGCAAATTCCATTAGGTTGGGGCAAAACGTAAGAGAGGTGTAAACCTCAAGAGTGGTTTTTAAATGTCAAAAAGAAAATAAAGAGCCAAGCCAAAGACATCATAAGAATCAGAAAACACCAAACAAACCACATATTAAAAACCTAAAGCATTCATGCACGAAATACTTAAACAAATAAAAACATTAATTCACATCATAATAATGCAGCATATCGAGCTAGGTATCGCACATCAACCAAATAAGGTAACAGAAAGCAAATTCACTAGACTGGTCTCCGAGTTACTAAATTTGTCACAAAATCCTATAATTGGAAACTGAGTTTTGGTGGAGGCTTGCTTCATTTAAACGAGGGCCAGCGAGATGATCAGTTCTAATTATTATTGTGTCTAATAATATCAAAATTAAACAAGATTCATCGGTTCATCCTAAACAGTAAGAATTTGGAACATTGTTTACTTTACTAGGAAGCAAACTTAGGTAGTGGCTCAACGATATAATGGCACCATGCATTGACTCTACAAATGTACGCGTTTCTGCAGAAGCTAACCTTCAAAAAGACGAATATCGATCTAATATCATACGATTAAGTTCTGTTAAAGCTTAAAATTGAGTCTCTGAATGACAATCACAAAGGAGAAACACAAAGCCACAGCATTGAAATGAAGAGAAGGATTATTTTATAGCCCATAAATTGCAACAACAATTCAGATCATTACATAGGCAATTCAATAAAACATGTTCAGACTTTATTTCTCCCTTCAAGATGATGCAAAGAAATTTAAGGACCATAAAAGTCCAAAACACCAAATTCTATGTTTTCTTTAAGAAAAGCTTAAGCAAACACCTAACTCACCTTCAAGTTAATGATTCTATTTCTTTGCTATGTAACTCCAACTTCAAGACCTTCTCATGTTACTCGACTGGGAGAAGACAATTCAAAGAAAGAAAATATCCATCAAGATTTTTTTTTTTTTGAAAAAAAAAAAGCAAAAAATTTGTACTCAAGACTACCTCAAAGAAAACAAGCAATTGTTATCTTGAGTAAAATCTTATAGTCCTTCCTATCCTCCTCCCACTCAAAAGAAAATAACAAAATTTAAAAAAAAAATAAGTTCAGAAAAATTTACCCATTAGCAAGAATCCAGTGCATCCGGGAACCAATTTTTAACCCACAAGATATTCAGCATCCCATCACAGCACAATTATAAACAAAACTGCCGGATCGTTTTCGGCCAAGCAATTCCCACTGCGGAGGACCTTCACTCGGGACCCACGAATTCACTTCGATAAAACCCTCGCCAGCATTCCGAGGCCCCCCAATGACAATGAGACGATCGCCGCACGCCCTAAACGCTAAACCCCAACCGTACATAGAATCGGCACGTTCCGGCAATCTTCCGACAGTAATCCAAACCTTACTATCTTTGTTATATTTTCTCACCTCCATAGCGGCATAATCTGCCGCGTACAATTCATTATTTACAACGGCGATCAAAGGCGGCGCTTCGGATGTAGCAGGCAGCTCGTTATCCCTAGCAGCACCTGTCCGCACGGGGGACATGTTAGGTATTTCTGTCCAAGTCCTGGTTGCTAAATTATATTCCTCTCCACACGTGAGAAGCTTTGAATCGGATCCTCCGATCCCTCCGATCACGTAAAACTTTCCGTCCATGAAAACCCCGGAACACATTTTCCTCGGATTCTTCATGCTCGGAAGTGTCGTCCATGTTCTCGCCTCGGAATTATATAACTCAGCCGAACTGAGAATATTACCATGTGAATCACAACCGCCGGCCAATATGGCGATCTCTCCGAGGCTCGCAGACCCGAACAAACACCTAGGCTCGTTCATGCTCATTCCGGTCGTCCACGTGTTTGTCAACAAACTATAACGATAAATCACGTGGGACATGAGATCTCGCCCGAAAACGAGAAGCTCTGTCCCCACAGCCAAAGATTCCTTATCCGCAAACACGAAGCAATCATTAGGATTCATTCTCGGTATATGCATCCAATGGCGGCGAGTAGGGTCAAAGGCTTCCCACTCGAGCAGCTGGCACGAAAAATAAACCCAATGTTCCACCACACCATTTTGCCTCCTCAATCTATAAAGCTCACCGCTTCTAATAAGCGAGCGGAAACTCCGGTTCAGAGATGCAATCGCACCATAATCAGCCCTAGAGCAACGGATAAGACAACTAATCGAGTTGTCGCGGCCAATGGCAGCAATTAATGAGCTCGAATCGGAATTATCGCCAGCGTGGCGCTGACTTCCTGATTCGTCAGAATTTTCGGGAGCCGACATTAAAATCCCACCAATGGATAGAGCGGTATCTATCTGATCACCTGATCGTTTCGGCACCTTTCTGACAATCTCTTCTT
This sequence comes from Rehmannia glutinosa, assembly GCA_016081115.2. Lineage (NCBI taxonomy): Eukaryota > Viridiplantae > Streptophyta > Magnoliopsida > Lamiales > Orobanchaceae > Rehmannia > Rehmannia glutinosa. The sequence continues at coordinate 13,776,680 of CM071926.1, forward strand.
CCTCTCCATTCGTCTCCAACGGTCTCTTACTCTGCTGAACATCAACCTTCTCCGGCCGGTAATTCATACGCCAATTACCATCTCGTTCGCAGTTCCTAGGATAGTCCCTCGAAACCAAACAAGGCCGATCTTCCAACATGTCTTCTGTATCCAAACCAATAGGTAAACTAGTTTTCCAGTTAAAAACAATCCAAACCCTTTTTCTTTCTCAGGTGTACTGCAAAAATAGTCCTGCATAAACTTGAATCAGAAACTCATATAATATATACTGTCAATACACACAAGGAAACTATCCACAATCCCACATGCAAGAATCCCAGAAGACCGAAAAAGATCAAAAATTAAAAAATTTAATTAAAAAAAAGTACCAAGATTTCTGGGCAATTGATAGCTGCAAGTTTCAAAGTGAATTTTCAACAAAAAGGAAAGCTTAAAAACCGGAATACACGAGGGGGGCAGTTAAAAAAAAAAGCAAACTTTATATCATTAACCGTCGTCACTGATCCAAATCCAATAACAAAATCAATTCAGGTAAATAGCTAACAATATAAAAAACCGATCTTTGAACAAAAATACAGCAAAACTAACCAAGAATCGTTTTGGAAAAGAGGAATATGTTAAATACAAGAGAAACCCAGATTTAAAAACACCGTAAAATCGATGTTTTTGATCGATTTAAACATGCAGAAAGCAAGAAAATCAATCCTACTAGATCTCTAAAATTCAGATCAAATTACACCCAGCTGCCCAAATATTCACAAAAATCAATATATCGAACAAAGCTCCAATCTTGCATTGGTTCTCCTACGGCACCAATTAATTACTTAGATTAGATCTATCAATACAATCATTCAAAAATACAAAAACAAAAAAATACTGTTAAATATCATAAACAAAAGCAAAAATAAAAGCAGGCACAAGAAATTAAACAAGATTTGTAAAAAAAAAAAAAGTAATGGGTTTTTTTTTTTTTTTGTAAAGGCAAAAACAAAGAAAGATTAACGATTCATTAAAATAAAATTGTAAGGAATAGAGGGACTTACATAGGTATCGGATAAGAAGAAATTGAAGGATTAATATAAATCCTTTCTTGCTCTGCCCTTTACAAGTATATATGCATGTTTGCAACTCAAGAGCTTTTATGGGTTTATTATATTTTTTCTATGAGTGTTTATGGTTGTGAAAGTGTGCGAGAGAAAGAAGTTGAGTTTCAGTTCTTCGCACTTCTTTGTAAGAGAAATCCTTTGAATTCTCTCTGCAAATCAAAGCCAAGGGCTTATGGGCTTTGGCTTTGGGGGCATAATCTTTAGAAGACCTCTTTATCTCTCTATATTTATATATATATTATTTTATTTCCAATTAAATTATAATTTGTAATTATTATTATTTTCATTTTTTCTGTTGAAAGTTATAAGATAATTTGAAAAGAGAAGTAAAATCATAAAATCTACGCTACGACTATCGAATGACTATCTCATCTAAAAGTTTAAGAGCCTTGCACGTGATACAATTGCTAAGACTATTGAATGACTATCTTATCTAAGTTTAAGAGCCTTGCACGTGAAACATTTTTATGGGTAGTGATGAGGTTTGAAGTCAGGCTTCTTATTTAACGTGGCTTTGATATCATATTGAATGATCATATATCTTCAATAATTTAATACTCTTTGGTCGATTCCGATTTGGGGACAACAAGAAAAATTAATAGTTCGCTAATTTAATATCTCGCGAAATTAATAAATATTGGCAGTCTTAAGGTTAATAATTTATAGAGGTTTAACAGTATTTAATTTAATACTATAACAAAGACCGCAAAGTAGCATCTTATGCTGTGAATTTTGAAAATGGCAATATTTGTGAAAATACAATAAACCATGGTGAAAATATATTCAATAAAAATTATAGTTATTAATGTGATTTTATTCATTTTATTGATGTAATTTCCTAGACATTGATATGAGATCAAAAATTAAGAATTGCTTGTTATTTATTTTGTATTTAAAAAAATAAGAAGAAAATTACAACTAGTACTTCTTGGCACACAAACATCTACACTTTCTTAAGCTATTTGGAAATGAGAAAACTAAAACATAAACTTATTCATCTATAAATAAAATTCTACATATGTAACCCTTTTATTGAATTTCTGGTACTTGAACTTAGGTATCACTATAGGCTGTACAATTACTATATTAATGTTTGTTTTCCATCATTGGACTGGTAAAAACACATGGACATTTTTGCTACTTTGCAATATATGTTTTTCCTTTTTTTCCTTTTTTATAATAAGGATGAGCATGCATAGATTGTTTCGCCCTCTCTCTATATATTATATCTATATATATAATACATCTTTAATATCTTTTTGGTCTTATTATTTTTATAATATTTTTTTTGTTTTTTGGGTGAGAGTTGAGGAGGTGGTGTGGGACCCATTTACAGCTTATGTTCGCTTCTTCTCTGGTGGCGGAGGGGCCACCGGTCACCGGCGACAGTCGGTGGTGACACGTTTGGATTAGAAAGTGGGGCTTGGACAAGTGGACACCTATTTCTCCACGTTTCCACTCAATAAATTGGTATCATTTGCAGAAATTTGAGAATTTGTGGGGTGAAAAAGGAAAATAACCAAAGTACTATTTGTACCCAGAGTAAAATTTTATGGAAAGTGAATATTGACATAACTTATTAACTTATATAATACATAATTTTTTCTTATAAAAATAGAAAAGACAGAAAAAACCATTTTTTTTCTAAGAAAAAATTAGGTGGTGTATAAGTTATGTCAATTTGGATGGGTTTATTATAATAAAAAAATCTTAAATCAAATAGTTCTAAGTTCTAAGAGGGGGTAGTTTGCCAAAAATTCAGACATGGGGGTGGCAAATGTGAAGAACCAAAAGCTTAGAAGTAGTGGATGTAAAATATGTATTTTCTGGGTATATGAGTTTGACCAGAAAGGTCGTCATCAGGACACATTACTGAAATATTAAATTGATATATTTCAAATATTAATGATCCAATTAATACGATTGAATTGAACTAGTTGAAGGGTATAAAAAGTAAAGAAAAAATACCAACAAATTTGTTTGAAGGATTTTAATTAAAATGTGGTCTGTACATGATTCTTACAAAAAATGTGGTCTGTACAAATATAATCAATTTTTTTTGAAAGGATGTATTTAATTTTCTAAACTTACCTAATCTCTATTTAATTATGGATTTCATCGTTAATTAACTGCCTCATCTTTATGATGATAACTATTATAGCATATTTAATTGCATTTATTTTGAATAAAATCCAACCATTTTACTATATATGAAATCACTAAAGAAGCATTTATATGAAAATATAAATGTGCTTTGGACTGAAAAGTTAAAGTCTGACTGCTTGACGTTATAAATCACTTCAAGTGTTCCAAAACAACAACTGTGGATTTCAAGCGTTAAAAAATAATTTGAAACTGCTAATATTAGCATTTCTATATCAAGAAATTACTAGAAATTATGAGCGAAATTGTTATTTGTTAAATTATTAGTTTTCTATCCAATTTTTTACATTATATTAAATGAAACTGTTGTAACATTCAATTTTGATATTTAGTCTCCCTTTACGGGAGTTAGATATTTTGTGTTTCTTTATGGGAAATTTTCAGTTTTTTCGTTTATTGAATAAATTATCATGTGGTGGGTGTTTTATGCAGATAAACTATCACTGGAAGTTTAGTGACAAATGTGGGTATATGATTTGTCCAGACTATTACAATTTTGCATCTATATAAGATTAAAATATGTTTATATTTTAAATCTATAGTATAGATTTATGATTTTGTAGGTCTAAAATTTTTGACCAATTTGTAATCAATTGTAAAGTTTAATGAAATTGATTTTTTTTTAAATTATATTAAAATTATGTGTATTACCATTTACCCCATACTAAAAACAAGTCATGTATTTCATCTGAATGTATCATTATTTGCGGTACAATAAGTGGTTAGGATAGTCGAAATTGTCATTTTCCGGAAGAATCATTCAATGCCCAAGTTAGATTCAAAGAAAAAATGAGTAACCCAAATTGCAATGAACCTTAATCAAAACAGATTATGTATCTTTAGTACACTACAAATGCATATTTAATTATTTATGCGAAGTGAATGAGGATTGTAATTTAGTGTTAGATGGTGTATGGATAGTTTGGGCTCATTAATAAGCTTGTTTGGAAGAACTATTGAGCCTTTTTTTATTATTTGTTATTGTTTTTTAACTTTTATAATTAGGACATGTGACATGTCCCATTAATAATAAGAATATTGAGTTATATGAAGTAAATAATAATACCAAAAATGTTACACCCGATTATAAAATTCTCAAGATAAACTAAAAGAGATTGAAAAGATAAGATCAAAATTTGCCTAACCATTGTGAAAAAGAAGCATAATTTTGACCATTCTCTTGCAAGGATACAAAGGCCATATGGTAGCTTAGGTCAATGTCCAAAGTGGCTAAACTTAATGATGAAAATGTGCGTTCAAACAACTCCAATTTGTTGAAAATTGGAAAGAAGAAAAAAAAGGTAAAAAGTGTGTAGATTGAATGTGGGCTTATTCTCGACTTATTAAGATTCTTTGTGTTGATTTTCCTTGTGCTTATCAAAGTGTTTAAAAGCTTAAAGTTTTTTGTATTGCACATCAATGATTGGACTTCAAATCTAATTTTTACAAGTAATTTAAAAAAAAATCATGTGGTATGCACTCGAGTTAATTCTAAAATGAGCGATTAGCTTATTATACTTATAGTGTAATTTAGTCTATCAGGGAAATCAAATTTAAAATATTATATTTCAATTATGAGAAGTTATATTTGTAAAATGTGAAAGAGCATATGAGTCTTTGAAGTTGTTTAAGTCAAAATTTACGTAATTTTGTATTTTATTCTTCAATGAAATTTACAAAATTTCTTAATTAATCGACAATTTCGATGTTCAGTTTTAGTTATGCACTCCTTTAGTCCTTTATATAAACGTTTTCATCACATAAATTATTCACTTTGCTTTAACTCTTGTTAATTGTAGTTATAATATAAATTCTGATTCCAACTAAGTCGTGATTTCTTATATTTTTAACTCAAACATATTCATATTGCATCGTTCGTATAAATACAATTAATTGTTGAACATACATGCGTAGTCAAACATATACTCATTTCATATCGTATCGTTCGTGTAAACACAACTTCTAAAAAGTAGCCTACTCTTTATATTAGTTGAGCGAGTATTGAAATTAACTTAGTCAATAAAAAACTTAGAGGAAAAAAAGAAATTGTGAAAGCATTTATGATAAGTTTTTGGGGGCCTTGGATAATTATGATTAATGACCCTTGATGTGATCATGTTTCTTGGAATATTAGGCGCCCCCACCCCATCCCCACACCATAATCAATTAAGAAAAATTAAAAGAATTCGCATTAATCAAGTCCACAAATACCATAATATTGAATATATATAAAGTGTGTGGTCGGTTCCGTCATTTGTTATGAAATTCGATAATGCGTGGTTAAGATTTTGAAGGCTCGTGTGTTTTAACAAACGACACAATTATAATAAACGTCTTATCTTCGAGATTTTTTCTCGATAATTATTTTTCATAACAATTAACCAACATTAATTTTATAAATGGAAGATTTGTATGGTTGTCGCATGCATGTAGTTCCAATTGTATAATAATGGTCCTACCAGTTGATATGTTTAAAACTTTAGGATGGATTGATACACGAAAGTGGGATGAACTAATAAAAATTTACAAAAATATTATAACTAAAATATTTTTTTTAAAAAATTCATATTATAATTTTTTAGAAAATGGGGGAGGGGGGGGCTCGGGCCCAGGTTACCCCAACTTGCCCCCGGCCACCCTTATTTTTAGGCACACTAATACAATCAAAAGGCTCAAAGTTAATAGACTTTTATTTTAAAGAAAAAAAACGAGTCTTTGGATTTATCTTTCAAGATTTTGCCTAAATAACATAACAAATAGTAAAATTTGTTATTTGATTGTTAATACAGTCAAAATTGTAGTAGCGATAATCATTTCAAATACGCACTTGAAAAAAATTTCATTACTAAATCATATCTAGGATATATTGTTTATGGAATTAAATCAGCTTGAATCTTGCAAGTGCGTGCGATTACATAATTTTCAAGCTGAGATATGTTTTGAAATCAAGCCGAGTCCAATTCAGATTTGATGGCTTGAATTTAAATTCAAATGAAGCTTGAGTTGGGGACCTGGATTAGAAGTTGATCATCACTTCTTGTTCTTAAAAATCATAATTTTTCATCTGCTTGATTTTTTATTTTTTTTTTGAGTACTCATCTGCTTGATTTAATAATTATGGTGTTACCATTAAAATCTACAAGGGGTAGAAAATTTTGAGCATTAATTCCTCGTAATTTTTGGTTCTCAAACCTATTTAACATTTCTATTTAAAATAACAACACCTTTTATAAGAATGGACACCATTGGATTTTTTTATTTGGTCATCTTAATTGTTTTTATATCGTTAATTTTTATGAGAATTCAATATTAATTTTTATTTATCACACTAAAGAAAGAGAGCAGATTGTTTCCCTTGAGGGAGGGGGCGGTGTGGAGAGTAGGGTTGGGAAGAACTTTTGTTCGGTTGATTGAGCATTGAGCAGTATTTAACTTACGAGAAGTATTTAGCTTACCTAATTAATATTCCGTTAGAACTTCGTTGTCCAAATATTTCTCAATTAACCCGATGACCATAAAGTTGATGTTGGATATGATGTTGTGACATCGATTAGAACATGAATTGTGATGCACGTAAAAGAAAGAATTGGCATAAAGATTTTTAACATGCATCAAATTTCTCAATCTTATTGGTGGCCACGCGCAACGGAAAAATAATCTGACTATTAGAAAGATTTACACAATTTGGCTATTAGAAAGATTTACACAATACGATATAAAAAAATATAAAAGTAAAGTTTTTGTGCTTGTTTGGGGAGCAATTTTTAAGATGAATTTTTAGATCTAAAAGTCTATTTCAATAGATTTCTTATAAGATCACGGAGTCCTCCTTATGGTAGGAGTTAGGAGTCACCCATTAGGGTTTCGTTAGGGTTGCTCTTTTCGTCTCTTCTATACCGTCCAGCCACCTTGTGTCCGCCTGTCCTCAATTTGCCGGTCTCTCCCTAGAGTTTATATCGGTCTCTTCTCTCTCTTTTCTTGATTTTTTTTCTTTCCTTTTTCTCTTCCTCTTGTGCGTTTTCTTTTTTCTGTCTGTGCAGGGTGCATGAAAGATTTAAGCAGTGATTGTTCAAGCAGAACTCTATTGCAGTGAAGTCGGTTTGGCTAGTGACACCTATCAGTGCCTGCCTGTATTGTAATTAATCCCCGCTGTGTTGAGACCGATGGAAGATTTAACAAAAAAGGAGGTTGAAGTAGTAGACTCGGACGTTGCCAACATAAATACCCCAAACACTACAACAGACTCGGGCTTCTGCTTAGTTGGAAAGCTTTTTACTAATAAAAACTGGAAATCATTCTATTTAATTGAAGTTATGAAAAAAGCATGGAAACGGAAAAGCCCTAGGGATGGCAACGCGGTGGGTCTGGGACGGGTTTGGCCAAACCCGGAACCCGCCCCGCCCCGCATTGGACCTGGAACCCGGCGGGTTCAACCCGCCAGACCCACTTTGAATGAAATTTAAGCTGCTCAGTCTGCTGAATGAAATTTAAGCTGCTCAGTCTGCTGCATTGCGCTGAGCATTCATGCCTATGTGAAAATTTAATTCATTCTTAGTTCTAGTGGTCTTTGTTCTAATTTAGATTACCTATGTGATTTTAATTCATTCTTAGTTGCAGTGGTCTTTGTTCTAATTAAAATCTAAATTAAAATTTGTATAATTAATTTCTCAATCATTTCAAGCCTGTGAAGAGCAAATGGTTGAAAGTACCCACTTGGGATAGGTGAAAGACTTTTTTGACATGTAATATGTTTTTTATCCACTTTTGGGGTTCTTTTACCACAATATCCTTGAGGCTTTAAATGCAAGCCTTTAAAGTTGTATTTATCTCTCTTGTTAAATACATACATACATACGTTTGCCCATTTGCTCTTCATTTTTTCTATCTTCTTCTTCTTCACAAAATATCAAGAAGTTTCTTTTGTGTTCTTTCGTAACCAAAATCGCACAAAAAAATTGAATAACAAGGTAATATTGTTTCTCCTCTTAGTTACTTAACCTTGTTTAAATCGAATAACAGGCAGTATACTGACAATATGGAGTGCTGGCACGATATCGTGCCCAAATAACCCTGTGGCACGATACATATCGTGCCAAAATAACCCTGCGGCACGATATCGTGCCAAAATAACCTACGACGCGATATCGTGCGAAATAACCCCTAGCGACGATATCGTGCGAAATAACTCCTGACACGATACATATCGTGCCTATATCGTGCCTCTTCATCTTCCACATCTAATCGTGTCATAGCCGAAAAAATATACCCCATTTTCGAACACCAACCCAAAATACTTCATCTATTTCGAACATTCTAACAACTAAACTCAAATATTTCACATTATCAATTATTTTATACATATATTCGAATATTCACAAATAGATTTCGAAAATTATCCACTAAACTTCATAGATTTCTAACACCATATCTATTTCGAACATGAGGGAGGAGATCTAAATGTTTGTATACGGTTTCTATACGGTTTTTAATGGTTAAAATAATTACTCCAGTTTCAAAATTCAAAAAACCCAACTTAAAAGCAGGGGCAATTTTGTCAATTTGGGTAGAAAAGAGTTTTATTGTGTTGATGGGTAAAAAAGAGTATCCGCTATCCATTGGGTACTTTAAAAATTTTCCCATATATATATCTGCAAACATCTTTTGGACCAAGAAGGGCTAAGGTTAATTAGAGTACTTACGCTGGTGCAGTATAGTCGGAGACGCGGTGGACTGGCGGAGGGAAATTCGTGACTGGGCGGAGGGAAACCCTAAGTCCCTAATTGCTAGCAGAGACGAAAATTTCAATCCAGTTGAGAAGAAAAAATTAGGAAATGTACTATATGCCTCAAAGAGTCGGTCATTTTGACTTAAAAATTAATATAAAAATTGACTAGTTTAGTATATGGGATGGGCCCGGGGTGGGTCCATAAGGACCCGTTATCCGCCCCGGACCCGGCGGGTTTTCTTAAAACGAGCCCAAGACCTGCCCCGGGATCCGTTTAACCAGGTTTGAACCCGCCCCAAATGGGGCGGGCTTGGTGCGGGGCCGGATTTTGACCTGCCCCATTGCCATCCCTAAAAAGCCCTATTGTTGCTAGGGAATGGGGAGCCGACCTTATTTTATTCAAATTCGAAACAATGGAAGATAGGGATTGGGTTTTGGCGAATCAACCATGGCACAACGAAGGGGGCTTATTCGCTATTCGGAGGCTTGAGGAGAATGAACAACCATCCATAGCCCGAGTTGAAAAAGCAGCTTTTTGGATCCGAGCTTATGATGTACCAGTGGCGTGTATGAATGCACCGGCAGCACAAATTCTTGCACGTCAACTGGGAGAGCCAGAAGTTATGGACTTAACCAAGAAGGACTATTTGGGAAATTCCTTCGGTTCAAAATGCTCATTAATATCACTAAGTCTTTGCTTCGGGTGTTGACAATCAAAGTCCAAGGGACAAAGCTGGTGTTACCGTTAAAATATGAAGCCATTCCCACGTACTGTTTTTGTTGTGGAATGATCGGGCATTTTTTCTGTAATTATGAAAGCTATGACCAGAATGAATGCTAGGATACAACAAGTATGAAGTATGTGTAAGTCCAAGCGGCTACGATAATCTGAGGGGTGAATAGATTATCTCCATCTTTTCGATTATGCCCTCTTTTTCGAAACAAATAAGCCAAGACAATAATAAAGGTGCGGGAAGTAAACAACACGCGTCGATTTATAGAGGTTCAACCCATCTAGGGCCTAATCTTCTACCACCCCAGTATATCCGGGATGGATTTCAAAAAGAAAAAAGATTTTATTAATTACCAAAATTAATACAACACCTTACAACATCACCTTGAAGAGCACCACACTCTTCTTCAACACCACTTTTGAGATTACCACAATCTCTCTTGAAGATTACCACAATCTCCAACGGCACCTTGTGAAGATTACCACAATCTTCAACCTTGAAGAACACCAAATTCTTCAACAACTCAAGAGCACCACACTCTTGAAACACCTATCACCTAGATCACCCAATTGTATTCTTTCCACAAGAATACTCACAAGGATGTCTTGTGTTGAATGATGACCAAAATCAAGATTACAACTCAATAATGAATATTACAATTTTGAGTGCAAGTGTAATCAAGAATAAAAAGCCTAGACCTCAAGATTGTGCAAGTGCAAGAACTTAGGCTTATTACAACAAGAATGTAAAATATGAAAGCTTAGAGAATTTGCAGATTTTTCTTGTTGTTTTGATTGCTTGTGTTTTTTTTTTTGTGTCTTCAAATCATCCTCTATTTATAGGAGAGTCTTCAGAAACATACGCTCCTCCTTCTTCACTTTTGTCTACAAATAGAGGATCACAAGATGTAGAAATAATGTACAAAAATGAAAAGCAAATCTGCTGATAAAGATGTCCAACGGTACAAATTTTGCTGTCAATAGATTACACAGCGCGACCGGTCGCTCTATAGAAAATTTTGAACGTTGAATGAAATTAGTGCGATCAAGTACAGTTCGGAGGGTCCGATCGGTCGCCCTAGGGTCCGACCGGTCGGTCCCTAGGTGGACCGGTCCCCCTGCTCAGTTTTTCAAGTTCAGTGCTCTCTGTTTTCATTTATGCATTTTTCAGGTACCGGTCGACCTCTTGTTCGACCGGTCGACCTCCAATTTGAAATGTTGTCCAGTTTTTGTCAAAAAATAAACTTCAAAAAATACTCCAAAAAATTGGTAAAAACATTTTAAATCAATTGGGAGTATTTGGACAACAATTATAAACATTGTTTTGGTGTAAAAACCAATTAACACAAAATCATCAAAAGTGTTGTCCAATTTTTATCGAATAATAAACTCTAAGAAATACTCCAAAAATTAGTAAAAATATTTTAAATCATTTAGGAGTATTTGGACAACATTTATAAACATTGTTTTGGTATAAAAACTCATTTAAACAAAATCATCAAAATCTTGATAAAAACATTTATCTAACAAACTCCCCCTTTTTTATGATTACAAACCAAAACAATTTTAGGAGATCGATTTTAAAACAAAACACATTTTTCGGTCTAAAACAGCAATCCATTACAAGCAACATTCATCATAAGTGAAACACACAAGAGTAGGAGCAAAGATTTTTCAAAAAACATTTTGCACAAGCTCCCCCTATCAATATGCACATTAAGAACAAGTATAGAAGCAAATAATTAAAAGCTTAGCTTTTACAACTTAAGCTTGAATTTCATGAGCTTATAAGCTCCCCTTGTCACAAGACATCATTATTCAATCATAAAAGTCCATAATTCATCAAATGAACTAAGTATCATTCACAGCTTTTGGCTTTTAAGAGCCTTAGCTTATAGCTTTTCTTGCAAGCTTATTTTCGCTTCTTTGAGCATATGAGCATTTTTCCTATTTCTCCCCCCTTGGAATCATCAAAAATAATGTTAGCACGATAAAAACATCATACAATTATATCAAAGTAGGCAAGTTAATCGATTTTTGAGCATTTTGTACAATGAAGCTTAAATTCCAAATAAAAGGGAAAAGTTGTTCATTTGATTTGCAAAAGCTCATTTGAATGATAAAACATGATCTCTATAAACTTATAAGACTTTTCAAATCAAGAGAATCATGTAGGTGATGAATTTTTCATAGAAACATTTTGTCGAACGCAACTGCTGCGCCGAATAAAACAAGAGATATATGTCGCCTTTGTAATTCATTTAAGCCAAAACCTTTCATCACCAATTGAAATATGACAACATTCATCCATCAAAAATCATCATATACAACATACTAATACAAGAATTTCATCAAAATAGCAAGAAACAAGCACATTCTCAAGGGTTCAACCCAATTGAGATTAAAAGGAGAAATTCTTACCAATTAATCGGAGACGTCGGATGATATGGATGAAATAGAAGTTACATAAACTCAAAAATATAGATTTTATAAGAAGAAAATTATTTTGAGTGAATTTAGAGTGAAAAATACAAAGGGGACGAAAATAGGGTGAAAGAACCAAAAAAGGCTAAGTCTGGAAAACAGAATCGATTTTAACCAAAATCTTGATGTGGGCGACCGGTTGTAGGCTAGGGCAACCGGTCAGAGGCTCGGGAGACCAGTCGGCCTTAGCCCAGTCAGCCCACTGTCCATTTTGTTTTTGCAAAATCCGAAGTTTGAACCAAAAATCCGATTTTTCGCCCCTAAGTTTTAAAAACGTGCAAAATGCAAACATATACCTCCTTCAATATACATTATGCCTAAACAAGCTCGAAATGAGGTAAAAGACTCGGCGGTTAATGATTAAAAATGAATGTCCGCGAGTTATCCTTGATATGGAATTAAACACGTCTCAATTTTTCGTTTTTAGAAATGCAATCCCTTAGAAAAAGATATCGAATCTCAATATGTTTAGTTCGATTATGATGAATCATATTTTGAGAAATTATAATCACCGGACTTGTTATCCCAAAAAATATGAACGTTTTGAAATTTTGGATATACAAGCCATAAGAAGAAGTGCCTTTCAAATATTTGAAAATTTCTTTTAACGGCACTTTAATGAGATTCGTTGGGATAGTTTTGAAGTCGAGCATATAGACATAAGGCATAGAGAATGTCGAGTCTAAAGGAATAAGAAAAGTTAATGAACATATCTCGAATATATTTGTCAATCAATATGTCTTCCTCAACCTTTGTCAAACTTTACATTGGTAGCCATAGAGGTTGAGATGGTTCTTTCTTCTTCAATGTCTAACTTCTTCAAAGGTACTTTTGTATCCTTTGATTGTGAATTATAACCACCTTCTTGGCATTGATTAACTTGAATTCCAATGAAGAAATTGAGCTCCCCCATCATGCTCATCTCAAATACACCTTGCATCAACTTAGAAAATATCTTGCACAAAGATTCATTAGTAGCACCAATAATATCATAAATTTGCACAAGTAAGCAATCTTGCCCTTTTTTAAAAATAAGGAGAATAGATCAACTTTACCTCTTGTAAAACCACTTTTTAAAAAAATAGCTAAGTTTATCAAACCATACGCGGGGTGCTTGTTTTAAACATACAAGGCCTTTTATAAAAATCATTTGGCCTAGAATATTTTTTTTCAAACCCCGGTTGTTTTTACCTTTGAGCTACTAACCTCCCCTTGGTCATTAAACTTGTTCCAAAATACCAAAAATTTCTATAAAATCTTAACAAGATGTCTTTGCACAAGAGCATAGTAGTATCGAATAATAGAGATACAATAACAAGTAACACATACTATGCTTCCAAACAATTCATCAAGAGTTTCATAAAACATGTAAGTTCAACTAAGCTTATAGGAGCTATATAAGGTCTCTTTTGAAATATGAAAATCCAAGAGCATATAGTTGAGACCTCATGTAAAAAAAGCATTTGAACAAGAGTTTTGACAAGAATGAATATGTGCAATCAAATGCATAATTTAAGAGGATAAAAATCAAATGTTTTATCAAAAATATAATCCTTTATAAGTCTCGGATAAAACAAGCTTTATCGAATAGTGCCTTTCAACAATCGAAAAACCCTTTTAATGGCACTTGTATGAAATATTTTGAAATATCTTGAAAAATAAGCACATAGGCATATGACAAAAAAAAAATATCGAGTCTAAGAGAAAAATAACAATGGTGAGCATACCTCGATATCTTAATCATTTCTTGATGGATTATGAGAAGATATCCAATGAATAAGAGATATAAATCCTACACAATTCTTAAACAAGTTTTGCACAAAACAACATGATACAAGTATAGGATAAAAACAATATGCGTCACAAGTATGATTAAGCCATAAGCATCCATAGGAGATTATAAAACTTTAGTCTAAGTAAATGCACAAGAGTTTTAAAAACATCATGCAAGGTCTCATTTTCAAAATATCTTAAAAACACAAATATTTATTGAAGACCTTGATTTTAAAAAAATATTTGAAAACTTATTTGACAATTAAAGCACAAATAAAAACATGCAAAATAAAATGCATATTTAAATAGGGAGATATGGTTTACCAATTCGCCATTTCCATGGGTTGTGCCTTTCCCATTGTTGATGATATCTTCCCCTTTGAAAATCGTCTTGTTGATGATAGCTCTTCCAATTGCTCCATTTCCAAGGATTGTATCCTTCCCATTGTTGATATTGTTTTTCTCTTGGAAATTCATTTTGGTGATATCTTCTCCTTTGATCAAATGAGACGGTCATTTGATGTCTTCTAGGCGGTATAAATTTTCTTTGATTATTATTCCACCGGTACCTAATATGACATTGCTTTGTGGTACCCTCAAGTGTTTGGGTCCTCAGGGATTAGCTTTGAGACTTTTAGGTCTCCAATAATGATTAGAGCTATTTCTAGCTCGACAAGTATTATCCGTATGACCCTTTTTACCACAATAAAAACAAGAAATAGTTCTAGGAGCATAATGACCATTATGCATAGAGACTTGATTCTTTTTCATATGATTTACAACATTAGGCTTGTGATCAAGTTCTTTATCACAATTATGAACATCAACAATATTGGTCATTTTATTAGTACTCAAGTTGAATTTTGATAAATCATTTTTCATGCAATTAATATCCTCAACAAGAGTACTATTTTCTTTTTCAAGGTTTCTAACCTTGTCAAGTGTGGTGGTGTGAGCACATGATAGTGATTCATAAGAAACAAATAGACTATCCTTATCATTTTTCAAAACATTGAATTCTTTTTCCAAATTTTTGTATTTAACAAGTAAGCTTTGAAATTCATTTTAAAGCTCATCAAAATCATTTTGTAAATCACTATAATCATTATGTAATTCATTAAGTAGAAGGTTTAGAACTAACCTCGTTTTCTTGCCCATAAGACATTGTTCATATTCATCATCGTTGGAGGTTGTAGGAAACTCATCACATGTTGTTGGGTTTGAAGTTGTACCCATTTGAGAAGTAGATGCTTTTGTGTGACTCCTTTCATTTGCATATACTTCTTCTAATTTTCTCCATACTTCATGTGCCGATTTAATTCCTACAATATGATCATATTCCAAAATGGTAAGTGAACAATACAAAATATTAAGAGCTTTACCATTTAATGAGATGATTTTCTTCTCTTTATCATTGAGCTCTTTGAAGCCTTTGGATGTGTGTGGTGTATCTTTTATCGGAATAGATTCTCCATTGACGACCGTGTTCCAAATATCGAATCCGCAACCTTGTAGATAGCATTCCATTCTTTATTTCCAAAATGTATAATTTTTGGAATCAAATAGTGGTGGCTTGGTGGTGGAGGCGCCGGTAAGGTAGACTTCATTCGTAGTCGATGATCGTTCCTCTTTACTCGCGATGTGGAACGAGCTTGCCAATTAGTTTGGCTCTGATACCGCTTGTAAGTCCAAGCGGCTACGATAATCTATAGGGGGTGAATAGATTATCTCCATCTTTTCGATTATGCCCTCTTTTTCGAAACAAATAAGCCAAGACAATAATAAAGGTACGGGAAGTAAACAACACGCGTCGATTTATAGAGGTTCAACCCACCTAGGGCCTAATCCTCTACCACCCCAGTATATCCGAGATGGATTTCAAAAAGCAAAAAGATTTTATTAATTACCAAAATTAATACAACACCTTACAATATCACCTTGAAGAGCACCACACTCTTCTTCAACACCACCTTTGAGATTACCACAATCTCTTTTGAAGATTACCACAATCTCCAACGGCACCTTGTGAAGATTACCACAATCTTCAACCTTGAAGAACACCAAATTCTTCAACACCTCAAGAGCACCACACTCTTGAAACACCTATCACCTAGATCACCCAAGTGTATTCTTTCCACAAGAATACTCACAAGGATGTCTTGTGTTGAATGATGACCAAAATCAAGATTACAACTCAATAATGAATATTACAATTTTGAGTGCAAGTGTAATCAAGAATAAAAAGCATAGACCTCAAAATTGTTCAAGTGCAAGAACTTAGGCTTATTACAACAAGAATGTAAAATATGAAAGCTTGGAGAATTTGCAGATTTTTCTTGTTGTTTTGATTGCTTGTGTTTTTTTTTTTTTGTGTCTTCAAATCATCCTCTATTTATAGGAGAGTATTCACAAACATAGGCTCCTCCTTCTTTACTTTTGTCTACAAAAAGAGGATCACAAGATGTAGAAATAATGTACAAAAATGTAAAGCAAATCTGCTGATAAAGATGTCCAACGGTACAAATTTTGCTGTCAAAAGATTACACAGCGCGACCGGTCGCTCTATAGAAAATTTCGAACGTTGAATGAAATTAGTGCGATCCAGGTACAGTTCGGAGGGGGGTCCGATCGGTCGCCCTAGGGTCCGATCGTTCGTCCCCTTGGTGGACCGGTCCCCTTGCTCAGTTTTTCAAGTTCAGTGCTCTCTGTTTTCATTTATACATTCTTTAGGTATCGGTCGACCTCTTGTTCGACCGGTCGACCTCCAATTTGAAATGTTGTCCAATTTTTGTCAAAAATAAACTTCAAAAAATTAGTAAAAATATTTTAAATCAATTGGGAGTATTTGGACAACAATTATAAATATTGTTTTGGTGTAAAAACCAATTAACACAAAATCATCAAAAGTGTTGTCCAATTTTTATCGAATAATAAACTCTAAGAAATACTCCAAAAATTAGTAAAAATATTTTAAATCATTTATGAGTATTAGGACAACATTTATAAATATTGTTTTGGTATAAAAACTCATTTAAACAAAATTATCAAAATCTTGATAAAAACATTTATCTAACAAGATGGACCATGTCTCAAAAGCTTCGCCCCTCAAATGCTCATCTTTCCATAAAGAACCCCAACAAGGAACCCAAAACCCTACTAATCGAAACTTGTTCGGACGAGAACCCTCTACCGATTCATCCTCCTTGTTAAGTTGGTTTTTTATACCAATGTATTGAGTATTCTAGACTATGATTTTGCATAGTATTTTAGTATCGTTTGAGTCGAGTTCGTGTCATTTGTTGTCGCTTTGAGAGTCGGGACTAATCTTGGGAGCCGAAATTGATCAAGAATATGAAAAACGTGTTTGACGGTGAAGATCACATTTTAAAAGCGGAAAAAGACGGAAAGTTATCGACGAGAGCACAAGCGCAAGGCTGAAAACGGCGCAGGTAGAAAAGAGTAAGCATAAGCACGGAGGGAAATGCAGCGCCATACATAAGGCTGCAGCGCCCGCAAGAAATGATGAAGGGCGTGGACATGCAAAGCGCAAGCGCAAAGCGGCGGGTGATAACCTGGCTAACAGGATGATGATGCGATCACGCGCGCGTCAGTAAGCGCGTTATTCTTGTGATGTGGCACGAAGTGTGGCGTGAACGGGCTGAACGTGGGCTTATTAATTTTGGGCCTTTTTGGACGGATTTTTGAGGGTTTTAAGCCTATAAATATGACAAGTGACGTACAAACAAGGGGTTGGACATTATTTTGAGCACAATGCAAGGCAAGAGACACGAGCTAGGGTTTGGGACGGCAAATGGGAGGCACTTCTCCGGACACGAGAGAGAATTCCTTCTCTTTTCCTCTCAATTCTTTCTTTGTTTTTCTTTGTCGATTTCTTGAGATGTATAATTATTTCTCCATGAATTTTTGTACATCCAACATGAGCTAAACTCATATTTCTAGGGGATTGATGTAACTTACGTTTGAACCTGTGTTTGATTTCCAGTTTATGAAATTCGCATATTTATTAATCTATTTGTGCTATTTGATTTGATTGCATCTGGATTATCTGATCAATAATTTAGATTGTTTGGCGTGTTTAATTTGACGCTCGAGAGAGGTAATTGAACGTCTGGCCATAGAATAGCATAACCTAGGATTTCATAGAATCGAGAGGTTTATGAATCTTTTGAAGCCTGTGATTAGAATATTCATTGAGCGTATTAGGGTTTAATTTATGATTTTTATAGAGATATCGAAATCAGAAATTGGAACCTAGAATCACTTGGCACTCGAGAGAGGAAGTGATAAACGGTAGGAATATTGGCTTATAGATTGATAACTTGTGATTAATAAACTGGATTGAAAACATAGGGGATAACTAGGTGAAATCAACCCTCTAGAATTCATCTTCTACGTGTTTGATAAATTGTCTGAACCATTTATTTGCTTAATTTTAGTTTTATTTTTAGTTTAATCAATCATCATTTCTTTCCGATTTCTAGATAGAATTAAGCTATTTTAATTATAGTACTTAGTATAAAATTCGATAACAATCACTGTGGAGACGATAACCCTACTTTCAAAATCTATACTAAAACTCGACACCGTATGCTTGCGGTAAGATTTTCGTGATCAAGTTTTTGGCGCTGTTTCCGGGGATTGTTTTATCCTATTTTAAACTAATACTATTACCAAGTAGTCTTAATACTAATCTAGACTAGTTTAGGAATCATAATTTCGTTTTTCTCATTTGACTTGTCTGTTTATGCGAGATTCTAAAGATATTAATTTGCTTCATTTTGATCTAGAGATTGAAAGAACACTTCGAGCAATCCAAGCAAAGAAAGCGAAAGCGGAGAGAATCGAGCAATGGCGGAAGACGTGGGCGATGAGAATAATAGAAATCGGGTCGTGAATGTGCCACCATAGCCGAGGCACCGAAAAGGGCAATCCGGGATTACTTTCTACGCCGACCGTGAACCGTAATTACTCCGAATTGTGCGCCCCATTAATGCAAATAATTTCGAATTGAAATCGGGCCTCATAAGCATGGTTCAGCAGAATCGGTTTGGGGGGAGTCCAGTGGATGACCCGAATACACATCTAGTCACTTTCTTGGAGATTTGCGACACCATCAAGATGAATGGTGTGACTGATGAGGCCATTCGATTGAGGTTTTTCTCGTTTTCACTTCGGGATAAGGCCAGGCAAAGGTTACGGCGTTCGCCCACGGGAGTATTACGAGCTAGGATGATCGACTCAAAAGTTTTTAGCAAAATTCTTCCCTCCCAAAGAAGACACTCCAATCAAGAGCAAGATTGTCCAGTTCCAACAGATTGATTTTGAGCCGTTATATGAAGCTTGGGAGCGATTTAAAGATCTATTGAGGAGATGCCCATAGCATGGATATGCAGACCGGCGAGGTTCAATATTTTTACAATGGGTCAATAGGCATACGAGGACGATACTAGATGCGGCATCGGGAGGTACATTGATGGCTAAAACACCGATGAGGCCTTACTTTTACTTGAAGAAATGGCCACAAACAAATATCAATGGCCCTCCGAGAGGACAACACCGAAGACGGTTGCCGGTGTTCTTGAGTTGGATACAATGTCAGCTTTGGCAGCTCAAATCTCGAGTCTGACAAAGCAATTGGCAATCATGAATACCGGTAGCACACCACAATAAGCCGCACTCCCACCCGCCGCTTCACGCACCGCCACTCACGAGGCCGAGCAAGTCAATTATGTGAATAACCGGGATTTTAATAACCGAGGTAATTCATTACCAACTCACTACCACCCGGGACTTCGCAATCATGAGAATCTCTCTTATAGCAACAACATGAATGTATTGAATCCACCTCCGGGTTATCCAAACACATCCGGTTCAATACACTCGGAGGTGAAAAGCGCGATTGCTTGAGGAGATGCTCGGCTCATTCATCGGAGAGACCAAGAATCGAATGAATAGGAGTGAGGCGTAGATTGATGGTCCGAATACTAAGATGAGCACAATGGAGACGCATATTAGGTCGATCGAGACACAAATGGGTCGATTGGCTACGGCAGCCGTGAATTCATTGCAGCAGAAGGGAAAGTTCCCAAGTGATACAGAGGTTAATCCGAGAGAGCACTATGCAATGCAATTTACGCGGAAAATGAAGCAAAAATTCATCCTGCTCCCGAAGAATCACCTATTTATGCGAAACCAAATGGAATCCAAGAAAATGAAGTTGGAAGAATTTGAAACCTCTATCGACAAGGAGTGTAGTGCAATAGTCCGAGTAAACTACCTCGAAAAATGAAGGATCCAGGGAGTTTCACTATTCCTTGTACTATTGGAGGAGTTTGCTTTGAGAAACCACTTTGTGATCTTGGGTCCAGTGTGAATCTGATATCTCTTGCTGATGT
The DNA here is from genome assembly GCA_016081115.2 of Rehmannia glutinosa. NCBI lineage: Eukaryota > Viridiplantae > Streptophyta > Magnoliopsida > Lamiales > Orobanchaceae > Rehmannia > Rehmannia glutinosa. The sequence continues at coordinate 13,797,080 of CM071926.1, forward strand.
GACGAAGTATGGGCTCGGTGAGGTGAAGTCGTCCAACATCACTTTGCGTTCATTGATCGATCCATCGCCTATCCGTGGGGAATCATTGAAGACGTATTGGTAAAAATTAATAAATTTGTTTTTCCTGTGGATTTTGTAGTGTTGGACACGAACGAGGAGAAGAAAATACCTATAATCTTTGGGCGGCCATTTTTAGCCACAAAGGGCTTTGATCAATGTAGAAACGGGGGAGCTAACATTGCGGGTAAATCAAGAGAAAGTTGTATTCACCATCCATCCAACCAATAGGCTAAAATTTGAATTAAAGGATGGTAAGCGGATGGTTGGGAATATTCTTCAAGACATTGGAGGTTGGGAAGTTTCTAAGGAAATGTGGATAACATGCCTATTGGAGCCCCAACTTGAGGATAATCGACATAGTCCGGTCAAGATCAGAACTTAGCGCTTCTTGGGAGGCAACCCAATCCCCTTTTATTGCTTTCTTAGTTTTAATTTAGTTTAGTAGTTGTTTTTGTTTTTTCTGAATTTTTTGTATTTTTAGGAGTAGTAAGTTGCATCATACCCCACCCCTCTTATTTGTGCAAATCCCACATATCCCATTCCATCTTCACAAAGGAGCATTATGACACTACACACACCATATTCATCTCATCCATTCACTATTTGGTAAGTTTGCAACTTCCAAACCCCACCCCATTTTCCCCATCTTGTGATTTTTGGTGTGATTGGATTGTAGTAGTGCTAGGATAATTGTTGTTGATTTGTGGATTGTGGATTGGTTGCTCATGTTAGACTTAGGCTTGGTGTTGATTTGGGATTGAATTGAGTTATCCATTGCATTCACTATGTTTGCCCAAATTCATGCATATGAGGTGTTGATAAAATGCCCCAATGACAATTTCACATTGTTTAGTGCTATATTGCATTTCTATGCTTATCTTTTGACATGGCATTATATTTTTACTTGGGTGCATTATGTATGGGCTTTGATTTTCGATTTCTCACCCATAACCGAATTCCTTGGTTCCACGAGTTTTGTTTTCTTGTCTACCTTGCTAGGTTGCAAAAATGCGAAACCAAAGAGGGATCGGACTAAGGCGAATGGGAAGAACAAGACCGCACCTCCTGAGGCATACAACACCCACGGGCTTGTGCGCTAGGATGCATTGTGAGCTTATACAAGACACCTCCTACACGTAGTAGTACCACATGACTTAAGGAGCCTTCGCTCCTCGGCTACCAGGAAAGTCCTTTTTCCCACCTCTCCATTAGGGACAATGTGGTTTTAAGTTTGGGGGGTGTAGTTTGTTTTTATTCTTCGAGTCGAGGCTTGAGTCAAAAAAAAAAAAAGAAAAAAAAGAGTCTAGAGTCGAGTCAGTCGTTTGTAAAATCGTGAAACCGCATGACTAAGTGAATTTGTTGAATATGAGTTGAACGGTCAAAAGAGCATGTGTTTGAACTGTGATTTGATCTTCTTTCCATTAATTCCATCTATGTGCTTAACTCTGTTGATTTATTTGGGGATGAATTGTGCGACTGAGTGTTTCCTTTATGATTCCACTGGATTCTAGAACTTGTCTGATCACTAGTCGAGGCGAAATCCTAAGCGAAGTAACATTGAGGAAGTGATTTAGGCCATCTTTGAACAAGCCAGAGCCTAAAAGCCTACCTTTGTATTATATTTTCCCTAGTGTCCCCCTTTGAGCCTTATAAACCCGTTTCTTTGGCAACCAATCTAATACCCAGAGCTTAAATGTGAAAATCCTAATTACTCATCACTCATACACACAAAGCATAGAAAAATATTGGAAGTTGAGGAGGGTATAATGAAAAGGGTATGTATTTAATTGAATGAAGTTGCCCGAGAAAAGAAGATATGAAACCCCGTGTATGCAAAAAGAATAAGTTTGGGGGTTCCGAAAAAAAAAATAGAAAAAAAATGATGAGAATAATCAGCGGATTGAAGGTTCATAAATATTGGGGATGTCAAAAAGTGAAGGGTAGTTGCTAATTGATGATTCGAAGTGATAATTGTGTGTTTGGGTGATTTGAGCTACTTAATCCTATATTTTCCTACCTTACCCTAAGCCCACATTACAAGCTTTAAAAGTCCTATTGATCCTTGTGTTACATTAGCCTACATTAGTGGAGATTAGTGTGAAAGACAAGCCTATGGAGTCTGGTAAGCATCTTATCTCTATATTCAAAAAGTGGATCATTTTGAAAACACTTGATTGCGTGAATCTATCTGGATAATGAAAACGGGGTTGGCATGAACATTCCACCTTCATGATCACTATGTGAAAATACGTGCTTGATTGATAGTAAAACGAAATTTGACGAATGAGTTTAGTTGTGAGGTTTCGCAGTTAGTTTGTTGAGTCAGTCGCCTTCATTTTTTCTTCATCCATGTTTGTTGATTTTCAGAGTCTGTAATTGCTTGAGGACAAGCAAACGTCTAAGTTTGGGGGTATTTGTTAAGTTGGTTTTTTATACCAATGTATTGAGTATTCTAGACTACGATTTTGCGGTGTTTTCGAGTATTTTAGTGTCGTTTGAGTTGAGTTCGTGTCATTTGTTGTCGTTTGAGAGTCGGGACTAATCTTGGGAGCCGAAATTGATCAAGAATGATGAAAAAATGTGTTTGACGGTGAAGATCACATTTTAAAAGCTGAAAAAAATGGAAAATTATCGACGGAGCACAAGTGCCGCATCGCCAAAACCCCCACCCCTTGTGCAGGGGTAGAAAAAAAGAGTGATAAGCATAGGACGGAGCAGCTACCGCCATACATAGCTGCCTGCAGCGCCCGTTAGACAAAATACGATGAAGGATTTGGTGGACATGCAAAGAAGAAAGCAAAGCGCGGCGGGTGATAAATGGCGCATCAGCTGCGCGCCATGGATGATGCGATGCAGCAGCGCGTTAAGCGATAAGAGGATAAGACAAATGTATTGCTAAGCGCTGTCAGAAGCGCCTTTGTTCTGCGCGTGTGTGGCGTGAATGTGGCTGAACGTGGGCTTATTAATTTTGGGCCTTTTTGGACGGATTTTTGAGGGTTTTAGGCCTATAAATATGACAAGTGACGTACAAACAAGGGGTTGGACATTATTTTGAGCACAACGCAAGGCAAGAGACATAGAGTTAGGGTTCGGGACGGCAAATGGGAGGCACTTCTCGTGCGGACACGAGAGAAATTCCTTCTCTTTTCCTCTCAATTCTTTCTTTGTTTTTCTTTGTCGATTTCTTGAGATGTATAATTATTTCTCCACGAATTTTTGTACATCCAACATGAGCTAAACCCATATTTCTAGGGGATTGATGTAACTTATGTTTGAACCTATGTTTTGATTTCCAGTTTATGAAATTCGCATATTTATTAATCTATTTGTGCTATTTGATTTGATTGCATCTGGATTATCTTATCAATAATTTAGATTGTTTGGCGTGTTTAATTTGACGCCCGAGAGAGGTAATTGAACGTCTTGACCATAGAATAGCATAACCTAGGGTTTCATAGAATCGAGAGGTTTATGAATCTTTTGAAGCCTGTGATAGAATATTCATTGAGCGTATTAGGGTTTAATTTATGATTTTTATAGAGATATCGAAATCAGAAATTGGAACCTAGAATCACTTGGCACTCGAGAGAGGAAGTGATAAACGATAGGAATATTGGCTTATAGATTGATAACTTGTGATTAATAAACTGGATTGAAAACATAGGGGATAACTAGGTGAAATCAACCCTCTAGAATTCATCTTCTACGTGTTTGATAAATTGTCCGAACCATTTATTTGCTTAATTTTAGTTTTATTTTTAGTTTTATCAATCATCATTTCTTTCCGATTTCTAGATAGAATTAAGTTATTTTAATTATAGTACTTAGTATAAAATTCGATAACAATCTCTGTGGAGACGATAACCCTACTTTCAAAATCTATACTAAAACTTGACACCGTCGCACGCTTTGCTTGTAAGATTTTCGTGATCACTCCTCATCCCTAATACCCACACCAAAAAACCAACTTCCTATACACTCACCTGCCACTTCGTCCAAACAACCAAACCCTAATACTTGCCCGAACTCAAACCCTACTAATCAACCCTACGAACCGGTATCTCCCACCAATAACCTGCTAAGAGATTCCCTCTAGTCCTTAAATGTTACATCTCAACCCACTTTGAAAAAATCACCATACCACAATTAGCCTACCATACAACTAGCCCATGCATGGCCTCACTTGAAAAAACTATGATGGAACAAGTAAAAATGCAACAGTCTGTGGATATCACCTGGAATGACCCCCTCCTACCTAATACCTCCACCCCTGCCACGTCAATCCCTCTACCCACCCAAAATCCCACCACTTCACCTATTACCACAAAACCAGTGATCGAACACACCATAATCCGAAACCCTAAACCGCCAAACCAAAAACCAAAAAATTGTTGGACGCGACTGAAGCAGCGAATTCCTTTGAAAAAACTGCTAAAAAGGCCGTTACGAGCAAAAAGAAGAAAGAAATGGACCCCCTCACTATCTCGAGAACTGATACGGAAGTGACAAAAAAAGCTCGGGAATTTGGATTGTTTGATGTGCCTTGTACTTTTAATATATCGGTAGAGGTTGCCCCCGAGTAGTCCCGCCGAACTCAATGAGTTGCTTAAGTTGGAACTTTCGGGGGCTTGGGAACCAACTGACAGTTTGGGTACTTAAACAATGTATCACGGAGAAAGATCACAGTTTCGTTTTTCTTATGGAAATGAAACTAAGTAAAGATATAATTGAAGAGGTTACCAGATCGTTTGGTTATGATGGTGTGCATGTCTGTGAGTTGTGATGTTTCAAATGGCGGTAGACGTGGGAGCTTGTGCTTGCAATGGAAAGGTATGTATGATTTTAAGCTCCTCTCTTATTCCTCACATCATGTTGATGGACTTTTAACAGATGGGGAAAAACAATGGAGTTTAACTGAAGTTTATGGATGGCCTGAGAAGAACGCTAAAGGGTGCACGTGGAAACAAGGTGAAACGAATATTCAGGAAAGATTAGACCGATGTTTGGGCAATCAGGAGTGGATTACAATGTATCCGAAGTACCAAGTGCAGCATCTCCTAAGAGTATCTTCGGACCATTGTCCGATTCTTATTCAATGGCGCAAAAACGTGAGAGGGTCCGGACAATATAAAAAAAATGACGAAAAATTTTCAGGTTCGAGTCAATGTGGCTCTTGGATGAATCATGAGATGGAGATCAGAATACAACTTTCTTTCACAAATTGGCTAATGGGAGACGAGCCCGGAATAGTGTGGATCACATAAAGACGCACATGGGTAGTTGGGTCGAGGAGAAAAGGGATATTGAAAGGGTTTTCAATAACTACTTCCAGGATCTTTTCACGTCGGGGAATGATTTGAATATGGACCATGTACTCGATGCAGTGGACCCCAAAATGTTGGACTCTACAAGTGATCTGCTCGACCTTTTGTGGCAGAAGAGGTAACGGCGGCCCTGGCTCAAACGCATCCCACAAAATCCCCCGGTCCGGACGATATGCCTGCCCTATTTTTTCAATAGTTTTGGTCTACTTTAAAATCTGATATTATTCCTACGGTCCTCAACATTCTGAATGGTAATGAGAGTCCAAGATGCTTTAATCATACGTTTATCGTTCTTATCCCTAAGAAGAAAAAACATGAGCTCACAACCGAGTGTAGGCCTATTAGCCTCTATAACGTCCTATAAAAACTCATCTCTAAAACTATTAGTAATAGGCTTAAGCTTGTTCTTACTTCTCTTATTTACCATACTCAGTCTGCGTTTGTCTCTGGTTGGCTCATCACTGATGATGTGCTATTAACTTTCAAAACATTCCATTCTATGAACAATAATATGGCTAAAAATGGGGGTCTTTTACTTTTAAGCTTGACATGTCCAAAGCTTATGATAGAGTAGAATGGGTATTTTTCGTGTCATGATTAAATTGGGAATTCACCATTCTTTTAATTATGAAATGTGTTGATCATATTTGGGTATCCCGCCCATTCAATGGAAAGAAATTTTTTTCTATGACAATGGTTTTTTTGTCTTTGATCGGGCTGCGACGGAGGCCATTTACATGGCATCCGATTCTGGACGTATGAAAATCCGCACCTCTTTTCACACAAAGATCATATTTGTTTGGAAAGAAATTGACAATATACGAGATTTCATCTAGCAAAGAATAAGTTTGGAGAAATCTGAGATTTCATCTAGCAAGGGAGTCCGAGCGGATATTCGAGCAGCTCTGGCACGTCGACTTGGAGTCACTCTGATCGAAAAACATGTAGTCTATCTTGGTATTCCGACGGTGGTGGGGATATCAAAAAAAGAATTTTTCCCGGATTGTGGACCGTATCCGGAAAAATTAAAAGATTGGAAGGGGAGGTATTTATCGGCAGCTGGAAGAATGATCCTTATTAAAGCAGTAGTCCAGGCGATCCATCCTGTTTAATGAGTTGCTTCAGTTTACCTGTGAACATCTGTGAGCAAATTAATTCGTTAATCATCTCATTTGGTGGGGACAAAAACGAGATGAAAGGAAAATACATTGGAAGGCTTGGGACGTCCTGTGTCGATCTAAAATGGAGGGTGGTTTAGGTTTCGGAGATCTATAGTGTTTTAACGAGGCAATGCCAGCTAAACAGGGTTGGCACCTCATAAACAATGAGAGCTCTCTTCTATCCAATGTACTTAAAGCTAGAAATTATCCCCAAAGCTCCTTTCTAAATGCTACAAGCGTCCATAATCCATATTTTGTTTGGAGAAGCATTGTAGCAAGTAGAAAGATCCTTAGGAGTGGTATCATTTGGAACATCAGTGACAGGACGCAAGTAAGTGTTTGGAAAGATGTGAGGGTACCGAACCAACCATTGGTCAGTGAGTTGATGAGTGTGGAACAAAGGGGCTGAAGAAGGGATCGACTGAACGAACTCTTTACTACGATAGAAATGAATGCTATTTTATCTATTCCCATTAGCTCGATCAGTACGGGTGACATACTCATATGGTATCATTCAAAAGATGGGATATAAGATAGCTAAAACCCTGAAATAGGAGAAGGACAATACCCCGTCTTCGTCTGGCACCCGAGGAGGATTATGGAAATGGATCTGGGGGTGAAAGTACCAAACAAAATTAAAGTATTTTTGTGGAAATACTTACATGGCATTCTTCTGACAAAAAAATCTTTGGTGTGACGGGAGTGGAAATTGTAGGTCCCAAGGGGTGTGAGTGTAAGGTTTAGAAGGGGGGGTTGAATAAACCTTACCAACTTTTCAAATTTAGTCCTTTTAAATATTCAGAGTTAATACTACACAGCTAAGTCCTTGATGGATAGCTAAGTTAGTTAATCAGTGAGTTAGTCACTCAAATGCACTGATCGAGCCGTGATAGAATAACTCACTTGTTTTGACTAAAGACTTAACTTGACCGTGATATATTTTCATTGGAAGACTTAACACCCTTGATTTTGGTTTAAGTTTGTTTCAATACTTGGTTTTAGCACTTTGTTGATTATCATTTGGATTGCAAATTTATCAACAGATATAAGTGTAATATGCAGAAATTAAAGTGTTGAAATGTAAATAACACAATAAATTTTTATAGAGGTTCAAGATGGGGTAATTCTTCTACTCCTCTCTTCTCCAACTCCCGGAGGAATCCACTAAGTATTGATCAATATACAGAGTGGTTAACATCCAGATACAAGTCTTGATCACACAACCGACTTTGATCCTTTGGGACTCGATCGAGATGCCTTGGTCACACAAACTGGCTTCTCATATGACTCGCTTCTTCACAGGCGGCAAAACCTTGTTACTACTACAGCCCACTTGCTCAAGTTCCTTGTATTTGATCACGAAGCCCTCCAAATAACTTAAGCCTGGTTCAATCTTGAACCTTCCTACAATCCTTCGTGGAATGTAGACCCTTGATTCTTCAAATGTTTCCTCTTCAACTGATTGAAGTCGTCTTTCCTTCACGGTGAGTGTAGGATTGATTTCCTTCGTAATGTAGGCTTGAGGATTGAGCGTTTAATAACTTGAGAATATTTCAGTTACAAATGTTTCTTTCTTGCTTGTATTCAATTCTCTCGATGGTCAAGGTTACCTCTTCTCAAATAAACTCCTCACTTTTTATAGTGGTCTTTCAAAAATATGCCCGTTGAAGAGATAGGCTTGTTTTTGAAAGTCACTTGTGGTCGTTGGCTTGTCTTGTTGCGTTCTTGGAATTGACATTTCCTCGTATACATGATTCTTCACTTTTTCGTAGATCCGACACACAGTGCGATTCCCATTGGTTTATTCCTTTTGCACGCTTCTCGGGAGTTTGCACTTTAAGAAAGGTAGTATGGAAGTATTACTTGTTTAAGTAATTCTCTTGATTTACGTAACGGATCTCTTTCGATTATCTTGACTTGACCGCATTTCCTTGCCTTCCCGGTGACTTGAGTCGACTTCCAATCATTGGATGACTCTTCCACACTTCAACTTGAGACTTGGCTATCTTGAGTTGACTTGAGTGATACTTCACTCACCGCATCTCACCGCACCTTCATCGAGTTCCTATCTTCTCTTCTTTGCCATACTCAACAGCCTCACAATGAGTCTTCCTTCTAGTCTCCGATTGTCTTCTTGCATGTTCAGGCATAGTGACTTAACTCACTCGACCAGCCTATCTATTACAATGCAATTTACAACAAAAATGGGATGCCAACTTCCTATTCTAAGTTTTACATGGCATTCATCAAAATCTATAAAATAATTTCCCAACAAAATCACCCTTTGTGCGGAAGATATGGTTTGGAGGAGGAGACGGCTGAGCACGCTCTGAGGGATTGATAATGGAATACCCTTTTTTGGGCCGTTTGCCCGTTACGAATTACACTTCCACCGATGCCTGAGAGGTTCAATTGGGGATTGGATAGCATTAATTCGGCAAACCGGGGATGAAGATGTCATGATATTTTTACCATGCTATTATGGACTCCTTGGGGGCACGAAATGAGGTCTCTTTTGAGAAGAAAAAAACCAGTCTCAACAATAGCACATCAATTTTGCACAAAGCTAGATATCATGAACATCAACAAGCTCTCAACACTAGAATACCATGGGTGGGACATTGGCGATAGGTGGATGCCTCCTTCGGGTGACATAATTAAAGTTAACACGGATGCGGCTATACGAGAAGGGGAGGAACTGTATCGGGGTTATCATCATGGACAACAGAGGCTAGGCTCTTACGACCCTCACGAAGCTATACACACCCGAGTATGCGTCAAGTGGCCGAGGTTATCTCTTGTAGGGAGAGGGTAAAGCTTGCATGGGATCTTAGATTGAAGAAAGCCATCATCGAAATGGACAACATGCAATTGTATCATCTCCTAGTAAACCCAATGGAAGACCTCTCATATTTTGGTTCCATTGTTTCTGATATTATTTCATTTTTCCTTTTTTCGAGCCCATTTGTCCTAGCTTTGTGCGGAGGTCGGGAAACACTATAGCTAACCACCTCTCACGTTTTTCTTTTTCAATTGGTAGTTTTGATCAGGTGGTCGGAGATGTCCTGAGTCACTTGGCGAACATGGTTGTTTCTGAAATGGTTCCCTAATTTATAATATGGTTTATTTCCTTAAAAAAAGTATATTTCAATAAAAAAAATGATGTTTGGTGGTTAATTTACTTTGTAGAGAAGTCTTAATTTGAGATTTTTTGAAAATTTGCATTTTAAGAAGTTCATTTTCTTGAATGAACTTTTGCATAAGTGTTCCCAAACATGCACTAGCTCTTCCTTTACTTATAAAAGTAAAGAGTTGACGTCATCTTGTATTGTCATCAATAGCTAGACTTGTTCTTCCAAACCACTTTGTTGAACTTCCTTTGTGACACCCGAGGCCGTAGATGACGAGGAGTGGTCGTCGATGCAAAGAGAAGACAGATAAAGAGTGACTCCTGGAGGTTTCTAGGCTAGCTAGGGAATCATGAATGAACTGATCCACAAACCAAAAAGATGAGACTTCTAGATTGCAGGATTGTACAGTTAAAGAAAGCTTAAAAAATTTGATAGGTAGTACTCATATAAAAAAGATGCGTCTCCTTTTCTAATCCTCACCATACAAAAACTCTGAAATTAAGCATGTTTGACTTGGGGAAATTATATGATGGATGACCCTGTGAACTTTGTCAAAAAACGCGTGTGTGAGAACACAAAAACGGAACCTCCAATGGTTAGCCTAGTGGTCATAAGGTTGCAATTGCACCTCAAGGTCATGGGTTCAAACCTTGACTATCGCAGAGTGATGGGTTGGGGTTTGCCCCTCTTACTCCTAGAGATTAGGACCATCTCTGGGAAGGGCGGATGTCCTATAGTCTGAAGGAAGTGTGGGGTCTGTACCCCTGGCTGGTGTGGGGATGCTTTAGGTCATCAAGAAAAAAAAAACACAAAACGCACATTAGACCCAACCCATCAACAAAACGTTTAAAACTCAACTTATTTGCTTACATATCTAAAAAAGATGAAACCAAACCTGGTGTTAGGTTTTCTTAACCCCGTGAAACTTCTTTGTGCGGTGATATGGGGGTAAATCCCTAATTTTTATTTTCTTGTGGTGCCTTATTGTGAATATTTTTTTAGTTGCATGTACGCCTTGACGGCGTCGTGCAGCGACCAAAATTTGCTGACTTGTGCAAAAGCGTGTGATTGGTGGATCCCGAGCTTCATTCTAATCAAATCTAATCTCACCGAGTGCACATATCAACGGTCAGATTTCATACCAAAAAACATCACTCTTAATCAGCGAGACACGTGTCTCCTCACGTGTTGACCTTCATCTCAAACAGAAGTCCCCAAAAGCACCTTGTTTATCTTTATTTTGTGTGGAATCAAATCATAAAAAAATCCTTTTGTTTTATTTATTAGGGAATATAATTAATTACTAGCCACCTCTACTAATAACTCTTATTCTACTTTTTCCCATAACCAAACAAAGAGAAAAATAATTAATTAGGATCGCAAGTGTGAGAATGGCCACCTTTAATTCCCATTTGCGTTTGGGTTATAGATTAAATTTGATTTTATTATTAATTCTACTTTAGCTTTAACTAAAATTATTGCATGGTATTGGATGTAAATGACACTCGTTATTCACCGTTGTAGTTTGAATAATTTATTATTATTAGTATGATATTTTTTTATCACAATACCACCTATACGAGATTGTATAATTTTAAATGTTAAAGCACAATTTATTGGAAGATTATTTAATGGTAAAAGTTAGTAATTCAAGTAGGGCTGTAAATGAACAAATCGATTGGCATACGACTCGTGAATACTTTCAAATATCATTCATTTATGTTGTTTAAAATTTTAGTTTACCGACAGAAATGATATTGTCACTAAAATTTTACAATTACCTACACAATTAATGAATTATTTTCCCCACAATATACCGACCAATTACCAAAATATTATCAACAAATATTTACTGACAATAATGTATTGTAGGTAAAATAGATGCCCTTAAGCTAATAATTTACTGACATAGATCTTCTAGCATAAATTTACCAATCTATTGCTAAAACTAAAATAATTTTTTAAAACAATTTACTAATATAAATTTTCTATTGCTCAAATAAAACATTTTCTAGAAACAATTTACTGACAGAAAGTTTTTGCTGCTAAAACTAAAATATTTATTTTATGTCAATTCACCTACTGATATACTTAGTTGGTAAAAGGAGAATTTTTTTTAATACTTAGTCGAGCCTTGGAAAGCCTATGCCCTAAAAGTTTACTCCTCCGCCATCGTCCGCATCACCACCTAACCATCGTCGTGCAATCGCCGACCACCACCTAACCAATGTCGCGCAACCGCAATCACTACCTATCTGCACCACCACCTAACCACCGTCGCGCAGCCGTCGGCGACCACTTATCCGTACTTCCACGACTCTCACTTCTCGCCCAAATTGCTTCTCGTGCCCTAATTTTGTCGGTAGCCATTGCCAGTGCATTGTTCACTCTTTGTTGCCTCTACGATCAGAGTCGTTGCCCAGCATATATTGTTGCCTTCACTTCCCGTAGCCATCATTCCTCCATAGCCATGACATGTAAGCACTTATGTTTAACACTTTGTGTAGTAATATTAATGATTCTAATCTAGTTCAAGGCAATTTATAACTACCAATTTTTCAATGAATGCAGAAGGAAAGTACAATTGTTTTGGATTTTAACTTTTTTAGATTTATTATCTATGAGTTGATATTGTTCAAATGTATTTTTTATTGTTTGTTTTTTTTTATATTTTTTTAATTTTTGTGGGCATAAAACATGTAAAATCAATTAAAATGAGTCTAGAAAGACTCCATGACTTGACTTCCCTGATTATCTCTTTTGATTTCTTTGGTGAACAAGCTCGTTTTTACATAAGTGTGTCGTTGAAGGCTAAGGAGGATGTCCCCAACATGGGATTTGAAGGATTTTGTTAATTAATGGAATTTTATATATTTTTAGAGAATTCAATTGATACCATTATGTATTCCATCAGATTCTAATGGAATTTTACTATGGAGTTGTGTATATTTTGATAGATTATAGTGGAATTTACTGAAAGTTATAAAAAATTATAATTAATGAATTTAATGAAGTTACTAGTATAATTTCATTGATCATAAAAAAATACAAATATTCAAAGAAAACTATTAACAACAAAAAATAAAAAATAGTTCATAAACTTTACAAAAATATAAATCAAAGTTGTCAAAATATAAAATAGTTCCATAAACAACTAGTGCTAAATTAATTATTCAACCAACAACAACATTAATGATCAACAAATTTGCCGGATAATTTTAATTCAAATTTTTAACACAAAAAATAATGTGTATATCAAAATGAATTAAATAAATTTATCAACTAATGATTCCCACCAAAGTATTATTCTAATAGTATTTTTTCTTACTAATTTGTCTATAAAATTAAAAAAAAATGTTAAGAATCGAAACAATGTGACAAATCAACTCTACAGTGATATTCACAAAATTGAGGTAGAATATTTATTGAAATATTGAGATTTGAAGACGATACATGAGGGTACAAGAGAGAAAATGTGTTATTTTTTTCTTTTTTACCATAGTCAATATTTATTATTATTATCATTACTACTCTTATTATTATTATTATTACTACTATTACTATTATTATTATTATTATTATTATTATTATTATTATTATTTGAAAATTAAAATTTAAATTCTAGGGGGAAAATGAGAATTCGTCCTTCATAAATATAGCTTATAATTCTACCAAAATCTATTTATAAAAGAAAACCATGAAAATCATTGAATGTTTGAGGATGCTAGATTTTCGTGGAATCCATTAAAATCCAAGTTGAGGATCTCAAGATTTATAGATTTCAAAAAACAAAATCCAATTTCGGGACACCTAAAATATTATGGAATTCTAAATTCCATTAAATTTCATAGTTGGGGACACGCCGTAAAAGTAAAACACTAAACTATATTAATCTTGGTGGGCGTCTGTTGTTTCCATTAACGGTAAAAAATATTCGACAATCAAACATGAAGACAAGTTTGGGCATCGTTGTAGTCTACAGACTAAGATTCACAACATTATCCAGTATTAGATTATGTAAGGAAAATTTATGATTAGATTTTGATGATACCATGTAAAACTTAGAATAGGAAGTTAGCACCCCATTTTCCTTGTATTTTTAATTGTAATAGATAGGACTGCATGAGCTGAGTTGGAGTTAGCTATGTTGAAGAATACAAGAGTCAACTAAGATTGAAGTGAAGACCCAGTTGTGTGTCAACTGTGTGAAGTCAAGATGGAAGTTACAGACTCGACTGAAGAAGAGACCCAGCTATGGAATAGCTGAGTAAAGGATGGAGAAGTGACAGTCAAGTCAGTTAAGAGCCAAGTCTGCCAGTTGATAGACAATTGAGTCATTCCTAAAAAGTTGGAGCTGACTCAAGTCAAAGGAGTAAAGGCAGCTGTCAAATCAAGTCGACTGATATAAATTTGTTGCACAGAAGTCAATGACTTTACTTAATATAGTAATACGTCCATGCTTCCATGTCTAAAAGTGCTCATCCCAGAAGCGTGCAAATAGAATAAACCAATGGGAAACACTGAGCTTGTGTCAGGACCTGAAAAGCTGCATACATCATTTAATACGAGGAAATATCACCATAACAAGCTGCAGATCAACAAAAGACAAGCCAACGATCAAGAAGTGTTATTTGAAAATTACCTATCTCTTCAACGGGCAAATTTTCAAATAAGCACTATAAAAGGCTGAGGAAGCAAGTGAGAAAAAATTAACCAATCACAACGAATTCTAAGAAAATAATCAAGAAATTCAAGCAAGCAAACCTGCTAAATACTCTCAAGATTTCATAGATATTCCTTAAGTCTAAAGTCGAAGGAACTTGATCCAACACATTCAGTGAAGAAAGAATACTTCATCAATTTGAAGAGGAAACAGTTTTAAGAACTAAAGGGGTACTCTCCAAGATTGAAGGAGTTGTAGTAAGTTTCAAGGTCGAACCAGGAGATTTGAGCTTGTTGGAAGGTTGTGTGATCAATTCCAAGAGTTCGAAGGAGCTGAAGTAGCAAGACAACCATTTTGTGAAGAAGCTGAGTCCTAGGAGCAGCCAGTTGTGTGATCAAGGCTGACTCGGACTGATAACTGCTTTGTAACCAGATCTGCTCCAGGAGTTGGAGATGAGTGGATTAGAGGAATTACCCCATCCTCGAACCATTATAAAATTTTCTTGTGTCATTTTACTTATAGCACTTTACTTTCTTGCATATATTTGATATCTGATGTTAAGTTAAAATTGCTAAACCTAACTAATAATAACCTTGCTAAAAACAAGTGGTAAAAACAAGTTTAAAACATCAATGGTGAAAAGTCTTCTCAAAACAAAACCAAATCTCTAAGTTAAGTGTTAGTTGACTATAGCCGAGTTATACTATCAATAGCTCAAATCAGAGTGATTGAGTGGGTAACTTTGTTTGAAGTAAGCCAACCTAGATTCCCTCAAGGATTTAGCCGATTTGTGTTAACTCAGAAAATTATTTAAAAAGACTAAGTTCGAAAATTTGGTAAGGTTTATTCAACCCCCCTTTCTAAACCTTACAACTCACCCTTGGGACCTCAAGATTAGATTTACATGAAGGTAATTATTTTGACCCCCTTAAAATATGTTTCCTATGATGTTTGGTTTCGTCACATTTTTCTTATCAAATACTACGAAGTGGTTGTTCTTGTTGGAAGTTCTTTCCGTTGAGTCGCCATCAACTCTTTCTTTTATAAGGTCTTTTAGATAGGTGTGCCCTATTTTATTATGCCAATTGTCTAATTTACATTACATACTTCACATGTTGGCATTAACAAAATCTATCTAAAGCCAAATTACATTGTCAAACTATTAGGATATTGAGTTATGTCTCTTGTATTGATGAATAATGTTATATGCATATGCATAAATGTTTTTCCCGCATGATATTGTTAAAAGCTTTTTCTTTGAATATTGATCGACAAACAATGTTGATATCATGTGTAAATGTTGATCACCATAGTTTTTATTTAGTAACCTATGTGTTATGTTTCACATTTGTGGTTATAACCTGAGAATTGTAATGGTTTTTGTACTCTAGTCTTCTCGGTTCCTTTATAAGTGTGGTGTTTTATGGTTTTTTGATAGTACAATAATATTGTCTTAATATTTTTAATAATATAGTTATTAGGCAAGTTTTTTGATTGTTAATGTATACATTGTGGCATGATGTGAATATTAACTTATGTTGATTCATTGTTTTTCGACTTCTTATTACTTATAATTTTACTCGTAGCTACAAGCAAAATATTTTTTACTAAATTGAAACTACTTTTTAAGACTAAATAAGCCACAAGGTAGAACGGAAATCAAAAAGTTAGTTATATTATGCCCTACTAATTTGTCAAGTTGGTTGACAATGAGGATGAATTTTCTAATGACCCGGCTAATATTAATAACATTTTATTGCTAGCTTATATTTTCTTATGTGAATATTTGTAGGAGCAACATAGATATGGCTAGACATTAACGGCATGATTGGTATGTGGGAATGGGATAGGAATGGAATGAGCATTCCTTGTTTCATTCTCATTCACATGTTTGGTATGCTTTAGTAATGGAAATACTCATTCCCATGGGAATCCCCTATTCCCAAAAGTAAGGGAATGACTATTCCTCCTCTCCCCCATGGGTTTAGCTATTCTCAATCATCAAGAATGACTTAAATTTTATTTTTAATAAAATTATTTTTCTATAAATGACTAAAAATGTTGGATATAATCTATATTTTTCGAAAAGTAGTGTTATAAATAAAAAAATTATTTATAATATAGATATAAGTATATTTAATATTTTAATAAATCATAGTCAATTTCTATCAATATTCAATAGTTAAATCAAAATTTTGATATAGAATTCTTTTGTTGATTTTCTATATTTTCTTATAAAAAATACAGATAATTACAAAAATACCCCGAGGTTTGGGATAATTACATAAAAACCCGAGAGATTTTTAAAATTACAAAAAAACCCTTGATGTTTGATTAAATCTTTATATTTTCCCCTTCATAAGCAAAAAAAAAATATCAAAACCCCGTGATATTTATAAAAATACTATAGTACTCCTTAAATTTAACACATAATCAAACCTGATGGGGTTTTTTGTAATTTTAAAACATCTCTGAATTTTTTTGTAATTAGCCCAAATCTAAGGGGTGTTTTTGTAATTATCTCTAAAAAATATTATATAAAATATTTTTGATATCATAGATATAAATCTATATATATATATATATTATTTAGCACACATTAAAATAATCTTATATCAATTATAACATATTTAATAAAATTTATTTAAAAAATCTTATTTTAGAGAATTTGATACTTTAAAATTATTTTTCTCAATTACTATCATTAATTTATAATTACCAATCAAGATATTTAAATCAAGTAAAAAATCATCATCTATTCATTTCTCCATTCCTTGTACATACCAATCATAAGAATAGTAATACTGCATCATTCCATTCCTAATGTTATTCCATTCCTAAATTCATTCCATTCCAACATAATTCCATTCATTCATACCAATCATGCTGTAAGATCCCAATAAGAGAAAGAATATTACACCAGCAATACCACTTCTTGCTACTATGACTACACAACTATGTGCACAACCTCTTCCTCCACCACCATCCACCTCCATCTCAACCTCCATCCAATCCATGTCCATTTTCACCATTAGTGTTGGGAAATTTATGTATAGCTTTTGATGATACCATGTAAAACTTAGATTAGGAAGTTGGCACCCCAATTCAACTGTAAATCAACGTATAATAGATAGGGTTCTATAAGCTGAGTCGAAGGCAGTCAAGTTGAATATTACAGGACTCCACTGAAATTGAAGAGAAGACCAAGCAGTAAGGCAGCCAAGTGAAGTGTAGAGAAGTATCAGTCAAGTGGTTAGAAGGTTGTTTCTGTCAGCTGACAGATAGTTAAATCATTCCTAAAAGATTAGAGCTTACTCAAGACAAAAGGGTAAATCAGTTGTTAAGTCAAAGTTGACTGTGATGGATCCGTTGCACAAAAGTCAAAGATATTACTTATTATAGTAATACGTCATTACTACAGTGTCTAAAAGTGCTCATCCCAAAAGCGTGCAAATGGAATAAACCAATGGGAAGCACTGAGCGTGTGTCAGGACCTGAAAATCTACAGGCTTCATTAAAATAAGGAAATGTCACCATCACTTGTTGCAGATCAAGAAAAGACAAGCCAACGACCAAGAAGTGTAGTTTGAAAATGCGATATATCTCTTCAACAGATACATATTTAAACCGACACTATAAAAAAGACTCAAGAATACACAAGTGAAAACAAAACCCCAGTGACGTAAGCAATGAGACACAAAAGAGAAATCAAGCAATGCAAAGCAAAATCTCTCAAGCATTCATATATTATCCTCAAGCCTAAACTCGAAGGAAATCAATCCAACACATTCAGTGAAGGAAAGACAACTTCATTTGTAGAAGAGGAAAAACTTGTTTCAAGATCAAGAGATCTACTCTCCAAGGTTTAAGAAGGTGTAGTAAGGCTCCAGATCGAACCAGAGGCTTTGAACTTGTTGGAGGGTTGTGTGAACAAATCCAAATGTTTGAAGGAGCTGAAGTAGCAGAACAGCCGTCTTGTGAAGAAGCTGAGTCCCAGGAGCAACTAGTTGTGTGATCAAAACCGTCTTGGACTGTAACCATTTTGTAACCAAGTCAAGTTACACTAGTGGATTCCTCTGAGGGTTGGAGAAGAATGGATTAGAGGAATTACTCTATCCTCGAACCACTATAAATTGCTTGTATCTTTTACATTCAAAGATATTTTACCTTCTTACTTATCTTTATAATTTTTGTTTGTTAATTTTCTAAGTCAATTGATAATAATCTAGTTTAAACAAGCTGTTGAAAAACATATTCAAAACAAAGAGTGAAAGTCTTCATTGTTAAAAACCAAGTCAATCGTATTTTTAAGTGTTAATTTGAATCAATGAGTTATACTATTAATGTACGATCAAGTCTGTTGAGTAGCTAACTCTGTTGTGTAAGAAAACTTAGTTGTCCACCAAGGACTTAGCTAACTTGAGTCAACTTTGAATTTCTAAAAGGACTAAAAATAAAAAGTTGGTAAAGTCTATTTAACTCCCCCTTCTAGATTTTACTTATCACCTCTCGGGACCTACAATTAGACACACAATCATCTTTAAGTTATTCTTTACATAAGGGCAACAAAATTACATGAATTCTACACAAAACACTTCATTTGTAAAAGTCTTTGGTTATCATACCCTACCAAGACATTATTTTTAACACCAAATTACCAATCCACTAAAGCTTTATTGAAAAGGTTTTCAGTCTGTAATATCTAAACCAATATACAAAAATATGTGGCCCTGATCTTTAAAACAAATATGGGTGGGTAAGTCTTTAAAGGTCGATAAACATCTATAAATATATATACGCATTATTTGCATCACGCCCATGAGATAAAAACATCTGATAATGAAGCAAATATGAAACATGATATCATGTAGCTCTCGTTCTCAAATCACTAATTCCATAAGGGTAACCAAATCCTTATGATTTTTATAGGCAATAGACTCCATGTCTCCTCGAGCTATAGAAAAGAATTTAATATGAAGCAGAACATAACCAAATACATGTTTCAAATCAATTTATGGGATTTGTCTCCCATTGGCTTTGCACCTTTCTAAAATAAGCTGCTCTATTTAAGTTGTGCATGCAACTCAAACAGTCTATATTGTTGTTCAGAAGTGGTGATGAATTACATCGAATCATTTATCTTAGATGATTTTTGAAGCTCATAGTTGACATTTTATCGGAAAGACTCCGAAAATTGCAAAGGGGTGGATGACTCAAAAATATAATTTGAGTTAAAGTGTATATATAAATTTTTTTGATCAAGAAATTTAACAAAAATATAAAATATATGTGTATATATAAATTTTTTATTTTTTCTAACTAAAGTGGCAAAGTGTAAATCACTCAAAGTTTATATTACAATGTGACAATTGCACAATGTTTAGATGATAAAGTGCAATAACATTAGTATAATTTGAGTCAAATGACGATTTCTCCCACGTGCATGGCACATGGCAAAATCTGGTGGAATATTCTACCAGCGGCAAGTCCGAGGAGGTTATGTGCAAAACTCATGAACTTCAGGAGGTAAAATGTCCCAAAAAAGTTTAGATGGAAAAATCGAAAAACTCGAATAATTCAGAGGGTAAATTTTTTTCCCTCTTTTTAAAATGACAATCCAATTAATTCATCATTTGGTCTTTGAATGAGGTTAAAAATGATTATCCAAAGGTTGTACATAATAGATAACACGACACTAATCAACCATGTTAGTAACTAATAGACATTTTAAACCTATTGAGAGCATGTGACCGTACAACTAACGATAGTAGTATATTAACACCTAATATAAATAATTTGGTAATTCTACAGTTGATTCAAAAGATGAATAATATTTATACGATATTCATGAGGAAAAATATAATTTTATATATGTAAATTATTTCAAAAGATGAATAATATTTATACAAACTTCAGACCATCTATCCATTGCATGCCAGAGATTAACTCCAAAAGAAGGTTGTATCATTTGTAACCTATTACATTGTTCATAAATTAAGACCCAAGGGCAAATCATTTGATATAAAGGGCACAATATCGTGCAAAATAAACAATCATCCATCATTGGATCATAAAAAATTGGTACGTATAATATTCTGCTTATAATTAATGAAAATATACTCTGAAGGGAATCAATAAAGCAAATGGTAAATCATGGAACTATATAATAATTATGTAATACTCAGCCTCTTCCAAGTGAATTGACCATGTCGTCATTGGCGGGTGAATGCCCTTTCCTTTCTCGTGTCGCAAAAGAGTTTCTTGGGAGGTTGTGATCTCTTTTCGGCCTGCAATTATCATCATATAAACAATCATGAAAATATTTGTTACCCGATGTAGGTGTTAATCCTCCTCCTCGAATCCTTGTCTTCTCCTATTTGGAAGTCATAATAAATATTATGATGATTAGTATGAGAAAACACATAATAGAGATTAATAAACTCAAAAAGAAAACCTATGAAAATATAATGAAACTGATAACAACTATGATTAACCCTAAACAAACAAACAACTCATTTTTCTTCTCTCATTTTCTTTTCCTCTCTTCATATTCCACACAAAGTTAATCAATTACCGAACTAGTTTTCCAACTAATTGTTATAGGTATATAACAAAATACAAAGTTCTAATGAATATTGAGACTTTGATATCTTCTTATGATGAAAAGACAAACAAAAAAGAGGAAAAAATAGAAAGAAGCTAAAGAGTCAGAAACTTCCTTTTTGAAATATAAGACAATTCCCATACAAATTCCTTATTTTCTGGCGAACAAATTGAAAAAAAAAAAGTTAATTTGTGATGACAACTCTTTTCTCTTCTCTTTTATTCATCCACCTTTTATTTTGTCATCTTTGTTGGTCAGGCGCTCAAATGCATATCAACTAACACCCCTATTAGGACCAAACATTGGGGACACCACTCAATTTCAGACAATAAAATTTTAAAAGTAAAATTATAAAATAATGAAAATTTAGAGTAAAAGCTGATAAAAGTAACATAATGAACTTAACTACCATCACTACAGTCCAATAAAAGATGATATCATACTTTAATAGTGTTAAATAGTGTCTTTTTGCACTTGAACTGTTTGTAAGAAATTAAGAATGCACAAGGTACAAAAGGCAACTTCAACCTGTGAATTGAATAAGATACTTTCCATATTTTTTTATTTCTCAACAAGATTTGGATAACTTTAAATGGATAGTATAATTATGCGGCAATTTACAAGTCGAACTATGAAGTTACATGTTTATTTTGATATATATATATATATATATATATATATATGGGTATGTGTTTGTTTGTGTGTGCGCGCGTGTGTGTGCATATGTATATTGGATAGAGAAAATAATTTACTTAGATAGAGATATGAGAGTCTCAATTCCCAGTTGTAAATGTATAAAGGGTAATAAATCAAAATAAAGTAGTTCAATACATTATTGAATTATGGAAAAATAAATATTACCTCAAATTAATTTGTCATTGGCCCACCATTCAAGCCACTCAACACTTTGTCCCAACCACCAATCTAGAGTTTTCCATAGTTCTACGAGCAAAAATTAGATTCAGGTTATCAACACATCTAATTAAAGATTCAACATAGCCTAGATCGACTTTATATGAAAACTATACTCAATATTTTTTGTGCCTGAATTGAAGAAAGTATATACTAGTTTCTCTTTTACTCATTTATCACTCTTCTGAAAAAGCTCCATGCTGAAAAAGCGCGAAAACAATATTAAAGCACAATTAACAGTGGCTATATATTTTTTCTCCAAAAAACAATCTTATTTAACATGTACCTTTAATGTCTTTCGCTCTCTTTTTTCACAGGAAGTGCTATAAGTTGCCACAACAAAAATAAATTTCTATTCAAAACTCAACCTTTAATTTCTTTTAAAAATCCAAACCCAGAACATAATTATTCTCTTTTGAATTTATTTAAGTTGTTAGTCATTCTCTTTCCTTAGTAAAAAAAACAGCAGACCAGACATATTGCACCAAGTATACATATGATATTACCCAAGTTGGCAAACAATATTTATATGTCTAAACTCATTATGTATGATTAGGAAAGATTGATCATTCTAATATGAACGCATTAAAGATAAGTATCAATAAAATCCTAATACTTCATAATATTCGATATTAAGTAATTTTCATTTGGTACTGGGCAATCCCAATATTTTTTAATCACTTTACAATTTTTTAAAATCATGTTCATAGACTTGCATTAGAAATACAAAAAGAAAACGTTATTCGATCGACTAGTTCATATAAAGAACATTCATGAAATAATAGTAAATTTTATGTGGAGTATGTGTACTTAAAATAAACCAAAATAGAATTATGTGATATAAACAAACAAATACCATAAAAATTGTAGGAGCCACGGGAAGATTGAAAGAGCTAGGCGGTGTATAGATGAATAATTTCCTGATGCATACAATATATGTGGGTATTGATAAAAAAAAAATCTAGTGTTGCTAATTATGCCGATACACATATAGTTGTTTGATGCTTTGAAATCTATTTCCGATCTAAAGCTTTAATCTAATTATTTGAAAGCTACAAGAAAAACTTTGTTAATGAGTTGCTTGTGTTGCGAGAAAAGTTATTAGTAACTATGAGTGCGTCATTGTCATAATACGCTGGTCTTTTTCATATATACGATTGTTGTTACGACATATATTCGATTTTAAGAAAATGCAAGAAAACAAAGAGAGAAAGAAAAAAAATACCAGATTTTCAACTTAAATTTTTAGTGATAAGTTTTGAATTCCAAATTTGGACTTAAGTTGATTAAACTTGAAGCCTACGATTGAAAGACAATCCCATTTGAGCAAAATTAATGAAGAAGATTAATGTAGTTTGAAATTATGTGGGCAAAGTTTAATCGCAAGACAAAAATAACCAAGGTTGAAACAGAAATCATTGGGTGGATAATTAATGCATCAAACTTTTAAGAAGATACAATATTTTAATTTGTAATTTTGAAAGATAATTGAGTTTTTTCATGATTAGATCAAACCTCAAGGTAATTATTGTAAGTATCCGTATATTTAAATACCGGATATCAAGAATTGCATTTGATGATAACATGGCATAAATTTTGCCATATTTAAACCTCGTGTATATATATTTATGAGATTCAGGTTTTAAAGCCAGTTGTGCTACCCAGCTAACCTGGATGGATTTCTTTTTTCTGTAGTCAAAACAGCATAGGACTAACAATTGAGACTTAAATTTGAATGTTCGTTAAAGTGATTGAGCTCCACAAACCCACTTTAATTTACCATTTTTTTCTCTCTATATTCTATAAACTTATGCATTCATAAGATACCTACATATCCGAAAACCTCATCTTCTAGAAGCGATGTTTATACTTATGCTAAAATATTAGATATTATTCAATGGCCTTTTCACTTTGCAATGCAATACGCCAATACCCGCAATTGATTTTATTTTATATTCAACTTTTAGGACAAATGAAAAAAGAGTTGGTTAAATTGACAAACTTAAAATTAGGGGTCAATTTAGAAATGAAAATATCGGTGGTTGTGTGTATCGGCTAATATAAATTATATTTACAAGTAATGTCATTATCTATTTCTTCATTTTTTTTAAGAGAAAACATGATGAAAATGGCGAAAGTGACCACCCCGGCTACTCCGACTGTGGTTTCCGGTAGGTTGTTTAATGTTCTTTTTTCCGCTACTACTCCGACTCTGGATTCCCGCCTATTTAATATTCTTTCTCCCACTCCGGCTCTGGTTCCCTGTGGATTGTTTAACATTCTTTCCCCCGTTCCTACCTCGGCTCTTGTTTCCGGTGGATTGTTTAATGCTCTTTCTCCAGGTACCAAAATGTTTTTTTGAAGTTATGTTTTCTTATTTCTAATATTTTTTAAGCCAATTGGTTCATCCAGAAGGGATATTTTGGCACCCACAATGACCCAATGAAATCCTGATTTTGTTGGTTTTGTTGACAAAAAGAATCCTGATTTTGCGTTTTTGCTTAAGAAATCGCTTTATGGTTTGATACAATCTCCTAGACAATGGAACAAAAGATTTTGATGAGTGCATTGTCACAAACTTGATCCCTTAACAATGAATTGTACGGCCTTAGCGCTTCTCTGCCCCTCGTGGTGCTGAGTCAATCTCTCTCAAAAGTGTTAGTGTGTGAAGAAGTTTAGGAAGATGGTTAAGAAAATAACACACTTGATAGCTTGGAAGAGAATACTTGTATTCACTCGGACTTGCTTACTAGACTTGATGATTTTTAAATGAGGTCATGCCCTATTTATACTACTCCACCTCATTAATGGATGGTGGTGATTCATATGATCCTACGATCGGGAGTAGGTCTCTAAACTTCTCCATGGAATATTCCAAGAATATTCTATAAGATATTTACAAAGGAATGCTCTATAGTTCTCCTATTATTCTCTACAAAACTCCTACAAGTTCTAGAGAAAACTATGTACAATTGGGCCAAGTATTTAGGTCATCTTATGGACTTGGAGTTGGGCTAACCTCTTAACTCTTGTGTAGAGAATTTTGGTCCAAGTTGGCGACTGTTATATCATGCTTTTTTAAAAATTTAAGAGAAGTTCTTATGATCATTGTTTATATTTTAAAGAAGATGATAAAGTTCATGTTTTCTTGTTAATCTATGTGGATGACATATTGTTGATTAGTTCATGCATTAAAATTGTTGAACATATTCAAAACTGTCTAAGTGCCAAATTTGACATGAAATATCTAGGAGATGCACAAAAGGATACTTGGCATGAACATTGTCAAAGATAGAAAAAAGTCTATTGTTTTTCTAAATCAGAATTCTTATGTGGAGAAGGTTTTGAGTAAATTTTCTATGGCTGATTCTAAACATGTGAATGTGCCTTTAGCTGGACATTTTCTGTTGAGCAAAGAACAATCTCCTAAAACTGCTCATGAAATGAATGTTATGAAAAATGTGTCTTATTTAAATGCTATTAGATCTGTTATGTATTTGATGCTTAGTACTAGGCCAGATATTGCATATGTTGTGAGCTGTTTCAGTCGTTATATGTTTGACCCTGGTATGCCTTATTGGAATGCTTTGAAATGGTTGTTAAGGTACTTAAAACATTATGTGAATTTAGGCTTGAAATTTACTAAATCTGCTGAAGGTGTTAAATTAAAGGATTATGTTGATTCCAACTATGCTAATGATAGAGATAATAGGAAATCAACAACATCGTAAGTTTTTACTTTGTGTGGTTCTTGTGTGAGCTAGAAATCTCAATTACAACATATTGTTGCATTGTCTACGACTAAATCTGAATATGTTATTGTTACTGAGATCTTAAGCGAAGCTATTTGGTTAAATGGTTTAATAACTGAAATTGGTTTTCTTAAAGGTGGTGGTGTTTTTTCTGATAGTCAGTCTGGAATTCAACTGTGTAAAAATCCTGTTTTTCATGATAGGACTAAACATATTGATGTTAGATTTCATTATATTCATGATGTTGTTGTGAAATATATAGTCTGTCTTGAAAAGATATCGTCTGGATTTAACCCTGTAGATATGGAAAAACTAAGTGTTTGTCTGTTGGTAAATTTTTGTCTTGTCTTAAAATTCTGAACTTTGATATATGTGATTGAACATATACTCAACTTGTTGGTTTTTTGGTTATAACTTGTTGTGTGCTTGTTATAACCAGCTTTATGGCACTGTGTGTGCAATAAGTGAAAAAAAAACTTTTAGGACAAAAGAATATATTAGCACATGTACAAGTTTAATGATAAACACCTTTACCAATAAATTTTCAATCTATCAAAATGAATGAAGATGTTCCAGCTAATAACTCAGTTGTCCTGAGAACTAAATCCTAACTATTGTAACATGATCCATATAATATAAGATATTAGATAAAAGGTTTGAGCCCAAAAAATAAAAAAATAAAACGGGCATTTCTATATATTCTATTTGCATGAAACACCCACCCTAACACCAATCATCCAAAACATAAAAAATCATCTTACATTTCCAAACTAAATAGGAGTTTCTCCATACTTTTGTAGTCATTTTTTTCAAAATTCAAGCAAATCATTACAAACTATGTAAAAAAAAAATAATAATAGCAAGACATAAGATTAACATGAATATGTCAAAAGAAAATCAAATGCACATTCTAGTTTCAGATAACTCCAATTTCTAATTATTTCAAACAAAATTATGTCGTTTCATACATCTAAAGCTGGATCAAACCTATTATTAATTCAAAATAATTTGTGGGTAATATTAAGCAACCGTTGGATTTTTATATTGTTGAATATAAAGTACCAAATTTTTTTGAAACCACCAAAAGATTTTTTTTGGCTTACCATTGCCATACTCCATCATTCTCAATTTCTGAAAAACCAAAAGTAACAACAGAAAAAAAAGGGAACCGTAAGAAAACAAAAACTAAAGAAATTACAAAATTCAAAGGAACCAACGAGCTCTTCCACATGTTTGTATCTTTGTGCGAGATGTCTTTTCGCTGCCAAGGGCCAAAGATGTGCCTTTTAGATTGAGAGCAAAGAAACATTTTAGATTGTCCATATGTTTGCATCCCCGCGACTACGAGAGACATTTTCATCGCCAATGGCGAGATGATATGCCTTTTACATCTAAGGTGAAGGATATTTTAGGCAATCTAAAATAGCACACGAACATCGGGTTATTGATTTATATAATTTTTTACTGAACCAGAAAAACTACTCTGAATTATTATTCATTTTGTTCAATTTGTTGTCTTATTAATCTTCTCCTAATAAAGCAGCACCCTTGTTCAAAATCTTATCACATCTAAGAAGTTCATTTAATTCACACTAGAAAAATCGAGTATCGGATGAGGCAATTGAGACTTGGATCATGAGAGCATGGAAGACTAAAGCTTCTTGTTGATATAGTGACATGGTAAGTGATGCAAAGACCAACAACAAAAAGCCGACGTTCATTAACCATGAGACATGCCAAATGTGACAATGCTATTGGAACACTGCAAAGGCCGAAAAAAAAAATCTAAAATATGCTCCGACAATATGATGTCACATGCTACTGATGGAAAATGATCATCCACCCACACTGGAGGTAGCATTACCCAATGTAAGCATAGAGAGAGACTTGTAAGTTCAATTCTTTATTTTCTCCTTTTTCTACCTTAATTATATATGCCATAAGAGATAAAAGTATTGGTAAGTCCATTGTTAGAAACTATAAATATATTTGCTCGTTTTTGGAATATATGCCATATTTTATTTATTTCTATGTCCATGACTAGCTAGTTGTTTGGCACTTCAGCTCTATGCCACTTTCTATTCTCTCCTTATACTTTAATGATTTTTGAGTGCTTACTCATTGCAACTCTTGTATTGTACTTGTTTCTTATGCAATAACCATTCGAGAGAGACTAAAATGTAATTTAAATAATTAAAGTATTATGTAGTCCCATTATAATATAAGTATGATAAAATAATACATATTCAATTATTTGTTTTATGAACTACAAGTCACAAGAACCTGTTGGGTGGCTATAAGTTTGTATTTAGGTATGTGTCAAGCTCTAATAAGAGTAATAAAAAGTAAACCAAGGGGCTTAGTCCACATGGCCACCACAAGGGACTTAAGTCTCTGTGGGGTGGAGGTTGGAGGTTCAAAACCCTGCCATAACACTTACCAGTGCGTGCACATCCCACGATTTACCTTGGTGGCAGCGATGAGGGAATGAAGTTCTTTGTCCTCGGCATAGTTAGGTGTAAGCCGGAAGGCTGAGTTATCAAAAGAAAAAAAAAAGTGATAAAGTATAAGAAATGTATTTTTTTAATGGTGGATAACTGTAGGTTTTGACCAATCATTCTTTCTTAAAATAGTTTTCAGGTGGGTCAAGGCCAGCTAATTCCAAATAGTGTCACAATGCAAAGACACAACTAAATAATGTGCAAACAACTATATAATACTTATACAAAGTTATTGAATTTGTGTGGGATGTAATACTCTGTGCTATTGTTTTTTGCTAGCTTAAAGTATTAAGGATTAAGGAAGATGATATTGACTAGTCTTGAATTGTTGTACCACCATTTATTTCACATTTATTTGTAATAGAAGTACACCATCATTATTTGAGCTATAAGTTTCAATGAGAACCAAAAATATAAAAGGTCAAATATCATGATACCTTGTTTAGATTTAGCCATATCATGTATCATGAAATCTTATTTAAATTTTAACTTAAAAATGAAAGGAGAATTATGCCAATATCATAACATTATATTCATAAGAAAGAGCACAGAATCCTGATTCCTGCCAATTTTTTCATATCTTGTTTAGACAATTATTTTTAATGAGTTGTGTTATATTCAAATATTTTGATTTGGGAACTCGAACGTAAACCAACATATATCGCCAGAGTTGCATCTTCACACCCACACAAAAAATCATGACGACAAGATATTTACTAATATGAAGTCCAAAAATATTCATGTAATATACTCAAATATTAGGCATTATTTGTTAACTATAGCTTCTTCGTCCCTCCTCGTCCCTCCATTTTCTAGTTTTATATATTTTGCTAATATTTCATATGATTTTAAAAAAATTTAGGTTACTTTACATCTAAGTTGGAGAAGTTGACACAAGCCATAAGTTATAGATGGAAATAGCTTGTATTTGGATATTGTGAGTGGAGAGAATAGAAATGAGATTTATGGTCTTGTATCTCAAGCGTGTTAATATTATATGACCATTAATCGATCCATATCATTTCAATTTGGTCAACAGAATAGTGAAGAAATTAATGAGTTGCGGCAAAGAATTATGCACGAGGATGTGGTTATTAATATTTTGAAGGACTTGACAAAACGTTTGCTACATGTGGATCGGATAGAATGTCGGAACTCAACCATCACCCCACATGTTGTTGATGATGACGAGACTAACAGTGATGATAACGATGGTGATAAATCTGCTATGGTGTAGTTTACATATTTTTAGTATCAATATTTTGTGCTAGTTTAGCGTATTTTGTCCTTTGATTATACACATTTTTAACATTGTTTGTTACTTTTGGTATTGTTGCTTTGCACTATTTTTAAGATACATTTATTATCGTTTTAACATTTTACGCCTTTTGACTTTTACTGGTTTCATTAAAGGATTTTAATTTGTATAAATGAATACTTTTATTATATTATGATTCAATCAGATTACCAACTAATTGCCTACAGAAAATGTAATAAGAACCACTAACAAAAACACAGACTGTTTACCAACAACTTTCATAAGAATTACCTATAGAATACCAATATAATCATGTTGTTGCTAATTACAGACAAAACTAACAACAATATATAGTAGTAGGTAAATTGAGAATTACCTACAGAATGCCGACATAATAATATTGTTCCTAATTAACAACAAACTTACTTACAGTATAATAGTAGGTAAATTATGAACTACCTACAGAATACCAAAATAATAATATTATTGTTAATTATCATAAAATTTCCAACAATATAGTAGTAGGTAAATTGTTTCCAACAAAAATAAACATGACCTATAAAATTCTTGCAATTTACAGACAAAAATATGTTGGTAATTATCGACAGTTATCGATTTTGTCGGTGAATAATTAATGACAACGTTTATGACGATGCCATTGAAGAATAAAACTCAATAAATAGTTTCTTGGTCCAAAATTCGACGCTATCCCATCCTCATTCGTTATTACTACCACCTATTGCCCCCATCTTTGCCGCTTTTAGCTTTTCTCGGCTTTAACGACTCTTTCTTCGTCCCTAAGGATCTCTTTAAAAACTTCATCCAGCTAATAGATATATGTCGGTCTTTTTCGGACTTCCTACCGACAGGAAGATCTTGGGATTGTGATACGCTTCGACTTAGCCTTGATAGGCAAATGGTTTCTAGTTTATTAAAAATTATTTTAGTATGGCCTATCTGAGTGAACTACTCATTTCTGTCTGCCACTATCCGAGGGTTAAGCTATTGCCTATCGACTTCTTTTCGTGCCATAAATGAGATTCTCTGGTATTGTCTTTATTTCATTATCTGTACGAGCCAGGTGCATTGATTTACTAAAAGCCTATGGTATTGACCTTCCTTGCTTAGCTTTTCCTCTCCGGAGGTGATCTGAAGAAAGGATTATTTCGTCACCACTTTGTGGAAAATCGTTAGGTATGAATATGTTAGATACCTGCGACTCAATTGATAAAATAGTATCTCTTCCCCCAGAAGCATGTTTTTTTTAATCGACGCACAAAGAAAATATTTTGTTGCAAATGAACAAGATATTGAGAATTTGTCCATATGTAAAATCATAATTATTGGTATGGGCCTTTTCCATATACAAGGGAATCTTGTATTACAATAGAAGCGGGAGTGATGTGGATTATTCAAGAATCGAAGTCGATTTGCTTTATAAAAAGAAGATATCAATGAACTTCTAGGGTTTCATTCAAATTCTTCACCATCTGATGTCGAAGGTTCTCAGGTAAGCTAGAAATTAAAGCAAAGTAAGCCAAAATATGTGGGCAGATGTATTAGCACTGCATCAAAGATGCAGTCATCGATTCTCCCAAGAGTTCACAATTGCCGCGAGCAAACATATTAATGACGAGAAATGCATTTTTATTATGCTACTAATACTTGTACTTGCTCTCCTATTCTGCCCACCAGAGCATTAACAATTTGTACTCGTTCATTAATAGATTGTGAACAAACTCGTTTAGTATTCATCTAATGTGTATAAATGTTCACGAACAAATTCGTATAGTGTTTATTTAAAATTGTTCATGAACAAGCTTGTTAAAGGCTCGCATAGTAGCTCAGTTATGATTTAATTAAGAACAAAATAATATTAATTAATTTACAATACTTACTTTAAAAATGCTTCAAAAAGAAATAAGTATTCTATCTCTTCACGAACAAAGTTATAAATTTGTTTGTTTATTTATTTTTTGCGTATAAAGTTATTGATTTTCCACGAACTCGGATACTAATACATTCACAAACATGTTTATGAATAAATTCAACATTAACTAATTTTATCAATTAAGTTGAACACCAAAATGCTATTTAAAATGTGAACCAAATTCAAGATGAACTCGAACATGTATAAAACTAAACTAACATTTGAGAAACAAGCAAAAGCTCGAGTAAGGGTCGAGTCAAATTGTTTACAACCCTAGATTCTATTTATATACTACATACCTTTTTGGCATGATAGCGTGACTTGGTGGTCATCATATGATAAAAAAATTCTTTTGCAGGTAAAAAGAGTTTTTAATAAGGTTACACTCATAAAAATCATTTTTATTTACTCATCCGCAGGTTCTATTTTGTCCCATTTATCATTTTATCTACCATGTCTCAGTTTAGTGATAGCATGTTTATTTATTTTAATACAATTGTCTTAATGATTATAAAGCCACAAGATGAAAGGAGTCGCTATTTTTACAAATCATTATCGCAATCAAATCCAAAACAATATATATACCCTATGGAGAGGTTAATTACTCTGTTTCGTTTCACTAGTACATCACCCATGCGATACACGAAGTGCAATATAATGGAGTATTATATAGTTTTAATATTTAAAAAATTGGTATATTGTAAGAATTGTTATTAGACAGGACATGACTGGTATCTCAAGACTCAAACTTGTCCCGTCCTTTGAACCAGAAAATGTGGTGCAAGTAATTGACACGTCATGACCCGAACAAAATAATGTAGGATTTATTAAATAATAATTATTACAATAATTTAAGATATTCTTACAAAATATCATGTTAAATATCCAAGGATAAATTTAAATTTTAGAAAATTAAGAAAAAAATAAATTGATTATATAATTTAGAAAAATGAGAAAAAAAATATTAATTGATTATATATTTGAACCAAGTTTATACATCTATTAAAAATGTTGGTTGAGTTGTCTAAAACTTTAAAATTATATGTTCACTTGATAATTTTCCACAACTAAATTAAATTAGATCAATTGAGATATATTTGAAATTTTTACCAACAAAGTACTATATATGCTAATTTAATAAATAAATAAGAGTGTCATTTGACTTATCAATAACAGTATCATTTTACTTAAATCGTGATTATTTGAGAAAATGATTTAACAAAACGGATTAAGATAATTTTTTATTGTTTGAGATTAACAAATAAATATAGCCTAGTTAATAGAGCAAATAAATAGATTGTTTACGTAATTAGTATTTACCTATTTTATATCCAAAAAAGTATATACACATTAATTTCTACAAAATCCACATATGTATCCATATCTATTATATTTCTAAAATCACTTTATAATGAAAATTTGAATATATATATATATATATATATATCTCCTTTATCAATATTTATATTTGAATATATTTTGTGTTGATTTTGTGCTTTATATTATATTTATTTATGTTTTTTTAAGTCAGTTTTGAAATTTTAATTTCATTCTCCAGATTTGTATTGTACTATTTAGACTGTGTAGTATACTTTTGTGTGATATTAAATTTGATAATTATTGGGTATTTGGTTATACTTATCTGGCAATAATTATGATTTTTCATAAGCAATTAACAAAATAAATATTAATTTTTGTGGAAAAAAAAGAAATTAGTAATTATTGAATTTATATTTACAAAATGTCTAAAACTCTACAAATTATAAACATGTGAAAATCAACGAAAATTCAATTTACTCAAAAAATAATTTTTTATTGTTTAAATTTAGAAAGTTTACGAAAGCTGCATATTTGTTTACTTTAATAATCAATATTTACACAAATTATGCTAAGGTAAAAAGTAGATTTAATGAAAATAGAGAATTGCAATTTTAAATTTGAAAAGTATGATGTACTAAATAACTTAAGATTTTATATTATACTTTTTATTTATTTAAATAGTCTTGAATTAAAATAACTTGAGATGTTATTTGGTTATTTTTAAATTTATCCAATGATTTATATTTTTATTACAATAACTTTTATATTTATTTTAATATTTTTAATTTTATTAAATGATTTTAAGACTTTTCAAGATTTATTTGATAATTTAAAGGCCTTATTTCAGAATGTTTCATTTATTTATATAATTTTATGAATTTTTAGATAATTTTAGATTTCTTAAATATTTTTAGATTTTATATGCTTGTTTTTGAATTTATTTAATTTATTTTATATTTTTTTCATCTAGTCAGTTTTATCAAACAATATTTAGATTTATTTTGCAATATTTCATTCATTAAAAAAATTATGCGAAAAAGGAAAAAATAATTGGATTAAGAAAGTATAAAAGTAGTTGTGAAAATATTTTTTTAAAATAAGAAATTATAATTTTTTAATTTCAAAAGTGTAATTCAGTTGTCAAAATAATATTACCTTACCCAAAATCTTAGTATTTTTATTGCAAGTTGTTGACAAAATTAAATTACCATTTTTTATCACTCAATAATTTTTAATAATAATTTAACATTTTTCGTGATTTAGAAATGTGAAATAGGCGGAAAAATTTTCCTACTACTATTTATAAGTGACTCTCTCTTTATATATATAGCGATATCGAACCCAATTTCATGTATCAATATTTTTTAATTAAAATATTTTTATCAAAATTTTCATATAAACATAATAATATGTTTGAAATGTGTCTCGATGTATATTATCTTGGTTTAGAGTTGAAAATACATTTGGTTTATAATAATTTTTTATAAAAATATTTAATATGTGAGAATGTTTTAAAATAAAACTAGTAGGTGCATGAAAAAATGTAAACAAGTATGAAAATAGAAATAAAATGAAATTAACTTACACTTGAGTGGTAGAATCTTATGTTGTTAAAGTGATTGACCAGGGTTCGATCCCATATAAGTGTAAGTTCTATCCTCTTTTATCTCCATTCTACTAAAAAGAAAGAATGAAATTGTCAAATATTTTTTTCAATAACCGGAGAACCCGACTGCAACCACATCAGCTACCAGATGGGTAAACTGCACTAGGCAAGTTTTGTGCAACAAACTCGACCTAATAGTGCAGAAATAAAGATTCAAAGTTGAGATATTTTGGCCTCAACAGTCCACCATACTCCACTAGGCCAACCCATAAGGGACTATTTCTTGTCAAATCTTGCCGCGAGAGAAAGAAAGTAAAATTGTTAATTTTTTTTAGGACAATACATGACACATATTTATCTGGATTTAATTTTCTATAGATGCCCGGCCTTCATTAAAACTCAAATATATACATATCAAAATTGCAATTACTTTTCTATTCAACAGTTTTTTTCCCTTAAAAAACAAAGTTTTTTTTTTGGATATAAATTGTTAATTTGCCCTAGGAGACATAACTATTGTTAATTTGCCCCGGTACTAATTTTTATTTTTTATTATATATTTTGAAAACCTATTTATTAAGATAAAAAATAACTCATGCTCCCATTAACTTTTTTAGGTAGTTTATAATATAATTGTACCTATTTTATTTTTGATGTAGTTTATAATTGTATTCGTCGAGTAGGTTTCTTGTGAGATGGCCGCACCGTTCGATGAAAATAAAAAGTAATGTTTTTTTAATATAAAAATAATAATTTTAATGTAAAAACTAATACAAATTGAAATCATGTACAACTAGAAAAGTATATTAAGACATAGTATCATTTATTACCCTAAAATTGTTACTTTTTATACATAAAAGTATTACATTTTTTGTGTCGCATGGTGCAACCTTGTTACACAAATTTTTGTCTTGTTTTGTGTCCTTGTAAAATATTTATGGATCATGACAAAAGTCCTTTTTTTACAAGTCCGTAACAATTTAATGTAATTTACAAAAGAGTTCGAGAACAAATCAGTAATTTTATGTCTTAAAAAAATGTAAAAAAATTAATCTAAAACATTTAAAATAAATTAAAATGCTTAAAATATATGACCCACCATTAATCAAGAATACTGGCTTTGTTTCGATAATATTCTTTAAAGAAATGGAGAATTCATTTTTTCTTATGAAAAAAATAAGAAAATGAAATGGAGAAATATGGTAAACATAGGCACGTGCACACATAAACTTTAGGGTACATTAAATAATTAACAAATTGCTAAAAGATACAAAACAATGTGTAGAAAACAATAAGAAAACAAACTTCAAGACCAAGCAACTCCACTATCTGCACACCCACAACAAGATTCCGGCGTGCACCAATAACAATTCATCTCGGGGCACCATCCATCCAATCCCCTTCTCCCACGTTTCCGCCACTTGTCTGAATAATCGTGGTAATCTGATTCATCATTGGACGGTGAGAAAGTTTAATGGACTAACTGCATGATTTTCTGTTCTTTTAATCATTCTAATAATTTATTCTAATTAAAATTTATTTTTTCTGTTTGGTATATTAGGATAGACATATGAGATTGTACCCGAGTCTATTACAGTAAAATACAAACTTCTATCATTGAAGTATAATATTGATCCCAAAATATGTTTTTACTTTAATACTATGTGCAGTAGCGGAGTCAGAAATTTATAGTTGGGGGAAAAGGGGGGAAACTATAGTTGGGAGAATACAACACGTTTATTAATAATTTTGGCGGTAGCAGAATAATAAATTTTCCTTATAAATAATTTTAATATTTAAAATTACACATAGTAAAAAAAGATTGAAAATTTGCGGTCCCCCACTTGTGCCCCTTTGTGTCCGCCTCTATGTATAGACTTTAATGTTTTTGTTGTAAAATTGTGTTCTTATTAATAACTTATATATGAACATGTGTTTACCAAGGAAACTATTGTAAATAAGTTTACAAGACATGATAATATCAAATGTAAAGATTTTGGCTTTAATAAATACAAGGACATGAAACTAATTTAACCTTTTTAAAGTAATTTTTACTTGTTAAAAGGAAAATGCCAAAAATATCAAATGTAAAGATATTTACTTTTCAGATAAAATATTCATTAAATCCTATACTCAAATGGAATGTTAATGTCTTTTTGGGGTAGCGTAATTAATTTTACTTTTCTCCATCAATAAACTTATGTGCTTTTTTAGAAAAACAAATAATTGCATGCATCATTTAGTATTAATTTGAGTATTTTGATAGTCATAAATTTATCCAGCACTTCTATTTTAAGTTTGGTGCTGAGAAAGAGGTGAAATAATTGGGCATTTGGCTATCCACGTGGCATGTATTGTTTTTTAATTGACATTTATGTCATGTTAGTTTGGGAATTTATCTTGCAGGGCCCAAATCTTCCAAAAATAGCAAAACAAAGTCCACAAGGCAGGTACCTTCCCTGTTTTGCACATGAAATTGTATAATAAATTAATCAAATTGGAATTAATCATATATAATATTGCTGCAAGATATATTAAAAATGAAAGTAAGAGCTGTTTGAGAAATTATTTGGGAAAAACTTGACCCAATAAATTCGGAATATTGTAATTATTGATTTTAAATAGCTAGGAATGCGACTGAAACTAAGTATAAAAATAAAAAATTAGGTACATGAAAATTGTAATGAATAATGGGAATTTTAAAAGTACGTGTTTTATATACGTATAATTAAATAATCCCTATCCAATGATGTACATTAATTGAACTTGATGGGAATGATGATTGCAAAGGGTCGTTTGTTTGAGGGGAAAAGTAAAAAGTCAATTAGCATGAAAAGCCAATTAAGTGCAAAGGTCAATGGAAGAGACGTATTTCTTGTGATCCTTAAACTGAGAATATTAGGCAAATGTCACCTTCAAATCACCCTCTTTCTCCTTCAAAAATAAAAGAAAATAAATAAATAAATAATAATAGTAGTAGTAGTACGTAATAATGATCACCCATTTCTAGCAACAACAAAAAAATGGTTTTTTGAGAAACATTTCTAGCAAAAATTAGAAATAAGAATTTGTAAATGATCTTATAATCTTGTAAAATATTTTTACATTTAACGCTCCTGCCCCAAAACTTCAGGGAACAAATCTCATGTTCCACAATTAATCTATTCCGCTTTTATGTTCTATTGTATTGGATGAATTACACGTTTATAATTACAACATCATCTTATACACGTGTCATTCATTCAATACAATGGAACATAAAATATATACAATGAAGTAAAACAATCCATTAATTATTGAAAAAAAAACATATAAGGTTGGAAATTGGTACATAGAATTCTCCATTTAAACACCACGAGCATAGAAAAGATACCTTTATGTCCTCTTCACGCATAATAAAGAGGGGAACAAGAAATCCGTGAATTTAGCCAAACCAAAGCAACCAACTTTGATTACAAAACCCAAATACAAAGTCATTTTAAACCACCATGTCCATGAAAAGACATTAATCCCATTAATCAATATTTTGGAATTGATTTGCTCAAAAAAAAAAAAAAATTGGAATAGATAATATCATCATTTACAGTTATCTGATCCTAAACCAGTTATGCCTTACTTGCAAATTTGATTAGATTTGGGGCTTTTGGGGTCAAATTCCCATCAATTTTCCTTTCTATTAGCTTATTATTAGTTGTTTGATAATATTTTTTAACTATGAGTTGTTAATTAATAATTTATTGGTATATGATAGAATGAGCATATTTATATTTTCTTATATTTTTTATCCTTAAGTCTTATCAATGTGACACATAATAGGTAAGGATTTGTCCAAAATCGAATTCACAGTTTTTCTCTTAAAAAAGACGTCTTTTGTAGCTAGGAGAGAGAACCCTTTGCGGCTTTGCTTCTAAATAATATGTTACCAGCACAAACAAAATGGAAATTTCTTGAAGCTATTATGAAAAAGCTGGGCTTTGACAACAAATGGGTTGATCTAATTTTAAAATGTGTTATGACAGTGAGATATTCTTTTAACTTAAATGGCGAGGTGGTTGGTTCTGTGATACCACAAAGGGGACTTAGACAAGGTGACCCTCTTTCTCCTTATTTGTTTGTTTTGTGTGCTCATGGCCTATCATCCTTATTTAAACGGAATTTGGAGACACGATGGATTAATGGGGTTCGTTGCTCCCGGATGCCCCCATTATCCCATTTATTTTTTATGGATGATAGTTTGATTTTTTGTCGAGCAACGAAGGAAGAGTGTGATAGAGTTGCTAGCTTATTGAGAAAATATGAAAGAGCTTCGGGGCAACTTATTAATTTTGATAAATCAGCAATTACTTTTAGTCCAAATACAAGTACTTATGTGGTGGATTATTTTAAAGCGTCCTTCACCGTTCCAATTGTTCAAGGACATGAAATGTATTTGGAGTCTGGCAAGCGGTCTCGTTAAGAAGTAAAAGGCTTGGTTTGGTTATTTGAAGGAAAGAATTTTGAAGCGAATAGCGGTCAGGGTGGAAAAGTTTTTTCAAGGTGGTAAAGAAGTTTTAATCAAGTCGGTGCTTCAATCTATCCCAACATATTCTATGTCTTGCTTCCGTATCCCTCAAAGTATTTGTGGCGAGATAGAAGCGGCTTGTGCGAATTTCTGGTGGGGAATGGAAGGAGGGCGGAAAAAATTACATTGGATGAAATGGGCTGATCTCT